>VZRO01000502.1:472212-483262 GCA_013397915.1 Daphoenositta chrysoptera
CTCGGGCCCCCTCTGGCGGCCGCCCCGCTGCCGCCTCTCCGCGGGCTCCGAGCGCCCGCCCCGCCGCCGCTCCCGAGGGAGGACCGCGCCGCCCGCTCCCGCACAGCGCATCCCTGCGGACCGCCATCCCAGGGGGTGTTCTGCTGCGGGCTGGCTCACGCCCTGCCCAGCAAAAGTTCCCCGCTCACGCCACCATCCACTGAGTGCGGCTGGCGAAAGAGGCAGCCTCAGAGGCTCGGGGGGATGTGCAATGCAAGTGCTGTACCCTCTAAAAAAGCATTTGCTACCTGTGGATGAGCTACACTAAAAAAATTAGAAAGCAATCTGTATTATCAAGAAGCAAGGAAGTATTCCAAGACCTAGACATTTCACATTCCACTTACTGCTGGTCAGAATTCCTTCTGGAAACGTATCAAAAATGGGAAGGATTCTGCATAGCACAGATTTTTTTTTTTTTTTTTTCCTCGTAAAAAAGATACTGCCTTCCCTCACTTTCTCACTTTTCTTTCAGCCACTGGAGACTTCAATTCTGCAGCTGGATCCTGGCCAAACTATTAAGTTCTGTGAAAAGCAGCACCAATTTTATAGAGACCCCACACTGGAATAAGCAGCATGGGCTAATCTTGGGGCTGTCATCATTGCAAGTCATGAAGAAAATGGGCTTTCTACTCTGGGACTTGGGAAATTGTATGAGAACTTCAGGCTTTTTAACACCTGGCCTGGTAAACCACAGAGAAAATCTTTAAAATAAAACACCTAAAGACTAAAGAAATGGAAACCATTAGAAAGAAGCAATGTTTTTCCTAGGACAAGAAATAAACAGAAATTGGCATTCAATTTTAGTTTGTGTCATTCTTGTTCTTGATAGTTTAAGAGCTGTTGGTTGATGGTTAGAATCAGTAGTCCTGGGTATAGGGTCAGTCTTATCATTTATGAACATTACTGTAGTCTGAACAGGTGGAATCACTGGCAGAGAAAAGGTAGCAGAAATACTTAATTTTGAGTTAGATACATAGACATTCTCAAAATTTTCTCAAGACTTTTTTTTTTTTTTAAGTAGAGGGTAAATGTAAGAATACAGCATGTACGTATTCTCTTTCTGTTTCTCATGCCTTGTCACCGATGTTCTCTCCAAAAAAAAGAGAAATTAGAACACTGTGGGGGTCATCCCCGAGGAACAGCCATAGCTCTCATTAACCCCTCAGCAAACAAACAGATAAATTATGGAGGAAGGCAGTCAATCTACAGCATCCCAGGCACTTCTGTCTCCAACCAGGCTGAAGATTATGTGCCTACATGGAGTAACACAGCACAGCAGTTTCCAAGTGGCCTTGCAGTTCTTCTCTGCTCTCTGCTCTTGGTGGGCATTTTTTCATTTTGCACATTGTGCAAAACTTGCTGTAGTGATTTCAGAAGTTATGTAACTGTGTCAGATGCTCATATGAACGACAACTATTTCTCTGACTTTATTTTTCCAGAAATGCTTCTGGCATGGCTTTTCACAGAAACACTGGAACAGAAATAGCTGCGTGGCAGTGCTGGAACTTTGCCTTTTTAGGTGCAGTGCAGATAATTTTTTAACTAACAGGCTGTTATTAGTTTACACTTATGTTTCCATGTGATACATTGTTCTGTTGATTCTATCAGATCATGTTAGGTACTGATTTTTCCTACCTAAATTTCAAAAAAAAAAAAAAGGAAAGAGAACTTATTTTTCTTCTATATTTCAATGACATCTCATTTTCCCATGTCAAGGTTTGAAAACAAACCAGTGAGAGACTCCAAGTCAGAAAATACTACTTAATAGGAAGAAGAAAAAAAGGTAAAACTAAATGCAAAAATGAAAAAAATACAAAAAAACCACTGACAAAATCAGAATACAACCTGACACCCTGTTGGGCAGGGTGTTGGTAGCAGTCCAAATGAGGTGGTCCTGTTGAAAGAAGTGATCCTGGGTCTGGTCTTGGAATGTCCAGCGATGGCTGTGTAGCTCTCATCCTCTGGGAATCCAGTGGAAAAGGCTGCTTGTGGTGTTCGAAATCTCAGCTTATATCCAGGATGGAATGCTTGGTTCCTCCCTCTGGGTGGAGCATCTCACAAGGGCATGATGTAATTTTGTCAGCCATGTGGCAAAACCTTGATGAGCCCATTAACAGAAGATAGTCTGGAGGGAGGAGGCAAGCAACACCACCCACCTGGTTTCAACAGCTCATGGTAATAGAATACACTGTAACCCAGGACATCCCAGCACCCTGTTCAGTGTTAATAGTCCATCTAAAAGCTCGGGCTCATTACTAAAGCATAAAAGAAGATGGGGAAAGACAGAGAAGGGAAAGATTGCAGCATGGCCATTGAGCCCCCTCTCCTAGATTTTTCTGTGGTCTGACCAAAGTGAATTAGATCAGTGTGTGATGCTACTGAAGGTCTACACAGAGAAATGATTATCTCAAACCACGTTGCAAACATCGAGTCAATTCTACAGAAAGACACCTCTGTGAAGAAAGAAAGATGATTCCTTATTTAATCAATGATGGGAAAAAATGAAGCACAGAAAGGTTAAGTGACTCATCAAGGTCACACAGAAGAGGTTGATCCTGCTCACTATAAAACTTGCTTTAAGGTTAACAGCAGTGAGATTAGGCCAAATTTAGAAATGAAGTTGGCATAAAATTCGGACTGTGGAGCTACACTGACCTTTCCACCACGAGGGCACGCTTCTTTGCGAAAGAAAAATTATTCATCAAAGATGACTTCTCTGCTTTTCTATCCAGGTACAAATACCCCTGTGTGAGACATCCAGGTGACCTCATCCTGCATCCTCCATATACACACATACACTCTTAGGCAACACAAACTTGTATAAATTACCTAATTTATTGCTTTTGTTATTATTTTTCCAAGCAGTAATGTTTCAGAGAAAGAAAAATGATTTCTTCGGCGCTTGTGAAAAATGCTCTGTAAAGTAGGAAGAAGGCCTAGAGTATAAAAGGAAAACAGGGAACTGTTTGGCAGTTACAGTCTTTCATTCAGATCTTGTCATGAAAACTAAGCTTGCATTTCAATAAAATATTCTTTTCAAAGAAAAATACGGTCTTCTCTAAGTATATAAAGCTAATCATAACAATTCATTTTTGAGTGAATTAAACACTCCAAATGACCTTTATTTTTGTTCAGTCTGATTTGGTACAATGTTTCTGTTCTACCCCAAATTGTCACCTTTTTATTCGATTTGACAGTTTGGCTGTTGAACTGAAAAAATGTATTCATCACCTAGTTTTATTATGATTTTACAGATGAGGAACTGAATTGCAGAGAAATCATGTTTATTCTTCAAGCCAGCACAGAAAGTCTGTGGCAGAGCAAGAAATTGGATCAACACCGCCAAACCTGTGCTAACACCATCGTGCTTTCTGTGCCAGCATGTCTGCAGGGGTTTGTTTACCTGCAACAGATGAACCAAACACATGAACTAAAATGAAATAGGTAGAATGATGTGACCAAAGTAAGTAGCTTTTCCCCTGACAGCATCAATTAGATTTAGGAAGGGAAGATGGAAAAAAGGAATCACAGCAATGGCTCTCTGCTCTGTAGAAGAAGCTTGCCCGGTTCTGCCAAGCACCCTGGGTATCTATGATAAGAACCATCCTGCTGCTCCTCTGGCGTGCACGTGCCAGAGTAAACTGGTCAGTGCCCCGATGGCATGGGAGAGTGCATGCTCCAGCTGTATAAAGCTGTGTATCCACCCTGGGTACATTCATGTCCGTGAGCAAGAAGGGCTCCCAAAGTGCTCAGCTATCCAGATTAATATTAGGTCAGATCGTAACAGGTCCTTCTCCTCTAGTGTTCTCTCTCTTATGGTTATTGCTGTTATTTCTCCATCACTTTCTGCTACAGTCAGGCTGTTTTGTTCTCTCCCACAGCTTGAATTATAAAAGCTGTCAGGGATCTCTTTGCACTTGGCCATGTCAGGGTTAATATTCCACTTCTGCTCCTTACCCCTTTTGAATCTGGTTAAGATTTCCCTACATGCCAGGCTTGTTTCACTGAAGACAGGTATGAAACATAAAAGGAGGAACATCAGAGTCTCCTGAAACAACCTGAGAGCTGGCCACAAGTCTAGTGACATGACTTGAAAAGATGGCAATGAAAAACAAACATAACTCAAATTCCCCAGCTATACAGACACCATTTAAGCATACTACAAAGCATTGTGTGAACTACTGCTCTTCTTCCAGTCCTGTTTTCAGCAAACATTTAATTTGCAGAGCTATAGCTCTGTAAATTGTGTTATTATTTAGGAGTAAATCCCAATCACAACATTTGAAACCAGCATTAGCATACCCTGAAAAAATTTTGTGTGCTTGTACAAGGAATGTTTTAGATCAACTATTTTCCAAGTTCCTTTATCCTCACCTGTATTTTAACCGTGAAGGGAATCTTTTACTTCTGTGTTCAGAAGCACTTGGACCTCAGAATGGAAATTCAGAGCTCAGCAAGGGACTCTGGGCAGTGGCACAAATCTGCTCTCAAAAATCATGGTGACCCCCTGCAGCACTATTGCAACAACAGTGTTGTCTAGATGGGCTGGTCAACTAAATGGGAATCATAAGCTCCCACTGGGGCACCCCAGTGCAGCAACAACCATTTACTCCTTTTCAACACAATCACAGCATGAGGAAGCTTTTAGTCATGTGCAGGACAACTCCCTCGCACTCACTTGCAAAGACAAGCTCTTTCACCCACAGCAGCATGTGCTCTGCAAGGCAGCCCCCAGTTGGAATTAGGCCCAGAGATGGAATTAGCTAAAATGAATTCAAAGAATTTTCATCAAGGAGGATAAGCACGTGAAAAATCAAAAAGTAAAACATGAGAAGGGCAAGAAAGCAAACAAAAGGAGATAAGCACTGAAATAGCCACGATACTTGTGCTGTAGGGTGGTTCCCACTCCAGGGTGTGTAACTTCAAGATGATGCAATGCAAAGGCATCAGGCCAGTGTTGGAGTGAAGGGGACTCCAGAGTGGTAAGGAAAGGTAGTGTCCAGGTCAGGCTGGAAGAAGACAGTTCTTGAAGATCTCCTCAGAAGAAAATACCTGAAGCATATGTGCTAACTCTGTAACTGACCGTCAGTATTTGCAACTGATGACAGGGTAAGAGAAAATAAAAAGAAGGGTGAGTGTTAAACAGCGATGTATCAACTTTGATAACTGAGTCTTCACCCCTTTTGGAAATACTAAAAGCTATATTTTTTGTTTCTTTTCTTCTCTAAAGATATGACAGATAAAACACACTGTAAAAGTCAAACACGTGGACTAAGATTTATTGGCTGTCTTCAGTCATATTGTTGGGTAGCTAAAAATGACCTAAAAATTCCCCTTATAGTGAAAAATTACTTTAGTTATCTCCAAGAATTAAACAAGTGTTTGCCTTTTGTTTTAAAAAATTCAAGTCCAAAATCCAACTATTACCTTTATCCCCCTCAGACAACTTTCTTAACAAAAGAAAGGAGAGACACAGTTACATTTACCATACTTCTTAGACAGAGTCCAGTCTATCATATCCCGATTTTAGGATGAAGGAAGGATTTCCTGCTACGTCTTCTCTCTCCCTGGTTCCAAAGATGGTATTCCTCCTTTTGCAGCCAGGTCAGCTTTCCTGACCACCGCTTGCTACCTGGCTGAAGGCATTCTAATGATTTCATGACTGAGAGACTTCAGCAGCTGCCTAACAGAATGTGAACAAGACCCAACCCTGCAAATCCACCTGTAAATTATTAGCTTCTCGCACGAGTAAATCCATTGAAATAATGGAATTCATGAGTAGCCCCATTACAGTGTTCACAGAACTGAAACATAAGCCAGGAAACATTAAGTCAAATGAATTTTTGGTTTAGTTGTCTGTATAAGCAAGCAAAAAACCTACAAAGCAAATCCCAAAGTCTCTATTACTAAAATTAACAAAACAAACCTCACTGAAATAGCCCTGATATTTTCAACTGCAGCTTCTGAATACAGAGACCTTAGCATGGTAAGGAAGAAAGGTGTGACCATAACATCATTAATCTGATCAATAAGAAATAACATGGTGGCTACAAACACAGCCCTAAAAGTTACCAGAAATATCCTGATCTTCTATTAATTATAGACTTTTACTCCTTACTGGACCTATTTATGTCACCTGGTGCAAGAGGGCAACAGAGACAACATATTGAGAAGCAGAGATAATACAAATGCACTTAGTGTGATGGAGAAGATGGGAATTGAGGTGGAAATGTGGGAATCTAGTTCCAGAATCTGATTATGAGTCTTTATTATTTGAAAGTCTTGCCTTTATTCTCTCTACATAACATGGTATATTCAGACAGAGAATAACTTTAAATTAGATCAAGCCTGTAAAGACCACCTTAAAATATAGGAAAATTCAGTTGTTCAGGGGCCAGTAAAACATTATGGCCCCACAAGACTTTTGACAACTTAATTACAGACACAAACAATATTTCCTATAGAAACCAGCTTGCACACAGCGAGGACACTTGAAAGGAGCAGAGTTAAAGCTGAATGGGAAACTTCTAGGTCAGAAATTTCTAGTACTTGATTTCGCAGCCTAAATAACAATGTTCAGATGTAAGCAATTTTATATGATAATTAATGATGTAGGAATTACTGTAGTTATTGTGCTCGGTATGTTGCTTCAGGAGAGGTTTTCAGAACTCAGCCTCTGAAGATGAAGTGCCGTTTTTGTTTTGTAGTTTCTTTCATGCAAACTATGTCCCCAAAATGCCAGAGTTAACTGAACTGTCACAGAGTCAACTGAGCTGTAGAGATCATAACAAAGGAAAAGAGGCAGAGGCAATGGAGGAAAAAACCCAGCCCCTACTGCCTTCCTTTGAGTTAGAAAGGAGATAAAAAGACCATGCAGTGACAGAGGTGAATGTTCTATCAACCTCTTTAAATAATTGTGTTTTACCAGGTATTGAGCCATAATAGTGTAAAATAATGACATGTAAGTGGGACTATAATAGCTCAGGGAGAGACAAAAGGGTAAAAAAACCAGGAATTCTGACAGTGAAGTGCTGAGGCACTATTGGTGACTGCTGGGCTTCAGACAATAGTTATATCAATCCCTGAATTTTTCAGCCCCACTTTGTTATTTCACACACACAGAGACCTATTACTATCATAGTATTGATATACTACTCTTTACTACCTTGTGTTCACAGCTGTGGAATAGTATTAAAAAAACACCAGCAAAAACAGAAGGCAGGTCAAGTTACCAACAAGTCAAATAAAAAGTTTCCAACCCTCCCCCTCAATACTTCTTAGAAAAAAACCAAAACAAAGCCAAAAAAACCACCAAGAAAAACACAAAAATCCAATGAAAGTTATCACCAGAATTCTGAAGGAAGATGTAGCACATACTGTTTTATAACTAAAAGTGCTGAGTTACAGAGCTTACATGAAATGCATGAGTATTCACAAGAAGCAACACTCTAAAATATAACAGAGACTTCTTTTTGAGAGATATCAGACTGCAACTCTTTACTTCTGCATAAATATAAAAGAAAGGTCCAAAGGGAAGCATAATTAATGTCAAGTATGCTCATCAGCTCCAGCAGAGGAAAGCTGCAAACACACTTGCAAACCAGCCCTTTCATGAAGCTCCCACATTTAAAGGGACTGATTCAAATGGACATCTAAGGCAAAGGTCTTCCAAGATGGTCACATCATAGTCCCTGGCGTAAGTTTAGGCTGTATTTTCCCATGGGAGAATTACGTTGTTTTTCTGGACAGTTTTTCATCCAAAAAAAGGAGAAATTTTGAATATCAGTTGCTGTCTTTGAAAGGCTTTAATATTTATTGTTGATTACCATCAATCCCATTAAAATTGTGAGTGCAAGGGTGTCTAAAATTTGAGTTGCCAAATAGACACAACAGTTATTAGAGAAACAAAAGTATTTGTGCATAGTTTAAAATAAATATGATTTTGTGCTTGCTTGTGCAACAACCAGGAATGGTTCTTCCATAAATTGTGATGGGATTGGAGCAGCTTAGTTTGTGATATAAATGTTTCTTTAGACACATTTTGATAGGAGGTAGACTGGTATGTCAGTGGCTCTATGGAAAGAAGTCAGGGTAAGAATTTTACAATTTTTTCTACAATTTCCTCATATTCCCTAGGTAGAGGTGAGTATTGGGTTCTGAGGAAACAGAAATGCTTCATTTAAAAAGTTAAAAAATAATAAAGACATGCACATTTTAAGAAATGCTTTATCCGCTTACTGACTGAAACTCTGTATTTATTGTTTATTTCTAAAGGAAAGCAGCGCAGTCCACTTCAGACATCCCCAGGCTTGGTTCACTCCTCTCACTCCCCTCCAGTGCGAGATCTGTACCATGGCAGGAGTCAGAACAGCTCCTACTTCCTCTGGACCAGTCTGCTGATACACACACAGGAATAGAGACACTATTCTAAGCTATTTTGGAAGTAACCCACTTCTGAAGTCATTAAATACACAGCTCTAACAGGGCTCTACAGAGTAAACCTATATGCTTGGTCAACATGATAATCTGTTAATTTGGTAGAAGGAAGAAAATTTATATTCTGAACCTCTAAGTCTTCAACATTTCAGGAACATTCTGAGGAAAACTTGGAAAAACTGTTTTGAAAGCGCCAGACAAACCCAACGAATTGTTCGAGATGGATTGTGTTCAGTGGGAACCACAACAGACAGCTGTGTTATAGTATCTACTTGCCACAAATGTAAATTTAGGTACCCAAAGTCAGAAACATTGAGGGTTCAGGTGCAAGCCATCATCTTCCAAGCAGACAGGAGTAACAATGGCACCGGTTCTGCATTGCAGTCCCCACTGGTGTCCTACTGGGAACAACAGGACCCGATCTCTCTCTCTTTGTTCATGGCCTTGGACTTCTAACAGAATCACAGTGAAGACAGCTCCACAAAATTGTAATATGTCATTCAAGTGCTCTCAAATAATTGGTTTTAACCTACAGGAAATTATTTTCCTGTATGAAACATCCCCATCCCACTTCTCTACCCAAACAGTATCCATATAGGAGTTTCCATTATCAAAGAGTTCCTTGGCCTCTGTTGGCAGCCCCTAAGCTGTCCTATCATTCTGCTAGAGGGTCTTTTCCACATCTTTAATTTCCCTTAGTCTTAAAACAGGCAAAGCAAAAGAAACAAGCAAACAAACTCCAACAAACACCTCAAATCAAAACACAATATATTCATTTACTTTCTAAGTTTCTCTTCTTTTTTTAAATACCTAGTCCAGGAAATTCCTTCCTACTCAGTTTTAGAGGAAGGCATTACAACAGCTTTGCTGTACCTTGAGAAGTTCTGCCCATGAGGGAAATATATAGTTTCTGGGATTCTTCTAACACAGACTGATTCCCAGTCAAACTGCAGAGAAAAAAGACAGCATCAGTAACTTTGAAAAAGAGAATGAAGCAAGAGCATAAGTTCAGGAATTAACAGCTTTGGTTCGTTTATAGCAGCTGAAGGATTTGTAACAGTACACCTTGTGTGAACACCTCTAAGAATATATTTTTTATCTTTAATCTATCGGTTGATACCATTTCTACTTTTACTTTACACCACTGTGTTTTATGACTTCATCATTCAGCCTCTTCCTGCTTCCAACAAGGCGGGATTTTCTGAGCACATCATCAAAGAGTTGAACTCCAGCCTCACCCAATTCCCTGATGGCTGCTCTGGTCCGTACAGAGATCTGCAGTTTCTCTGGGAGGATTGCCCCCACTCAGCCTGCATGGATCTCCTCTGGGCATTTCTGGTTTCTGGGTTCAGCTGCAAGTGAACCCTTCCTGATAAGCAGGTTGTAGAACTAAGGAATAATTTAATTTGAGAACAACAACAACAAAAAAATAATTACTTTTGCCTTCCTTAAGATGCATTACCAGATGAAAGCCTGTTCTAACAGGTAACTCACTAGACTCAGAAGATTCAGGTCAATTCCCTCTTCATCAGCAGACTCTGTTTGTGACCTCCTTAATCTATTCCACAGTACTATTTCACAGCTGTGAAATGGAAAAATTCCCTGCTTCAAAATTATGAGGGGAGAAAATGCATCAAGGATTGTGAAATACTCAGCTATCATGGTGAGGGGGAACTTACAAGCACATAGACAGTGATACTTCAATTTAAAAGCTGACCTCTGCTTCTGTAGCATTCATAGTCCTTGCTCTTTTAGACTCATCCATTTATACCTTATGATTAATATCAGTAATTCAGCATTTCTATTACCCCCTACATTATTATAGGAAATACCAAAAAACAATTAAGTAGCTCAAAGAGATGTTTATTGGCTGGAATTTTACATTTGAGACCACAGTATTTGGGCCATAGGTCTCTCATGCATTTAGAAGCATTCTTCCCCTGGGTGGCCCCTTCATTGCTTTACTATATCATAATTAAAACTAAATTGCATCTGGAAAAACAAAATGCTGGACATTTTATGATGCATTATTCTTGGGCTGGATTTGTTTTGCTTATTCACTGAGTAATTTGTGAAACTCAGTAATTTGCCATGGATATCCCAGTCATTAGCACAAATTATTCTCCCTCAATGTATTTGCTTTTAATTGCCTTTTGAAATTAATTCATTTTAATTTCTTAAAAATAATTTGTTACAGGATGTTATTTTTCTTAAGAGGGTTTAATTCCTTAAAAGAGTTCTAGGATTGTGATTGAGATGCATATTTAGAGGAGGCATTCTTACAAATTCACCTTGGAAATTTATGCTTCATGTATTAAGAATCAGTATGTGCCACATGCTGGGTCGCACATAAATTGCTTGGTTGTGGTAAAACAGGCTCATATTTGACTTCCCTGTAATCTAGAAGATTATCCATCATACCTGGGGCAGCACTTACACTGCAACCATACCACAGTACTTTCTAGGGAGAAAGAATTCAGGGATGGCCAGGGTTTTCACCCTGAGGATCACATTGAAATCTTGGACATCTTTGTAAATCCAGGACACTTACACAGATACTACTTTTTTTTTTTTT
>VZRO01000502.1:483279-506179 GCA_013397915.1 Daphoenositta chrysoptera
TTTTTTTTTTTACCAGTATTTCTCATATATTAATCTATTTATTGTGAGATGTATAGAAAGTGCTTCTTCCCCCATTTGGATAATAAAGTTGTATTATGATGAGAAAAATAATCGAATGGAGTGGAGATTAACACTAAACCTTGATCCTCAGCTATAATCACCCGACCAACATATCCTCCTTTTGTGCAGCTTCTACAGCAGTGAAATTTAGAGCATCCATGAAGACCCTGGCAGAAAAAAGAGCTCAACAGTTTAAGCAAGCAATCTCAGAATCAGAGGGAACAGAAAAGCAGCTCCTTATCACTAAAAATATTCTCTGAGCTTTGATAAAGCTCTAGCTATGCTTCAGGTCATAGGGCCCACCCACCTCCTGTGACATTACCTTGTGACAAAAAATGATACTCTTTACACAGAGGCTGAAGCCTTTTTCTTTTGTTTGTTTGTTTTTTAAATGAAAATTCTAGTTATTAATTAAATATGTGCTTAAGAGGGACCTGAGTGAAAACTTTTACTCTGATGGCTCCAGTCAGATTAAAATTTCAGCCATTAAAGTCAACAAATTAGATTTTTGGAAGGTGACACTGACTAAAAAGAAAATAATAATAATAATAATAATAATAATAATAATAATAATAATAATAATAATAATAATAATGGAATTTGCTTTGTAGAATGATTCCTTTCGGTGTAATGTGCCTTTGGCTGTTCAAACCACTGAATGTCAGTATTTGTCTTCCTTTCAAATCCACCTTTATCCACTCTCAACAGACTGCCCAGCAGGTAGCTATCTATTCATGTCCTTTGGCTGCTCAAAAGGCTCAGTGAGACTTTGAGTACCATAAGGCATCTTTATATCGCTTATTTAAATTAGGATGTGTGTGTGTGCAAACACACAATACAATATCTGCATACAAGGTAGTGGCATAATTCTAAGGCTTTTGCAGATGAGCCAAAGAAAAACCATCCTCATGACATGCACCAGTGCAGTTGGATGATTCTGAACACCAAGGTGAGAGAAGCCAGACATCAGTCATCCACAGATTTACCTCGTTCTCACGTGGCTGGTGACCACAACAAGCAGTAGCTCCTTTAGTTAATTTATCAAGCACTGGGAATGCACTCCCCAGTGTATGTAATGCTGGCAGAAAAGGAGACTGCGCTCGCAGGGATTTTTAGTCTAGGAGAGAGCAAGCAGCAGCTGAGATGCAAAGCAGCAAAGCCAGTGGAATAAGCACACTTCAGTGTGCATTGTTAGTGCCAACAAGGCTGCAGCAGCTGCAAAAGCCATTTGGAAGGAAAGTTGGGAAAACAAGGGTAAAAAAGTAGTTCTTACATCCTTGCTGGTCATCCTTCCTGGAGTCTTTTCTTCTCTCCAAGTTGGGGGAAAAGAAGGGGTTTGCTTTTGTCAGCACTTAGCAGAAAATCTCCTTGGGAGGAAAGCAAGAAAATGGTTAGTCTCCAGGACATTTTTTATGAATTTCATGTTTCCTAAATAAAATAAAAAGGCTTCTGGGGAGTTGACACATTGCAATTTTTGTTTCACAGAAATTCTGTTTCTAGTCCTGACTCTTTTCTGAGTAGGCTTTCTCACTAATGGCAAAAAAGGAGTTGAGGAAAAATATTTGTGGATGTGGAGTTATGTACAGATTTGTGCGCAGAAATGGAAAGCTTAAACACCTAAATCTAATGCAGAAGGTGGAGAAAGCTACCAGGTTCCGAGCTTTTAAGACAGTTTTGATGCCAATAGGTAGAAATAGACTGACTGGAATATAACACGACAAACTGAAAATCCAGCAGAAGCAACATACCAAAGAAGCATAAAAAAAGGCAGTTGGAAACAATGTACCAACTGCAGAGCTTTGTTTACAGATGAGGATTAAAAAAAAAAAAAAAAAAAAAAAAGAAAAGCAGAGTATTTTTACAATGTATGATTAGAAACACCAGCCAAATTACTTCCAAGAAGAATCTCCTATTTACAGATATCCCTAGAGATTCTCTGGGTTCATTCAGCTGACTGTATTGTACAATCACTGCTTCAGTTTAGTTTTCTATCTTTCACATTTGCAGTATATTTGTGGCTGTTAGCCATTCTCTGAGGATAATTATTCTCTGAGCAGCAAAGAAATTTCCCCTTTTCCTTACTCAAAAAATTTTAGGAGAATAACACATGCCCAGAAGGTAAAAGCTCAAAGTAGAATTAAGCTGGATGCCTGAAAATAGGAACTACCAGACAAAACCACAGCTTGTGTAGGAGGACAACTGCATTACTCTGTTATATGTTCACAGCGTATTTCTTCTCAGCACCTGAGTTTTCTCATTCTTCCTGCAGTCTAGAGAATATCCCTGTATTTGCCACAGCTCTAACCATAAATTAAACTGTAAACATAGTTCTGGACTTGGTACACTAGAAATGTTCATGAGAGTGCTTCATTTTGTCAAATAGATACAGACAGAGCATCTAGAAGAAAGAAATAGCTGTTTTTCTATTGCTTTATGAAGTTTTTCACTTCTGACAAGTGGATGAACTGATCTGGGAATTTACTGATGTCACTGCAAGTTTTCAATTCCGTTATTAGCATTATCTGCACTAACTTCTTTGGGAAGTGTTTTCCAGCCCCTCTTGTACTTTTGATA
Organism: Daphoenositta chrysoptera; assembly: GCA_013397915.1. Classification (NCBI taxonomy): domain Eukaryota; kingdom Metazoa; phylum Chordata; class Aves; order Passeriformes; genus Daphoenositta; species Daphoenositta chrysoptera. The sequence goes on from VZRO01000502.1 coordinate 485,914, forward strand.
GTGGATGACTGCACCCATATAATGGGTAGAATGAAGTACAATTTGAAGAATTATTTAAATAGTGTTTTTGATTTTCAGACTGAACAGGAGCTAATTAAGAAGTCTCAAATTCCAGGAGATGGAATTCTTGCTACAGTTTTGTGTCCTGGTTTTCAAGTGCAACCAGGTAGACCTGGATAAGGAAAACTGGAAGGTGATGTATCAGAAGAGCCATTTGTATTTTTTTTCCTGAATCTGTGTTTTTTATTCTAGTTTTGCTTCTCTCACAAAATTGATGCCAGCTTCTGGTTCCTCCTTCTGGTTATTCTAGGTAAAGTAGAGGAAGATGTCCAGCCACACACTTCTTTCCTTTGGTCACACACTTGGAGCTGGAGAAGATCATGCAGCATAGAAATAACTTTTGTAGAGTTGCTATTATCAAAGAGTCTGATAGGGGACCTCATTGCTCTCCAGAGCTTCCTGAGGGAGGGGAGAGGAGATGGAGATGCTGATCTGTTCTCCTTGATATCCAGTGATGGGATCAGGTGGGACAAATTCAAATCTGCATCAGGGGAAGTTTAGACTGAACATTAGGAAGCATTTATTTAGTGATAGGGTGGCCAAGTACTTGAATAGGCTTCCAGGAGGAATGGTTGGTTGATAAAACTTGAGGATACGAAAAAGAAGTAATGAGGATGACAAAAGAATCAGACAGAATAAACTGAGTGTCCTGGTTACTTGGTGTCCTGGGTCCACTCAAACAAAATACAGTTGCTGCAGTGAAAGAAATCAATGAAGAAACATCTGGAGAGAAGAGACAGAGGACCTATCAGCACAGTATCTTGGGAGCTGTGTCCTAGAATGCAGTGACTCAAAGAAAATTTTGTGAGTTATGTTGGACAAACCACAGTAAACACCACACTGGGGTTAGAAATGCTGGTGCATTTCTCATGCTTTACATGCTAGAGCATGGAGACTGCATGTGGAGAAATGATTTACCCTTGTTACATTCATTATGCTGATATTAGCAAACTGCATACACTTTTAATAGACACATTTAAATCTATTTTAAACACTAGAGGTGTGGGAGCGTAGGCAAATGACAGATAAATTCCTTCACGACTGGAGAAAATATTTTACAGTAGCAGAAGTAGGAAGTTCAGTCTGTTTATTTTATCAGAAAAATAGATTGACAGCTGACTTGATGCCAGCATATAAATATCTTCATGGGAAGAAAATGCAAGGTGCTAGAACAGTATCTCTCTTTTTAAAGCAAGGACAGGCATAGATACAATATTGGGAAAGAGAAACCAGACAACTTGAGATAAAAAACAAACTTTTTTTTTTACACAAAAAATATGCTTAACCCACTAAAGGGAATTAAAAAGGAAACAGTGAACGTTTTCAAATCAGGACTAGACAGCTTCTTTATATTTTTTGTATTTTAGTGAACTCTAAACTTGAGCTGGGACATGGGCAATAAGGTGAAAGTTAATACCTGGTAAGGGTTGGTTTGCCAGCATACATGAGAAAATGATTCTTGCTGACCTGAAACACTGGATCCAAACCTGTTCCCTTGCCCATGATGGCCATCCTTAATTTCCCTTGTATTAGTATGATCTTCACAGAATCACCAAATCATTTAGGTTGGAAAAGACCTTTGAGATCATTGAGTCCACCCTATGACTTAAAACCACCTTGTCAACCAGATCATGGCACTGAGTACCACACCCAGTCTTCTCTTAAACACCTGGAATACAGATTTCACATATCCTTTATGGATAAATTTCAAGAGTGGAAATTTTTTGTCACTTTCGCACTCTTGATTTAGATTTCTGGAAAGAGAAAAGGGGGAGTTAGAAGCCCCTATTTTAGTGTTTTGGAAATCATTCTCTTGTTCAATAACGTACTGGGGAAAAAAAAAACCAACCAAAAATGAGTACCAGTAGGAGAAATACTAAGACAACTTTAATGAAAGTTACCAGGTAAATACTATTTCAATGGCTTCTACAGACTTTGTAAACATACTGTTTTCAAGCCCTCTGTTAAACAGAACAACAGCAAAATCTGTAGCTAGTCCTATTTTCGTGGCTTGAACAACAGTGATAACAAAACCAGCAGCTTTGCTTTTCCCTTCCAGAAAGCAGCAATGTTAGCTAGAATTGGCAGCCAGCTGAAAATAAAGTGAGCCCCCAAACAGCTGAGCGACAACAGTTGACATTTCCCACACTTCTGTACCGCTAGGCTTCTTTCCCTGTAATTCTGTGCAAAACTTTCCAGCTTTTTGCTGCTATTTGGAAACAGGATTAAGGCAAGTAAAAGTGAAATAGGAGATCAGTAATTTGTTACTCTGCCTTTGTTTGTCTGGTTGCTTTTCCAGAATGACAGGATGCATTTCAATTGAAGCAGCTGACAGTCTTTGTATGTCCTCATTGCAATCTTTTTATGGAACATTTTTTTTTCCTTTTTTTTTTCCCTGTAACCTTTGCTATTAATGCTACATTTTAATGGTAGTAACTGTATTTTTAAAGCATGAACAATGTCCTTTGGGACATTTAAGACACAGGGAAAGAGATTATTTACAAGAGTATGTAGTGACAGGACATAAGGGGGAATACCTTCAAACTGAAAGAGGGCAGGTTTAGATTAGATATTAGGAAAAAATTCTTTACCGTGAGGATGGTGGGGTACTAGAACTGGTTGCCCAGAGGTTGTGGATGCCCCAGCCCTGGAAATGTTTAAAGCTGGGTTGGGTGGTGCTACCTGGTCTAGTGAAAAGTGTCCCTGCCTCAGGCCAATTTACATTTCTATGAAATAGGTCTCAGTTCTAGGCAATTTTTATTGAAAACAGAAAATACTTCAGAAAAAAAAAAAAAAAAAAGAAAAAGAAAAGGTAAAAAACCCCCCTAAAATCAACCACCCTGGCTGATCCAGAGAATAGTCTTCTAGCAGACTGATTTTGTTTCTAGCATGAGCACATACTGTACAGAATGTTATGGAGGGTCTGATGCAGCCACCCATGCTGGAGAGAAGCTCTGCAGATTTCAGTAAAAACTACTTATTGCATAAATTAATATTACCAAGGGAGACAAAATCAGTCCCATAACAAGGGAATATAATTTTACAGAAATGGGCTGGCATTAGCAAGTTTTGCAAAACAGAAATGAGATTTTGAATCCAGAGTTGGGTACAACAACAGCTGAAAAGAATTCAGAAGACAGAGGAGAAAAAATTAAAAAAGGTTTCATGACAGACTGAGAATACAGAAGTTAAGAAGGAAAGATAAGGGCACATATACAGAAAAAGGATCTGTATAGGGCACTGAAGGGAATGAGCATTGTCTTAAATTTATTGAAGAAACAGGGTCTGGGATGAGGCCCCCTGAATTACATATTCAGAACAGCAGTCTAAGGTTATTTGAGCTCTTCCACTTCTGATAGACAAGGATAAGATAAGACTTCAGCTGGAAAGAATTAGAGCAATATAGAAACCTGTGCTGGAGACTAAAGAAGATTTCTGAGAAAGAAAACCAGAATCACAATTTTAGACTAACATTAACTCTAACTCACATTAGAGTTTGTGTTACGAGACAAGACAGTAGCACCCAATGTGCCTTTGAGAGAGCTTGGAAAATGACGATGGGCAGGAAGCTAAGGAAATTTTCATCAAGGGAGGAAGAAGTGAACTGGAGGAATGATCGTAAATGAGAACACTCAAAAGTCCTTTGGATCAGGGCTCTGCAAAAGGCTATCCAGTTTCAACACAGGGACAGTGCACAAACAGATGAAATTATTCACAATTTCAGTGAAAAGGCAAGCTGGCAGATATTTTTAAAACACAGGTGACTGAAAGGTGCACCTAGATTGTTACTTCTTGCAAGGAGGAGTTCTTGTCCTCTCCCATTAAAGATCTTCTGAATTAACACCCCTGAGGTAATACAATTATAAGTGACCAAGTATTCATTTAAAACATACCAATTGGACTGAGGAATTCAAATTGAAGTACAGTATGCAGGAGGAAGACTGAACAACAAAAAAGAATTTATTAGTATTAAAGAAGTATGGAAGAAAGGTGCTATAAGAGAAAAAGAAGTCAAAGTCAGAGTAAATATGGTAGAAAAAAAACCCCCAATAAAAATAAAGATGATGCCTTAAGCACCATTCAGAGAGAAAAATTGAGGTTTTGACAGAAATCAGTAGAAAGGGGGACTGTACCAAGGACTAATAAAGATGAGCTCAGAGAAATAATAAAAAAAACCAGTGAAGACATCAAAACACTTAATTTTTTTTTTCCAATTAACTGTTCTTAACAAAAAAACAAGGTTTGCTTTAATTAATTTTGCTTTTTTTCCCTTTTTGTGATAAAACTGAAGAACAAAATAGGCAATATTTTTGTTTTTAATATAGCATTTTACTTCAACTTATTCTCGTGGGAAAAGTGGAAATAGAAAAGGACTTTATTTTGAAGCAAAAAATATTACATTGATTTTTGAAACTAGTGTACCTATTATTATTATTTTTTGAGCTGTGCAACCAAAAAATTATATCAAATTTTTAAATATGAAGAGATAAGAAAGATGGCATTAAAGACAAACCCCACATAGTTGGAAACTACCAAACTTGCAAAGTGAATAAGCAAAGGCTTCATTTCTTAGAGGTTAGAGTATTAGAATGAACAACCCTGGTGTAAGTCACTGAGTAGCAAAATGCAGAATCAGTCTTTCCAGCCTTACTAGTCTAATGCAGCTCCAAAATCAGCATAATGTAGTGAAATCAGTCAGCAGATTGTCACACACCAGGGTTTTTAGGAAAGTAAGTCAGAGCAAACTCTGTCCTGACTGGCACGCGTTTTTTTCTTGGCAGCCAATAACAGATGCTATAAGAGAACTCTGGGCTGTTTTGCATACACCAGGGCTGAATCCAGGATGCATCCTGATTACCTCTGTTATCCAAATGGATATTTGTTTCTGAGAGTGTCTGGGCTGTAACATGTTCGTGTGAAATAAATGAGAAAAGCATACAGGATTTAGAGACAGGAAACTCCGTGGAGACAAATGGAACAGTAATTGCACAGGAGAACAAAGGGATTTATGTAAATGCACCTGGGTACCTTAGGTGAACATTTCAGTGAGTGCATCTCCCCATGCAAGGGAATTCAACTTTTGAACTCTCTCTCCCAACACTTTCTTTTTAATCTTGGTTTTTTCCACAGATTTCTGGCTTTAATTGTGCAGATCTGAGACCTAAGGATGTTGTTTTCTGTTAATGATGATACACAAAGCTGACATGAGGTCAGAACTTAATTAATTTCAGCTCTTTTACTACTTCTAGAAGACAGCAGGAGAGGGGAAAAGATGAATACTTTATGTCTTTCTAAAAACCAACAACAATTATTTTAAATAAAAAGACCTTCTCTCTCCAGGAGTAACAAAAATGTAGTGTACAGAAATAGATGGCACAATTTGTGACTGTGTGAATTTTTTATGAAGATGTATTTCTACATTTGCTTCTCCTGAATCATGTGAGTTACAAGCATGGTTTCTGATAAGTATCCTATTTTTGTGGCTCTGACTGCGTACTGCTAATTCCCTTTTCAAATAATGTATCCTTAAGTGGCATATGTATGTTTGTGTCCTACGAACACATCAGTAGAAAAGAATATTGAGTATAATTGATCCAGTTTAGACAGCCACAGAATACAGTATTTTGTTGGCATATGCAATTTGTGCATTTGTCTATATCTCCTCAGCCTAGGAAAGAAAATATTCTGGACTTCTGGTCCACTTCTGTGGTAAACATTATCAGTAAAATGCAACGGAGTTTTGCCAATTACAGTAAAATTTTTTCTCTTAAAGTCTTTCATGCTAGAATAGTAGCTTTTTCAAAAAATATTGCTATATGTGAAACTACTTACTTTCTTCATAATCAGAGCTTGCTTTTTAAAGTACACTAGAAAAACAGTAGACTTGCATTTTTGCAACAAACAGCTTTTTTTATTCTGTCATAATGTCTTTGGGTACATGAAGACAGTTTATATTCTGTTTCTCCTATGTAGAGTCTACTGTATCTACTACGAAGAGTCTTCAAAATAGACACTATATTGCATCTTGGGTGCTGTAGTAATTCCCCTGGCTGTTAAAAATTACTAGGCAGATGAACTAAGAGGAGGAGAGAGTGTATTTTTTCCTGAAAAGTAAAAAACAAATGAACAACACAAATCTCAAACTTAGACAGAAGAGAGCATAGAAGGAACTAGTACTCTTAAAACTTTCTCTATTGATGGGTACCAATAGATATATTGTCTTTTATCTCTCTACCAGAATGTCAGTGCAAAAATAATAATGTCCACAAATACATTCTCTACCAGAGTGACATTTCATCATCTGTGGTACTGGTCCCTATGGTCCCTCCAGAAAACCCTGGGCTTAGGTGCATGTCATGGCATTTCACTCTCTCGTATTTCCTCCCTTTATCTCTTCCTCTTTCCCTCTGCCTAGGTTTCTTCTCTTCTCTGTCCCACTCCATCTCTCTTTCTTTCCTTTCCTTTCCTCTCCCCTCTCCTCTCATATTTTCCTAGTTAAAATGTCAGTGGATCATTCTCTGCCTGTGTGCTTGTGCACAGAGGATGTGGGCAGGACCATTACCTGTTCAAAATGCTATGGCACAGCTTCCAGTCAGGACTGGAAGGAATCATGTGATGGCTGAGGACGTCAGTCAGAGAAGAGAGAGCATACGAGCCAGTTTTAGCTGTGGCTGATGTGCAAAAGCCTTGTGTGCTAAATGCACGCCCGTGGCAGTAGCTGGCAGCAGGTGTGGTGCCCGATGGGTGACACTGTACGTGGCTGTAAGCCATGCAGAGGCCACCTGACAGCCTTGGATTAGAAACTGGCCAGCAGTGTCCTTGGCCAAGGTGGAGGATGCTGTGTGTGAATAACCAAGAGTGAGAACGGGAACCAGGCCCAAGCAGGGCTGCAAGGCCACTGATTCATCTGTAAGAGAGGTGATCTGAGGAGGCCTCACACCTCAGGAGCTGATGGCCACAGACGCTGCTCTTCCAGTGTGAGTGCAAACCCAGCAAACCAGGGCTTGATATTGTCAGAAGAGAAGAGAAAGGATCAGCTTCCAGCTAGTGGGATTAGTACAGTCAGCTCTTTTAGCAAGAGGGTTTACACACCCTGGTTGAGCTGTGGCGTCCAGGACACGCTGCCTGGGAGCGAACTGGAGCCCAGGGAATGGTGTAACAGAGAGCAGCTCCAGTCTGGCACTGGGACAGGAATGGGCCCACTGCAGCAGCTCTGTTCAGCGGGCTCCGAAGAAGGGAGGCACTGGGAAAGCAGGAGTACCCAGAACAGTTCCTGGAAAGGCTGGCAGGCCCAGGGGGCACTGCATACATCCTGGGCTGTGCTCTCCTGCTGAACTCCATGGTGAGGGCTGGTCTGGGCTCGGTGGGTGGGCAGCTTGTCTCTGAAGATGACATTAGGAGCACTGAGTGGAGAAAAGGCGTGCAAGCATCACGTTCAGCATTCAGAGGCAAACCCCTGTGCCATGTGAATGGCCAGAAGGCGCAGGGCAGCAAGCTTCAGTTAAAATCAGTTCTTGGCAATTTCCCCAGATAGACAAGGATGTACCTAACCTGTTCTCACTGCCCCATACTAGGACAATTGGAGTCCCCTTCAAGGCCTGTCTGACGCCTAAACATAGCTTAGCATACAGCACATACCCACACGTGGATACAGACACTGCCAAACTGGGGCCTGCAGTCACTCCTTCAGATCAAGACCATTATTTCAGCCTTTCCAAACACTTTTCAACATTGTAATCTTGGCTATCATAATGCTCATCTCTAAAAGGAAGAAAGCAAGGTACAGCTCTTCTATCCCATGCCAATATTGACCAAAAATCCCCTTCTCTTTAGTTTCCGTCCATAATTCAGTCCCATTATAATTACTGAGCATAGACAAACTTCTGTCCCATTAATGGATTAGAATAAAGGAATAGAAATGAATATTTAAAAATTCCAGTTGGCAAATCTGCCTGGGTTTTGCTGGATTTGTCTTTCACTGGGAACAACCTTTTCAAATCTGAAATGATGTTTAAATCTTTCAATTTTTCTAATAAAAATAACCACCCATGAACAAGCTGAGTTCATCATAAACAGGCATATTTTCCTTTATAATGTCTTGCAGAAATACCCCATTGGCTTATTTGTGCTATTAGAGTACAATTTCCTGAATCCAAAAACTGCTGTGCACAGTGTGGGGTTTCTCTTTCTTTTTTTTATTTTTCCCTTTTTTAATAGAACAGGATATCTGGTATTTTATATGGTCTAATTGCAAGCAAGATCATACTCGAGAAATGAAAGCCTATGTTCAAGCTGAGGCGACAGATAACCTTCAAGACCACTATATCTTACTAAGGGATTAGGGGAGAAAAAACTTCAAAGTGAACTTTTGAATCAAAAATTTTGAGCTAGAGCTATGAAAAGGGAATCCAGCTCATTCTAAACACCATCTGTTTGCTGAGTGTACTTACATACTTTCAATTGCTTTACTCCACAAACTGCTATTTACTACCCCAAAATGTCTCTTGGTGTGAAGATAACATCTCATAATAAGCTGCTTTTCCATTTTGGGGCTACTGCTGGTGGGCCATGCAGTGGTATTAGGATTGCCAAGCTTCTCCAGAATCTGAACAAAACAAACAAAACAATTAGTCAAACTTAAAAAAACAGTGAAAGTTATGCTCTTTGCTGTGAGAAGGATACCAAAAGAGAAATTGCAAAAATAGTAATAATTTAGATATTATTTCTCTCATCATGTGTACTTCCAGTTTTATATTTTCCCCCATACCTACACATTCTGTTTTTTGATAATTATAAAGAACTGGCACTGCATGTGTTCTGATACCGATGCTAACATTAAAAGTTTCCTACCCCAAACAGTACTTTTTGTTTATCTCCAAACTTTTTAATGAAGTTTCCTTTTCCTCTTCCCTTTTAAGATTTTACTATAGATGTAAACTGAGATGTTTTAGAAAGGTTATATATAGAGGCAATACTTAAAGCTTCAAACAGTAATCTTGTTGGATTGTATGTTGAAAGCAGGGATTAATCTGCTTTCTATAAAACACAGCACACACAGTGTGCTCCCCTAAATTATAGCATTTAAGGATGGCCTCCTAAATGACTGTGCCAGCACGATTGTCTGTGCAGCAGAGAACCCCAGACAGCCGGGGAGCTGCTTCCACAGTAGAGCTAAAAATTATACCCTGCCTTAGCCCACTTCCACATGGATCCTGTTCCCATCTCTGGTGCACCAGCCACAACACATAAACATTTTGCAGACAATATGGTATTTCTCTCTCCCTGCCAAATTAAGTTTGAACATTTTTGTTCCCTAGGGTCGTGGGTAATGGAGAAGGTCCTACAGACAGCTTGTGAACCATGGGTCAAGTTTATCTAAGATCTACTTTTGAGACCCTTAGTCTGAAAAATGAACCCTTATTTTTTCAGGAAGCATGTTTTGAAGCCAGCTGAGGTAAGTAACTGTTACTGAGGGATATCCTCATGTTCTTGTCAAGAATCTACTTGTTGCTGAATTAACCATATCTATTTGATTCTAAAAGGATAGTCGTGATAAATGAAATATTTCCTGTGTGAAACTCTTTTCACAGTGACAGCACTTGCACAGCCAAACAATGATGGAAAGCTTCCTGTCTTCAGGAAGCAAATATATATACGTATATCATTGCAAACATGTAATGTGGTAATTTTACTGCATATAGAACATAACTACTGATGTGTAGTGTAGTCAGTTCAAACATACTGAAAATGAATGATGATGAGGCCAGCAGATAAGCAAAATGTCTTTATGCTGCTATTTAATCAGCTTGATCAAGTTACATTAACACATCAGTGCTGTTTTGGGCTCAGTGCTATTAGCAGATAAAGCACTTAAAAAATTATCCTGACATTTATCTTCTTCGGTTACATTAACCCATTCCCTGCTCTGTTAGAAGTTAATGTATGAACTTAAATTTCTTTTTTTGTATCATTTCACGAAAGGTTGTCTGAGAGGAGGGTTGCTTAGGTACTATTTTTGGCCCCTTTGCTTGACATTTTTTCTTTAATTAAATTCTTTGAATTATTTATATTGTACTGGCATCTGTTGGTCATTAGGTCCAATACAGCAAGGACTGTGAAGGTCAATTAATCCAATATTTCCTGATTCCTCTATGGATCAGCAAAGAAACTAAGCATTTCAATGACACCATCCCACTGCCCTCCTCAAAACAAGCCCTCACTCCCCCTACTCACATGCTTTTAGGCATATGCTAACCTCAACACAGCTTGGCCTTAAACAATTCCTGAAATCCTCATGGAAATGTTTATCAAAAAAACTACTCTGAGATTGGCTAGACCCTACATCTTGGAGTCCTGGGAGAATCTAAGGTTTTGTAGCTCATCTGTTTCAGTACTTGGGGATGCAGTGGAAATACGCTCCTTTTTGGTTGTCCTGTCTATTTTGGCTTTTCTCTAGTGATTTTTCAGTGGACCATAGTTTTTCAGCTTTTTCACTGCTGACCAAAGAGTACTGCACCAAACTGTCCAACCCTCTCAGTCAGTCACCTCTCACCAGAGCGTAATCTGTGGCACTCTTGGTCTGAGGGATGGGATTTCTCAGCCTTCAGCTTGGCATCTGCTCCCTCTGAATTTAATAAGTCATTTACTTTCAGAGGAAACGGGCACAGAGTCAGACTAATGTTGAGAGCTTTAGAAAAATCTCAGTCTTGGTGTCCCCTCTCTTTCATTAGTCTTTGAGTCAGATCCTCACCTTGAGTGTACTAGAATAGCTTCATTGATTTAAAGGGAGCTGCACTGACTTACACAGCCAAGGACCTGTCTGCCTCTATTTACAAAGCAGTTCCTCAACCCTTTACTGGATGTAGGAGTCTTATAATGAGGGTTTAGAGACCAGTTGCCCAACCAAAATATAATTGCTTCAAAGTAATGAAACGTTGCCTGAAGTCATCAGGAGTCTGCTGAGCCCAGCTCTGAGGCTGATCTGCACACCACGCGTACCTCTGAGCATCCCCAGGTGTACTGCACATGACAGAGAGCCCAGGCTGGCTTTCAAGGAGTAAAGCCACTTCTAGACATCTCTGTAGCCACATCAGTGCAGCACTCACAGCAGGGCTTGTTAGTATGCTGAAACAGCTGCCTCCCCACAGAATGAGGCAGCCTGGCTAGGCAGGCTGAGACTCTACAATCTGCAATACAGAGTATCCTTGAAACTCAGTTATTCAGAGCTGGCCCTCTACAATCTCTGTGGTTTCACCAAGCTTAGGTAGAAAAGCAGCTGCTTACCTTCACTCCCTATGTAGTCTCACACTCTTTAAATGCACTTATTTTGATTGTGCCATAACAGTGTTGCTGCTGCAACATGGAAAAGACAGAAACTGGAAAAAAAAAGCTTAGCACTAAATCTTCCTTCAGCAAAAAAAAAAAACAAAAAAAACCCAAAAAGCAGAGCATTGCAACCATTCTCCAGAACTCCCATGTTTAAAGCTAGCCTGGATAACGGGCAACTTCTCAGCACCTCCTTCCCTTTCTTACTGAGGAGGCATTGAAACAAAAGAAAAGAAAACTGAAAAGCTAATCCATAGGGGGTGCTCAGCTACTGTGCTCTTCAGAAAGTGCCCAGCACCCACTGATAAAATACATTATGGCTTGGAGATCAGTGCAAGCAAGGGACTGAAACTGGCACTAGGAAAAACAACCTTTGTGGTTTTAACGAAAGGAGATTTACTCGTTTTTGCAAAAAGTTTGTGGCAGAACAAGAAATTCAGGTGGGACCTCTTGAGAACTAAAGCTAACATCCTTTTCTGTAGGACGTGCTTCCTGTCTCTGTATAGCTAGAGGGAAATGTCTGGGAAAAAAAGCGCATTATGCACTGCTCTCTAAAATGATTCTGTGTTCTTGTCAGCTGGTATATCTTTCTTCATGAAAATCAGTCTCTCATCATCTAACTAGCCCTGCAGCTCTCTCTGCATAGATTGTCATAACTGAGCCTTGATTCTGTTTTGCCTTTGAAGATAAGACAGTGTATTCCTCTTGCAGTATCCGTCTAAATTTCCTAATGTGCCAAGCCAGGGGCTGGTCTACATTTCCTTCTCCTCCTTCCCCCACTTTGTTGTTATTTTTCTTACATTAAATATCTGAAGGCTGATATAAAACCCAAAGAAGTCCATGGAATGACCCACTGACTTGACTAGAAACTGGATCTAATATATAACAACAGACAATTTCAGAAGCAATTTAATTTAACTTAATTTGGTAAAAAATTAATTTAACCTAATTTAGGTTACCTAAGTATGAGAACTTGAGGTACCGCAAGCCAGTGCACTCCATGTAGCAATATAGGATGGTTCAGAGGCTTCATCCCCTCCCACCAAGGCAGCCTCACTGAGTTAACTATGACACTTGGGAGCAAGTGCTATCAAAATAGCACTGCCCTCAGCCTAATGATTCCCCCAAGAGGCAAGGCTCGTTAACTTGTGCACTGTGCCATACTAATGTGCCATTATCTGGGATACTTCCATGCCTTTGATCCAGTTTACAGAACCAGAAATGCCCTGCGGAGCTAACAGACATGAATCGTTTCCCCCATTCCTATTAGAAATCAGGGTGTCTGTCAATCCCTTTGTTAACCTCTGATGAAAATGTGTGGGACCCACTGCAGAGCTGGTCAGCTCTCTCTGGTCATTATGGCAGAAAAGCAGCCAAACACTCTTGTGGTAAAACCACTTTTGTCCAAATGCCTGATATATTTTTCTACACCAAGGCAGCATGTTCTGGTGTGGACAAATTACCCCTTCTTTACCCAAGAAATTCATAAGTTTGGATATAGATGATTTTGATGTATCATTTATATGTATGTGTCTGTATTTGTGCCTATATGTATGGAAATAAATGCATTCATATGAAATAAATGGAGGGAATTACAAACTACCCGTGTTTTGAGGAAAAGTTAAAAAAAAAATTAACCATTTTTATTGAGGTTTCCCCTGTTATTTTCAATTGAATAGTTAGTTTCATAATGATATAGTGAAATTTCTTGGCATTTAAATGTTTAAAGTTACCCACCTAATTAATTTCTCACATGTGACATACATTAAATAAATACAGGACTGTCCTGTGGTACATAAGCATTCTACATTGCACATATGTGGATTCTTTCCAGATTAGAGGTCCTCCTTTTCCTACCATATAGCCAGCCATTAATCTTCCACTAGGAAAATTATTTATTTATTTTCTAGGAATATAATCCACAATTTTGCTGACAGTTGTGACTAATGGGAGAAAAAAAACGCAGAAGAATGCCAGCAATCTCTTCAAAATCAGCCTAATTCACTCTCTCAAAAACATTTTGAAATTCATCAGTTGTCGCTCCTGTCCAGATTCTAGGATGAAGCTACCTTACCTGAAAAGCTGAACATATGGAATTTGTCAACATTTGCTCACTGCCTCTGCTGCTGGTTGCACAGCTGATCCAATTCAAACACGTCTTCATTCCTTTAGTTGGCTGGCCCTGTTCCTTTCAAGGATGACTAGATCCTATCTCAGCAGTCCCAGTTCTCCCTTTTGAGTGACAACTTCTGATGTTTCAGACATCAGTGAACTTCAGAATTCCGTTTAGAAAGCATCTAGTTTCCACTCCAGTTACTAGGTACCCTCGACATCTTCATCCATGCCTCTCCTGGGAATCTCTTCAGCTTCCAGACGACCTCTGACTTTATCTTGTTTTGCAGGTTTCAGCAATGCACTGACAATTCACTTGTTTTGTCACAGGGTTCCAGTGCAAGATGCCTTTTCTGTTACGTATGTACAGAAAGCTCTATCTTCTAAAATCTCTTACAAGTTTAACTTCCCTCATTGTACAAATCCTCATCATTCTCAGCCAAAGCATTTTCCAAGTTTCCCTGTCCTGCTCCTCTAAGAGAACAGAGAGAACTACAAATAGCTGGATTGGGTTTTTCCCCTGCAAAAATTCCACCCCAATCAAATATATTTCTTTTTTCACATTTCCCATTTTTTCCTGCTATTCATATTGTTGCTAATACAGGGAAACTATGGGACTAAATAACAGCTCTGAATTCTGCTTTCTTTCTGGTTTCCCTGAGCATATAAATGTCTCATTTTCATTTGACTTTAATCATTCCTCATATATACCAAAGCCCTGTTTTCTGGAAAGTTTAGGTGGGTTCGTCTTTATTAAGCAAGAATTCTATTCAGGGGCCAGACCTTGCATTTTCTTCCTTTGCAAATATTAAATATAGAATAGTAGAAATTTGCAAATTAAGGATGTTTGTTTAGCAACAGATTTTAGTATAACTGGCTAGCAGATAGAAGTATTTAAAAAAATCATAAGCTCATATAGATGTGTATATATATATATAAAACTCAATCTTATCTAATGCTACACTTTACTAACGCCAAGTTACAGTTTTGGCAAAAGAAATCTGATGGTTCTTTGTGTCTTTTAAGGTGCTGCTGCTGCTGGCTTCTCATTCAAACCTATTCCCACAAATATTTTCATCTTCAGCCTGTAACTGGTGGTAATTAACATCACCCTGTTCCTTATTTGCCTTTAATACAGAAACTGTGGAGACAAAGAGGTTTTGAATTAAGATGCCAGGCTGTGAACTGGAAGGACTAAAATGCAGGCACATATCCTCTTCTGGGAAGTCTTCCAGAGACACAAAAATATCTGGCAGGGTAATGGGTTACACAGCTGAAAAACTACAAGAAGATTCAATAGAGACCTCATCTGCAAAAGCTCAGACTGGCTTTCCTTACAAACTAGAGAGCAATACTGCAGGCTTTCCCCAGAGAGCCAAGGTGCTTTTAGCCCTTATTCACAGGCATTCCTCATGGGCAGTTTTTTATTCATTTTTGCTTTCTTGTTTGCAAGAGTTTTCTATATCTGCTTGTTTACCCAGAATAATGTAGCAGTCTCAAAAGACAGCTCAGAGCAAGATGATGTGACAGACTACAGAGACACCAACCAAGCTATTTAATCCTATTTGTAGTAAAGCTGGTCAGTGTGGGTGGAACAATGTTCTGATGTATATTCTTTGTACTTAATCCTGTACCTTCTGAGAAAGGGGTTAAAGAGGAAGATGGCCATCAGCCAGAATAAAAACCAACCAGGGAATTACACTGACTTTTGATACAAAGAAGAAATCAACCTGAAAAGCAGAAAATGGGAAACATGAAGATCTGTACCATGGAGTGAAAATGCTGGAGTGGAAAGAGAGTCAGACAAAATCTGGTCTGGCACAGAAAGAAGTTGCCAGCCAGCATGGTCACCTCTGCCCAGCCTCCCCATCCATCCCACACAGCAAGCAGCCAGCCACTGACTGACAATACTGGGGAAAACGTGTAGGAACCCACACCTCAGGGGCCATAGATTACCTGGCAGGGTGATTTCACAGCAGGTGGATTGGCAGGATGTAGAGAGCAGCATCCCCAGCACCAGGGGTGCGTGAGTAGGGGAACCTGCACTCTCAGAGGAGTGTCCTCACAACCCACTGGCACTGGGTGTGGGTGGACTGGGTGGGAGAATATGTATGACTGTGCTGGGTGAGGGGAAAATTAGCTTAGGATTTTTAAGGATTCCTTCAGAATGATGGTTAGAAAATTATAGGTGTTTATTATTATTGTGGGGTTTTTTTTTTTGTATAGCTGACACTATCCTGTGTGTAAAATTCAGTGATTGTCAGTTAATTATATGTCATTAATAAAACAACAAGTTACTTCAACCATGATTTGATTTAAATTGTGTGAACCACATGGGTCTTTTTTTTTTTTTTTGTCCCTAAGACATGTCTGATCTTTAAAAATAAACAATATTGCTTTTATTTTGAGATACAGTCAAGATATTTTTGTATCATTGAGAGCAAGGGCTGGATGAGATCCCAGAAGAGATTGCCTGCTTCTGTTAAACATCCTCTTTCTATATGCTTGATATCAGAGAGGTCTCAGAGGGACTCCTTCCTGCAGGATCCCTTTCTCTCATGGGTTTGGTCACATCCTTCTTTACTGTGGCTGATGGCAATCACACCCTGCTCTGCTCTGACTGTTTCACACCTTTTTGCCAGAAACCATTTCTGACAGAACACACCACAGGTTTTTCCCCCAGAAATCCACTGCTGAGGCCAAGAGCAAAAGCCAGGGACAGCTAGAGGAGAGACTGGCTTTTTATCACAATAAGAAATTTTTCATGTGTGTTAATGCATAAGTGAAAAGAAGAAAGCAAAAACAGTAGGAAGATTACTGAGGCAAACAGGGAGAAGATGTAGAAGGAAGAGTATAAAAAAGCAGCAGAGGAATAGCCTGAGTCAGGGGATGTAGAAGGGACACACAGGAACACAGCCCTGAGAGTCCTTGGTGGAGCTGAACAGAAATTCAGAGAGCTGGAAAAAGAAAAACAAAGCTCTGCTGAAGGAGAGAGAGGAAGGCAGAAAATTTAAAGGAATGACACAACATACAAAAGGAAAAAAGAAAAATAGATGAGTAAAGAAAGTGGGAAACAAAGATCAAGAAAAAAGAGAGAAAGCAAGAGCAGCAATGTGATACACGTTCTCCAAAACATCCATTAAAGTAATGGGGAGAGGGTTTCGTTTTATTCCCTTTTGTGTGGCACACTATTTTAAAATGACAGCCCATGTTGCTATACAGTGCATACACATTTTTAGATACCTATATATAGTATTTTTATTTTTTCCATTTCAGCATTTTAATAAATTAATGAATTCTTCCTTCATTTGAGAAGTGCTTGAGGGAAATTAAACACACTGTTTATGCAGAAAAAACAAACAAACACAAATCCGACAAATGTGTGGTTCAAATTTTCTGTAAATCACACCAAGTAATTCTGTTTCAAAGTATCAGTTTTGCAGAACATTAAAGGACCTTGATTTTTAAGGAATGCCTCCCACATATTCTCTAAAAATCAGACCATTCTGAAGTGTCCAGCTGGCATCCAAAAGCTGAGACATGCAAAGTTAACAATCATGCCTGGAAATCCCAAAACACTTTTTTGTCACCCATTATATCCTCCTCCCTGCCTACACACACTCCCAGCTGGACTGGAACATAGAGAGATCTCCATGCTCAAGACAAAGTCCATCTCAAGAACAGTGTCAGCTTCCCCCTCTGATACACTTTTTGGAAATTATTAATCTAATGACTGCCTTCTGGCAGCATCAAATATGGGCAGACAGCTATGGATGACTGAAGTTTAATTACGTTTCTAAAGATGTAAATGAACCCAGAGGCTTAGGGAATGGGAATATGTTTTAATAAGTACTAACATAGGTAAAATAAATAAACCTGTTATTTGGTTGGATGGGAGATGGAGAAAGCATTAATTACCCCTTTCTTTTCATTATAATTGAAGGGCAGCTCAACTAAAAACCCCACTCAAGCAGGACTTTTAAAGTAGAAAAAAGCTGCTTCCACAAGATCACTAGCTACATCTTTTTGATGTCCCTTGCTAGAGAAATAAAATTCATGTTAAACTGAAGAAGAAAATAAATATAACCTTTTCTTTAAAAATACATTAAATCATCACCTCCAGCCACAGACATGCACAGCACTACTCTGCCTCCAAAGTTGCTAGTAATCTTGGAAAAGCATGCACTCTCTCTTCCTATTAGTAAAATTCCAGTGAACATTCATGAATTTACTATTTCTAGTTTCAAAAATATAGGAAGAAAGTAGCATGGTCTCAGGATATGTATGTATGGGCATATATACTCGAGCTCTAAATTTGATAGCCCTTAACAACTCCCCTAACAAGCAGCTGTTTCCTCTACACTTGGAATTTTAATCTCTTTATTCTTCTTAGTGTAACCTGTTTTATTTTATTTTAAGTATTAGAATCAAATTTACAGGCTGTGATGATCTACCAGTACCACTACAGCTAACAGAATTTTGCATTACTATAATCAGTCAAAATTATTTTCCTCTTTTCTGACATGATTTTGTGCAAAGGGAGAAAAACACCATTCCTGACGCTGCAGTGTCAAGGAATCAGTATTTCTTAGAACAATGTGGTTCCAAGAGTACCTTCTTGGTTTCTTGATCTCTAGAAGGCTGTTCAATCCAGCCAATATAGATTCATCCAGAATTAATTACATACAGATTTCTCCCACCTAGAATAACAATCAGTTTACATTAATGGCACAAATGTATCTTGCTGATGGCATTTGTTACTGTCCCATCAGATGAGCGCATATTATTGATTTAATACCCATAAAATGGGTAGTTTTCTTCACTTTTTTTTTTTCTATAAGAGTTTCCATGCAGTAGTGATAAGTACTGCTACTTCTCTTCCAAGGGTATGGAGTTGTGACTCCAAGAATTACTCCCATTTTGTCCTCTTTGTTCAGCTATTAAAATGGAAGTGCTTCGTTTTCTTCTAGAGGTTCCCCAACTTCCCGATAAGTCTTGCCTCTCTTTCTGTCCCTTGCCTGACTGACACACCCTTAAAGTTGCAGTTCTCTCCCAAAAGTCAACCAGTTGCTAGAAGGAAATGTGTTTGTGATGTTACAAAAGAGAAATATGTCTAAATGATGTGTGTCATGTTCTTTACACGCCGCTCTGGTCTTTTCTAACCCCCTTTGCAGCTGCTCTGGCACACTGTCTTTTTACATCCTAGAGGATGTGATCGTAATTCTCTTTCTGCAGTTTTTACCACTTTTGTCTCTGTCTTTCTGTCCATCAGAGTTACTACAATGCGCTGTATTTGAAAATACAAACTTTGAGCAAGACAAAAGCCATTCAGTTGCCTTTTACTGATCTGAGGTGGTGGGGTGGTGCTGTCTATTGCAACCCTGTTCAGCAGATTCAATTCCACATGCCTGTTTGTAAGTCAGGGCTTTGATAACTTTAAGGTTTAAGATTCAGATTGGCTCATGTTTTAGGCTTCACTCTTGATTTGCTTCTCAATGTAGTTTGCAGTTAATTATCTTACAAGACAAGCACCTCAGAAATTGCTACCATACTACTAAAGATGCTGCAACTCTGAAAACAGTCTTAATATTCCATACCAACATCCATGCTTCCACTCTTTTTTTTTTTTATTTTTTCCTTTTTGGAGCACAGACAGAACAGCTGCCTTAGACAATGGAAGCTGTTATGATCATTTTAGTCTAATTTAAGAAACATTCAGTCCCATTCCAATAGCTATATCAGATGTGTCTCTGTCTGTGCAGACAACTCTGTTGGGCTCCATTCCAAATAATTTATTCCCAAATGCACTCCACTCCCAAAACAAGGCACAAGACCAAGCAAGAACTACCTTACTGCTCTGCATCTATTGCAACTGAAGGTGCATCACACAAGTAAAGAAATACATTCATGGCTCACAGTCCTGCCACCTTTATGATTCAGTAACTCAAATATTTCCACTGCTAGCACAGAGAAAGAGAGGATGGGAAAGTTTCTTTATCAAACATACCCAGTCTCAAATTATGTTTTTCCTGAATCTTCAAGCATAAGCAAGCCATATGTTTTCTGTTGTAGGAATCTCATTCTTGACATAATTATCCACTAGTTTAAAATCCATTTCCATAGGCAGTAGGCACAGTGCTCCACTTATTAAGTATGACATTTAGAAGCATGTCACCATGTGGTGGGTTGACCTTGGCTGGACACCAGATACCCACCAAACCTGCTCTATTCACTCCCTTCATCAGCTGGACATGGGAGAGAAAATATAAAGAAAGGTTTGTGGTTTGAGGTAAGGACATGGAGAGATCACTCAGCTAAACACAGAAAAAATAGACTCAACTTGGGGAAATTAACTTTTTACCAATCAAATCCAAGCAGAATAATGAGAAATCAAATGAAATCTTAAAATATCTTCCCCACACCTCTCATTTCTTCCTAAGTCTAACTTCAGTTCTGCTGGGTATTTTTTCTCCTCCCCCACAGTGGCACAGGGGGACAGGAAATGGGGACTGTGGTCAGTTCATCATGTTATCTCTGTTAATCTTTCATCCTCAGCAGGAGGACTCCTCACATTCTTCCCCATGCACAGGAGACAGTTCTCCATGACCTTCTCCAGCAGGGGTTCTTCCAGCACGTCACAGCTCTTCGCTGACTGCTCCAGCATGGGTCCCTTCCATGGGGTGCAGTCCTTCAGGAACAGCCTGCTCCAGCATGGGTCCCTTCCAAGGGATGCAGTCCTTCAGGAACAGCCTGCTCCAGCATGGGTCCC
>VZRO01000502.1:510330-637077 GCA_013397915.1 Daphoenositta chrysoptera
TTTTTGTGGTTGGTTTTTTGGGTTTTTTTGGGTTTTTTTTTTTTTAATTTATTTTTGTTAGGTTGATAGAGATGCACTGAAACTCTAGGACTGATGTGTTTCAAGTCAGGTCCTGAAAAGTTTCCTCTGTTCTTTGCTTCAGAAAATTTCACTACATATTAACCTTTAAATAAACTCACAATTTTCATAGTATTTTACACAGGGAAGACTGAAACTATAGAGTTAACTAGTTGATTTAGCAATAGAAACTTTCAGTTTCTATTTATGTACAAACTGTATGTTCTGTATGTGGTATGCTATCAAACACAGTGTGTTTTTATAAGCCATTATAATGCTAACTGCTAGATAATACCTGAAAAAAAAAAGAATAGGTAATTAGCCACAAAGTTGATAAGAGTGGGGAAGCTTAAATTTTGTCAAATACTTTCTGACATAAAAGAAATTTCATGGAAACAATTAGACAACGTGTTAATAAGCAGATGGCAGTAGTTTAATGTGTTTGACAATATATGGAGAAAGCCTCCTTCAGTACATGAAAACATGGGTTACTACAGAACTGACACCGAATACTTGTAAATGGAAGTGTTGTCACATTGCATGAATTGCAGAGGAATCAACCAACAGCAGAAAACATTTCTGTTTGTCCTGCAGAGTCCACAACATTGCTTTTTCTGCAAGTTTTCTATATGCAGAATTATGCAGTCCACTAAGTTCCACCCTTTTCAGAGACCTAACTTTGATCTGATGTAAATCTTTGTAGTTTCATTTATTTCAGTGAAACTGCCCAACTTTGAATGGCAGTGGCACCTTAACTGACAATATATATTAATGTTGTTTTCACTGCATTGTATCTGTTTCACAAATTGGTCCAACAGGTTAGTAAACACATTATGCAATGCAGCCACAAGAAACACTACCAAACCAGGAACGTAGCTCAGAACTTCTGACATCTGCTTTTAGGTCTCCCAAAGCGGTTCTACAAGACTAATTATTTGTAGAATATGGGTATGCTGTGGTAAAAGATACTAGAGAAAACTCTACATTCCATGTCTTATTCTAATAAAGACTATCTATGTTCTTTCTACTAAATAGTATAAGTCATCAAAATTATTGTCTTTTAACTTTGTCCAGAAAATGAAATTAATGGAAAAAAAATCTAAAACATCATAATCAAAACAAAACTGATGTATTATTTTGTCTTCAGTTCTCCAAAAGTGATTCCAAAGTATTGTAAGATACTGGTACTAACTGTGGGTTTTTAATGGGAAAAAAAAAAAAAGCCAGGAGAAAATAATCATTACATGAAAAGAATCAATACTACAAGAATGAATTTAAAAAGTAGTCATGGAAACAGCTCTAGAGTTCTAGAATTTACCCCTTGAGGGGGGACATCGGCTCCACTGGAAGATGCTTATCTCTGTGAACTTCTTCAGCCTTCATTATATGAACTGGTTGAGAATGTAGTGGGGACAGCAGTGACAGCTGCTTGCTAGCTCTTGGTACACTGATGCAAAATGTGCTTACTGTTATCAACAAACTGAGCCAGAAGAGCCTGTAATATCTTCTTGTAGTTCTATTAACCAGGGTGTTTAGATGGGCAACAGTCTTTACTGAAAATTGCTTAAAATTGTAAGACGCAAGTTAGCAGGTAAGGGAGGAGGAGAGATCTCAAATACTCCAGACATTGTTTTGAAAGTATTCAAAGAGAAGATTGCAGAATTGCCTCAATATCACAGACTCCTTCACACACATTTTTTTATGAGGGTGTTTAAATGCATTGTTGGTGCCCTCAAACCATGTGGGGTAAAAAACCCTAAACTAAACAGTTTAGCTTACTCCTCAGCTGGAAGTTAGTACAATTGCCATAAGTTTCACTCTCTAACCTAAACACCACAGCCCTAATTCTCTCCCATATCCAACATATAAGCAAAGTTTGGCATCACAAATTCATCAGACATGAGTCTGCTGGAGTAGGGGAGGGGACTCAAGAAGGGATGTTAATAAAGAATCAGTTGTCAAGAAGGGATGTTAAAGGAATCAGTTTGAGGTTTTTGGTGGGAGATGTCTGAATACAGTCTTAAATACTTGGAATTGTCTGTTATGCATAGTTTCAAATAGTATAAGGGTAACATGGAAGAAAATGGTTATTCCGTGTCATTTTTCTCCATTACATATGCACTTTAGCAGTGTGGGTAACAAGCTAAATTGTGCTGACCTTTATCAGAGACAGGGTGTAACTGCTGAAGGAGAAGTGACATTGCTGCATGCCATGTTTTCATTTGCTGCTGCACTTTCCAGGCTTCCTGATACCACATAACCACACTAATGAGCACATCAGCTCAACACACTCACAAATCCCTTTTGAATCATTCTACCAGTTCCAATTGCAGGGGTAAATGCAAATGCCATTCCCAGATCTGCAGGTGGAAAGCAGGCAGGAAATCAGACACATTTTAATTTAGAAGCCCCTCAACTATGGATCATCAAAATAAGAAAGTCTTCTCCTAATTATATTCCATGCCATCATGACACTTTAACCCTGTGAGACTGCACTGTCCTGTCATGACAACATGCTCAGCAGGCTTCGCAAATGTCACATACTGGTACATCAATATAGTAAACTTGAAAGATGCCCATTTAGGAGCCTTCCAATTTACTTACAAAGAGAAGGATGAAATTGAAGCCATTCATCACCTGATTGCTTCTTAGGAACAGTTCTACCACTTTTAAAACTCATGGCAGAGATTGCTGCAAGCAGTTATAGGAGGGGGCAGATAAAGGTGAATTCAAAGTCCATTCACAACAGCTAAGAAATATTGACCTACCCTCAGGTAAGAACTCCCTATCATAGCAGCACTAGATATGACTCTTTCACATATTCATTTTCCTCAATTGGCCAATACAAAACTCAACAACCCTGCAATTTCCCCTTCATTTTCTCACTGACAGTCTAATTCTCCAAGCAGGTACTGTATCCTCTTTCTTTCCTGCATAATTTGAAGAGGCCATTTTAACACTGTTAAAAATGTTGTCTTTTTCTGCTAAATTCTGATAATCTGATATTTAAATATTTACATCTAATAGTAATTATATCTCAATCCTCTTATGTAATGACTTCTGATCATCTTCAGCAACTCCACTGCGGTTTCCCATCCCTGACACTTCTCTTCTTCTCTCTAGAGCTTTGACTTCAGTTGCAACCAATGAACCTGCTGGAGGACTGTACTCTGAGGAAAGATGGAAATTAGCACTGGAAAGAAGGAGCCTCTTAACATCAGTCACTCAGGGAGCTATGCTGACTGCCAGTGTACCAAGTTCCAGATACAAACCCAAACGAACAGGAGTTTTTTATCCTGGCAAACCTGTGAAACCTGTTTTCTCTTTCCACCTGAACCTGTGTGGAGTTACAGTCAGAGGACAAACAGCACAGGGAACACATGGCTTGTCACTGACAACTAAAATCCAATTCAGGTGCACAGCAAGTGACACACACAAATGCTGTTGCTGTTGAGAGGTGTTATGGATATTACATCCCATACAACACAAAGAGCCTGTCCTCAGTAGTTAACAATTTCAGGTAGCTGCAAAAGGCTCGATTCACCACAGAGTTTAGTGCACAGCTAACCTTTGAGCCAACAAGTACTTTTATTGCCTTGATGGAACATTTGTTCATATGTTATAAAGTTAGGTACCTATTCAAAAGCCTTGCTGAGTTTCAGCCACAAATCTTTACTCTAGAATAAGTAAATAGTATAGTTCCATTGACACCTAATTATTCATCCCAGTGTATGTTCATACCTGAATCAAACAGGAAAAAACCAACAAAAACCATATTAATCTTCAGAAAAAAATAAACCAGAACAACACCAAGGGTTTGTTTTACTGATACCTTACTTATGGCAAGATCAATTTGCGAGTAGTATGTTATTAGAAAAAGTTTTTCATTATTTGTTCACAATGTCTGTTTTGAAAGGGCTATCTCATTTTTCTCAGCTCAAAGTTTAATTTTAGATATAAAAAATGTGCTGTCATTAGTCTATCTGTGAGTTATTTAATCATAGAGCTAGCAATGCAGGAAGTACAGACAGTGATGAAATCTTTCCTACATCCACCTTGCAGAGATTCAGATTTATCTTACAGATTGCAACAGATAAGAGAGTTAGTCAGTAAGCCAAAGAAATTCCAAATCCTCTCTTTTCTGAGCTATTTGGATGAAGCATTGAAATAAAGGTTAGGACAGCAACCCAACTCACCCTTCACGAGAAAAAAAAAAGGTAGCCATTTTCCCTCTCTTAAAGTTTGTTTGATTTAACGTTGAGAACTTGAACATTTTCTAAGCCCAGAGGCCATGGACAAAAGAGGCAAGCAAAATCCCAGCACACTACTAGGGTGAATTAAGTTTAGGCTATAAATCCTAAATCAGTGGACAAAAATAGATTAAATATAAATGCATTTTTCTAAGAGGTCGTAAGGTCAGATGTCAGGAAATTGGACAAATAAATAGAGGTGAATCTGAGAAAAGTGATAGGCAAAAACTAAGGCATTTTTCAATAAAAATGATAATGAGCAGCGGCTTATATAGGACTAGGAATAATAAATAAAAAGGTAATCTGACATTTCTGTAGTTATTGAATGAAAGACTTGGGAAAAACTTTCCAGGAAGATGTTGAGGAAGTATCAGCCCTGGCCAGGGATAGTTGAAACAAAAGAGAAAAATGTATTCTGAAACCCAAGTCTTGAAATCAAGCTTACATGTCCAAAGGACAGAAATGGGACAAATTCACTTGAGACACTGAAATTCCACAGAAATGTCCCTCATAAAGGAGGCAGTGATTTGTGTTACATATACATGGCTGACGATCGTGTCTGCAGTTCCCTCAGAAGCTCATACCGGACATCAAGGGCTAAACAAAGTCAAAAGATTTCTGTGCTATCAGAGATGATTCACAGAATCACAGAACAGATGAGTTCGAAAGGGATCTCTGGAGTTCATCTAGTCCAACCCCTCTGCTCAAGAAGGGTGACCTAGAGCCAGCTGCTCAGGACTGTGTCCATCTGGAGCATCTCCATAACTGGAGGCTCCACAAATGCTGTGGGCAACTTTTTCCAGTGTTTGGTCATCCTGAGAGTAAAAACAGTTTACATTTAAATGGGATTTATTGTATATTAATTTGTGCATACTGCTTTTTGTCATTTCACTGGGCAACACTGAGAACAATATGTATCTGTCTTCCTTACAAGCTCCCATCTGATATTTATGCATATCAAGCCTTCTCTTGTCATAGCTAAACAGTCCCAGCTCTCTCATACTGTCCTGACACAGCAGATGTTCCAGTCCCATAAATGTCTCTGTGGCCCTTCGTGGACTAGTTCCAGTATCCTGATTCCTTTCATGCACTGGGGTGTCCAGAACTGGACAGACCACTCCAGATGGGATGCCACAAGTTCTGAAGATGGGAAAAGGATCACCTCACCTCCCTTAACCTGTCAATGGAGCTCTTCCTAATGCAACTCCAGTTGCTGTTGGCTGCCTTTACCATGAAGGCACAATGCTGGCTTAATGGCAAATTTGTTGTCCACCGGGATCCCAGGGCCTTTTCCTGCAAAGCTGCTTTCCAGCTGGCCATCCCCCAGCCTGTACTGGCTGTTTCTCCCAAGAAAGACTTGGCAAGACTTTGCAATTCTTACCAGGTCTCAGGAGGAAGCTTTTGAGGACTTTATTCAATAGGGGTAATGGAAATAATTGGAGATCAACACACAAAATTTTAGCCAGTTTTAAGTATTGCCCTCTTTCTTTAAGTAGTAGGGATTCACTAAAATATTGAAATGAAGTGTAAGTTCCCAGTTTCTCTTCATGAATCCTGTTCTAAAACAACTGTATCTATTACTTGTGAAATGTTGCTAAGGTTAGTTATGTAATAAAATTAAATCACAGCTCACATTGCCATCATATTTTTTTTCTCTAAATATATCTTGATATTTTAAAATCTTTATTTTTCCAAGAATTAATAATGTAATTTACTTAAAAGACAGAAAACATTCATTAGAAGTCATAAAATTAAGACAATGTGAACATTATAAAGTATATATTATAATTATAGAATATACATTGTATATATAATACATATAATACATANTTAGTTTCTACCCCCTGTCATGGGCAGGTAAACTATCCATTAGATGAGTAATCCACATTGTCCCCATCCAGTGCCTCATCACCCTCTGAGCAAAGAAACTCTTCTTCATATCTAATCTAAGCCTACTCTCTTCTAGTTTAAAGCTATTCCCATTGTTCTTTCACTCCACACCCTTGTGAAAAGTCCCTCTGCAGCTCCCTTGTGGGCCCCTCAAACACTGGAAGCCTGCTATTAGGTCAACCCTAATTCTCTTCTCCAGGATCAACAACCCGAAGTCTTTCACACTTTTCTCATAGCAGGGCAATGATTCAGACATTGAGGCTGTGAATTGACTGCCCTTAAAATAATTAAAAGACCCTTCTTAGCGACAGTTTAAAGTCTGATCATATTATGATTTATGTAGACACTGAACACACATGATAAGGTACCCCATGGACTACAGGAAAGTCAGGTTAACATTTAAATTATCATAAAGATAACCATACTCGTGGCCTCCAGTATACCCTAGGCCTAGGATACAGATTTGTGCTTCTTTTTTTTGTTATTTAAAGATGCCAAATCTTAATATCATAGAAGTTGACGAGAATTTTAAAATCTGAATCTGGCTGATAAATATAATTTTTCAAAAGCTAAGTTTCTGGTTAAAGAAAAATACTTATCCTTCAATTAATGAAAATTAATTTTTGTTCATCTATAGTGCAACTATATTTTGATTCCCAGAATATTTTATTTATTAGCATTTTCCATAAGCTGTTATAAATAGTAATTTTATATGCCTATCCCTAAACTTTTAGTTTGTACTGTCTTTGAAGATCTGTCATGATAACTCAACTAGTCCTAAATCTTGGATATAAAAGGTTTTGCTTGGATTTTTGTAATTGACTATTGCTATGACATCAGAAAAACTTATGACTTAGGTAAAAATGGAAGTATCTGTGTATTATGCACAAGTCTTCACATATTGAAGTCCAAAACAGGTCTCTTCATGTTTTTCAAAACATTTTTAAAATACTTGAACCAGTTGATTTTTAAAATTGCAGCAAAACTTTTCCTTGTTGCTGTAGAGATTGAAATGGGCATAGATATAAATCTAAACCATTTCCATAAATATTTCAAATACCAGATAAGGTAAGGACCTGTCAGCATTTCTTTAGCAAATCATTATTTTCAGAGAGACTGTGACTCAAAATGTGAAAGACGCCAAACTTCTCTTTGGACTCCAAATTATCTTAAAATTAAGGGTGGCTCATTCAGACTGACAGAAGATTACTTCTTGCAACTGTGAAAAAATACAAAACTAATGTAAGCTCCATCCCTCCTTGCAGAAACTATGGATCTCAAGTGTGTGGCTGTTTCTGTAAACTATATTCCTGTACTTTAAATGGATCTTTTTCATTTAAAGGGGAAACGTTGTTTTTCCAAGTGTTCATAATGCAGATTAGCAGTTTGGGATATGAGCAAGTACAGATTAAAGGAGGAAAAACATTTATATCTGGCTTGCTATGTGCTCATTCACTCTTTTTAATGAAAAATCACAAGCATTTGAGAAGGTGGAGCGAGTTTTTAACTCTGCCAACCAAGTAATTGTGCAGGAGTCTGTCTGTTTCTTTAGTCCTTCTTTTAAAGTGATTTTGTTACACTGCAGTGCTTATGCTATTACATAGTTATGGAGTCTACAAATAACACCAGCTGCCCAACAAACAAGGCATACAGACCCAAGAAATTCCTTTCACAGCATCAGCTCAAAGACCTGTAATTCTGGAGGGAACGATTTATAAGGTATGAATTTGTATGAACCACTGGGCAAAAATAATGTCAATAGGAAACATATGTAGGAACTAGAAAGCTTGTATAAAGTAGAGTGATTGTCATTTCTTTTCTCATTCGTCTATGCCCTTAAATTTATTATAATGTTATGCAAGGAATTTGTAATTTTCAGGAACCAATTCAAAACCTTGATGAACTTCATTTAGCAGTATATGGCAACGCGGCAAAGCAATTATCTCAGCGATTTGCAAAACATTACTAACCATCCATCTCTTGCCACACTTTCCAAATGTCTGGAACAGCACCTTGAAGAAGGGTCCAACCTGTTTCTGTGTTGTGATACTGTCTACAATGAAGTAAAAAATAGGTGACAGCTCCACTGGTTTTAACATCTTCATACCCCACTTTTGTTTGTACCATCTCATTATAGGCGTTGTCATATAGAAAACGCTATGAAAGAGAGAATACTTCAAGGCTTAAAAAAACCTCAATGTCTCAAATGTTCAGTAGGTATTGAGGATCATGAATATACCATGCAGAACGGTGAGAAAACATTTACTTTGTAATAAAAATATTTTACACCTCCTTCTCCCGCTCCCCACCCCCAGATGTCTCAACAATCACCAATCTCATGCAGTAGCTGTTTAGCACAACTTTCTGCTTCAGCTAAAACATGCATTCTGTAGCATATTGGCAAAAGTTCACTAAGTGGAACTGAAATATATCTTTGCTTCGATAAATAAGCAAACACTTCTGTTTGAGACTCAAGGTTTCAACATTTGATAAACTGAATTTTACCTCAGTGATGTCTGATCAAAAAAGCTCGTGTCTAGGATCTCACTACCATTTGTCAATCTGCAAAGCAGCAGTAGTTGTGAACAGTATTACCATTCTGAGTACATGCAGTTACATACATAAAACTCAGTCACCCCCTGACTTTTTACCACCTCTACTTGAGAGCTCCATTTTGTTGGACTCGTCATTCCAAATATTAACCGATAACAGCTGAATTGTATGTGAACCCCTTCAAATCCATCTGGGATCAGTAGCATTTGCTAGGAAGCCACTAAAATCCCCTCTTCTCTATAGGTACAAGAACTGAGAAAATTTGTAAAAGGTATAGTCTTAGCATGCTATTCCACATAAATTAAGGATATGCCTTTTAAAAAGCAATAAAACATCTTATGCATCAAAAGGTTGCTACTTCAACCTTTTGTTTTATAATAGTGATACTCAACTTCAAAAATAAAACTTCAACATCTCTGCAGGAAGAAAATCATTATTTTGATAATGATTATTTTGAGATCTCCTTCAAAATTGTACAAAGCTACACGCTGCTTTGCAGAAACAAGTATCATTATTCTACATGGTATGGCCAGCTACACACCCTGTGAAAGCACAAAGTGACATTTCAGCCTTTTTCTAGTATGTGTTTAAAAAGTACTGCACAATGCTCTGTATGGAGCAAGTAACCTTATTAATGATATTTGGCACTTCCCTAGCATAAGGCTTTGCTGCAGTTGGTTATAACTTTTCATGTTTTAGATATTGAGGCTGAACTTTATACCTACATTTAGAGATAAAAATAGTGTGCCATTTTCCCACAACCAAAAGACTCATTATTTTTCTTTTATCCAAGCTGATCCTTTTTCTTTTAAGACAAGCTGCTCTCTCCAGGGTTTAGGACAATGGCTTAAGACCTGTGGATTTTATGTCTACATGTGTTAGCTGTCTTCCTTGTCATTTTTGTAGCAAGAGAAGGAAAAGCCAAATCTCTGAAAATTTCTATTTAAAATCTGCAGAAGTTCCTTAATACAGGTAAGCTCTCTTTTTCAGAAGGTTTTATGTATGTTTACTCTCTTTCCCTTCCCTGAAAAGTTTTGGGATATCAGAATGTCAACCTCTTGCTAAATTGGGTCCCCCCACCATTCAGTTAACATGTTGGCCATTTGAGAATGAATAAGGCTCATGTATCAGGAGACTGCTGTTAGTACAAGTCCTGGATACTTGTCAACTGCTTTAGAAGGTCTGAAGTCAAGGTTGCTGGAAGATGCTTATAAATAAGGGATTATTTACTGGATAGCTTACTTAAACAATCCAGTAAAACCTCCAACACTTCTGCTTAATGGTAGCAAATTAGTGAAAACAAGTTTGTCACATGTTACGCCCATGTAAGCAGTCATGGTTCGTTGAGGTACCTGGGAATGCTTTTACATCAATTCTGTAAGTGAAACATTTGAAGGGTTTGAATGTAAGAAGCATCCTGTATGCTAAATAGCCTGAAGATTCATGCCTTCAACTGACTGCCCAAACTTAGCAGATGCTTGGCTCTGGCTTCTTGGGCCTATAAAAAGGGATATTAATAGCAGCCAGCCTCAGCTAGGAGCTAAATTCATGAATGTTTGCAGAACAAGTTCCTCAATGAATTAATAATTTTGAATTCAATACAAGGATCAAGAAGGTGGAGATGTGAAGGCAATATTAAATAAAACATTCATTGAACAAAGCTGAGGTCTTAGGGAAAAAAAAACCCACAATCTATAATTACATAATTTTACATTTTATTATAACAAACAGGCAAAGGTGGTAAATTAGGTCACAGAAGCAAACTTAATTCTGTCACTTCCCAATTTCAACATATTTAACTTTGCCACCTCAGGGTTCTTTTAGTGCAGGATTTTTGGATGCAGCACAGTATATTTTTGAAAGACAGCCAAAATCAGCTGTATGAAAAATCAAAACCCTTGCATACCACAAATATATTGAAATCTGTCTTTTTATCTAGTTCAAAAAAAGACAGTAAGTATGCAAGTTCTTGTTTCAGGGGGTTGAAATTCATTTGTTCTCAGTAATTTAGATATCAGTGTCAGAGTGTGTCAAATCCCTCTGTTCCGTAATTTCCACTAAAAAAATCATTACTCATAGAAAACACTTTCTGGACAGTGGAAAGGGTTCCATAAGCATGAGAATCCCCGCTAAGGTCACAAAAAACCTCTGCAAAGCGACTGGACTGACTGAAGTGAGGCTTAAGATTTTTTAAGGGAGATACAGCTCCCTAGCAGGGCACTGAATGAGAAGATAAAATGCTAGAGAGTGAAAAAAAAAGAATGAAAAGACTGTTTCTGTGTGGTTAGAGCAAAAGACAAGGAACTGAAGAGGCATCAAATTAACGGTGGAATCACAAGCAAAATTTATCTCGATGATTTTATGGGTGATGGCTGTAATTTCTTGAAAGATGCCAGCTTGTAGAGTACATAAGACACTTCATGCATGCAGACTTCAGAAGAAGCTGAGAATGTAGAACATTTTATAAGACCTAGACTTAAGATCTATCCTGTTTCCTGTCCAAATTGTGATGCCTTGCATATACAAATATGTTTAGCTATTTGCAGAGCTGAATTGTACCTATTTGAGGACACACCGTAACTTATACTACTGGAGTGGTTTCAGGACTTAATGCAGTTATGCAGCAATACATTGTCCTTTATGTTTCATTTTCCTTGAATTTATGAGTCAGTTGACACTGTTCCTTCCATCCAATGCAAGATATTTGGGTTAATGATGGGTTAACAGGGACACAACAGCATGTTTTTAAAGCTGGGCAAGCTTGGTGCCAGACCTCTTCCAGAGCTAAGCAGGAAGAAAAGGAGTCTGGAAAAGGAGTCTGTTACTCTGTAACAGACTATAAAGCTTTATGGGATAGCTGGCATGTTCCTATGGGACACAGCATGGATTTGGATGTAACAACGTAAGTGATGTGGCTCCTTGAAGCCAAACAAAAACTTGGCCACAGCTACCATACACACTATGGAGATTACTTATGCTCTAGCCTACAACACAAATAGACCTACTTTACACCACCTTAGCAGTTATTATTTTTGAAAGTCTAGGAAATGAAATGCAAAAGCCACTCAAAGCAACTCTTAAAGATGAACAACTAGGCTTTAAATAAGTTAAATATTTAAGCACATGCACAAGCATTTACATTAAAGTTGTTGTTCAATTTATGTTCTGCTTGTTGGACTAGTACCATAAATCAACAGGAGTCAGAAAATGCAAAAGTTTATGTTCTGGCAGTGACATGATTTTGGCAATCATAGGACTTTCTCTTCCTGTTTTCTCATTAAATATATTGCTTAATATGTATAAGGATGCTTAGACAACACTATCCCTTGTCAAACTGATATAATCATTCACTATCAGTATTGCTCTCTACACTTGCATGTAAATTTTCCTTTTCAAACAGATCCTTTAAACAATTGCATCTTAAGATTTCTGAGTTTTCTTGCACATTGGCAAGAAACAGCACATATTCTTAGATACTGCCACATTTAGTATTCCTTATAACTCTCTTTTTTGCTTGTAATGGATTTGTGTTCTTCATTTAATTTGGCATTGGATGAGGACCACACACAGCATATTTTTATCCTAAAGGATCTCAAAACTAAATGGAAACTAAGTGATCTGCAAAAACTCTGAAATGCAATCAGCTGTGGCTTAAATTGCAGCAATTGTTTAGCAGTATATGCCTACCACGTTACAGCTTGTAGCAAGTGCTGAAAAATTGTACCTTCCCTAATAACCAAAGATGCCGTGGAAAATTAAGTAGGTAATATGTCATTAACAGATCTGGAGTTCAGCCAAGACAGAGAAGCTGATTTCATTACTTTTCTGCTGAGTCCCAAAGAATACAAAGTGACTTGAGGAGATCCTCAGTTTTATGTATTACTCAAAGGATAGCAACTTTAAACCACACACCCCACAACAGGCTGATTTCAGTTGTGTTTTTTCTGGTTTTATAAAGCCAAATAAAAAATTTAATTCTCCATTCTTTGTTTGGCATAACCCTCCAAAAATTATGGAATACAGTTTTAAATATACCAAGTAGATATTGTTGCCCAACCTTATCGAAGAATATCAAAGACAAGCACTAAAATTCCCTGTGTGGTTATAGATTATCGCCTCCCCAGCACACGATGTACACCCTTGTGTTGCAGTTTCTAAGTTTTCTTTCAAAACTGAAATAAACATTAAAAATAAGTATTTGTGTTGTGGACTGTTTTTAAGCTTATTAGTTACCTGTTTTCTCTTTTAATGAATCCTCTCTTATTTGTATGGTTTGTCCTGGTTTCCCCCATTGTTGGTTCATTCCTGAGTTCTGTCCTCCGCCTTTCCCCTTGTCATTCAGTTTGCTGTATCCCTTCCCCTGAGGTCTGCACCCCCCCTCCTTCTAGATGCTTCTCTGTTACTTGGTATCCTATTGGTTTGTGTAAGTCACCCCACTCCCTTCCCCCTATCAGTTGAGCCTATGTTATGTCAGTTACGCCCTGGACCCTCCTCTGTTACATTTTTATTGGTTATGTACTTGTCACCAGCCCTGGTACCTCCTACCCTTAAAAACCCCTGCACACCCTGAATCCTTGCTCTCCGTCCCTGGACCCCTTCGAGAAATAAACATCTCGGAATTTGTTGGATTTCCTCCACTAAGTATGCTCTCGATATTCAGCAGAGAGTAGAAGAGGCCTGTACTCAATAATCATTGTATTCATATTCTTACACTCCTATTCACCTTTCTGCAACAGCTTCCAGCACCAATGCACTGCACAAGACCACTGACCACTGCCTCTGACATTTGTGAGATCAAAACCAGAGGAGAACAATCTGTCAAAATGCATCACAGCTGGGAAATGGAAGACAAAGGACTACAAAATGCATGTGAACAAGGAAAGAATGCTAACTATGGAAAACTCTATCATGGTATCTGAAAAGAGTATTTTTCTGCTTGAAGCAAGAGCTTCCTAGGGAAGACCAATACTACTAATGAGAGATACTCCAGCCAACAAAAGTACAAAGTCATGGACATGCACAAGTCCCAGAACTAATGCACTTATTGTTGTTACGTGCAAATGACAGCCCAGCAACACCTGAAGTTAAAGAATCTGGAGCACCCACATGCATCATCTCCTGAGAGAAACAGCAGGAATTATCTTGATTCTACTGCATAAAAAATGAAAGCTTTGCCTTCCAGCAGTTTCAATAAGAATAGTGATGGAGTAGCCCTGTACAGTCTTAAAGGAACTTCATGAAACTTAGACCAAGGCCTTAAAGACAGTGAAAACTTGTTGCTACTGTCTACAAGCTAAATACAGCTTTAATTCCTTATTATTTGCACAATTAATTCTGGCAATTGTCCTATTAGATATTACTATCATTGTTTTGCAGAGGGAATGTGTGAAGAGCTAACTGAAGATTCCCCTAATAGCACAAAAATAGCTAAGAAATTAGATCTCCAAAGTAGATAGCTTTAAATCCCTGAATTATTTTTCCACACATCTCCATTTGCTACAGATGCAAGCCTGCAGAAGGGAACAGACACATTCCTGGCCTTCAGAGTTGCAGGACAAGCTAGAGCTGTAAACATAATGTACATATGGGCTGAAGCCAGAATTTTGGATGTAAGCTCTGATGCCAGAACCAGGTTCAAATGACACTGGTCTCCAGATTAAAACCAATAAACATTCAAATCTGTAGTCATAAGTACACAGATGGTGTTGCCCATATGTTTTTGTGGTATACACAGGGGAAAATCCAATAATTTAATATGCACTTTTTCCACTTCATTGATACGATAATTAAATTCCCTGAGAACATCCTCAACAGCTTATAAGAGAAGGAAACATTCGGAACTTGGTAGCACTGACTTATTTAACAAGCAAGGGAAGAGAGAACTGCTACGATTTATGGAATTTACATGATGACAGAGCAAATCTTAAACACAGCATGTTAACTCCGAGACACGCTGTAAAGACTAAGGAGACAGGATGAACTGTTGTATATGGCGTTTCATTTCTAGATCACTGGGCTAGATTATTGAATGAGCCCAAGGTGACAGAATTATTTTTGCTATTTACTTACAGAGAAGCAAAGCTTTTTGTGAGAGTTCAGACACTGAAATAAGGAGGAGAGTTTTTCTTCCAGGTTTATTGCTAACATTTAGAACAATGCTTCCATTAAATAAGTATTTTCCCACTTGATCAGTCCAAGGGGTTCATTATTTTCATGCTGTGTAATTATGTAGATTACTAGTAAGTATTCTCTGCCTCTGTACACTAGACCCAAGTGCTACTTTTGGTATTTGCTTGATGCTCAGAATGCGGTAATGGCATTTGGAAGAAAGTCTTTTATGGAGATGTCTAAAAATTGGGTCTCACTTCCCATGCATTTATGTGAAAAAAAAAAAAAAATCAATAAACATTTCTCTTCTTTTTTCCCACTTCAGGTTAAGAGTTTCAAGTGAAAGCTAGCCGTCCTAATATATTTTAACACACATAAAATGTCCCTATGTTCAAATAAAATAGATGTCTATGAAGAATATTGTTTTATTAACTAAGAACAAAAAACAAAGGAAATCTATCTTTGTAAGACTTGCCAACTAGTGGGTCTTCAAAGTCATTCAATCTGATTTTTGTATGACGCAAAGCCAGTTCCTGTATATTTATAGACTTAATGTTAGCTTGCACAATATATGACCATTAACATAACACACAGTAGGACATAGAGGTTTTTTACTACATACCTAATCTTGCCTAATAGTTTTTTATGCTGTTTGGGAAAGTTTAGCTATGAATAATTCCTCCCAAATGTATTCTTCCTGTTTATTTTGTTATAATGGGCATTATTGATGGGCATTTTCTAAGGAGTTCTAGATTAGCACAATTCTAGGATTTTTTGTGCATTGTTGGCTGTTGAGAGAACAAATAAAAAATTATATTCCATATGTGTCAGATGTAAGTCTTATTAAAGTCTTTCAATGTATATGTCAAGAGAGAACCAATCAGGATAATACTTGTGCAAAATACAAGATATGTCACTGGCTAAAGCCCATAGTGAGCTTTTATTTCCCTTTTTTTTTTTTTTTTTGTAACCCGAAAACAGTGTGTTTTTTCATGCCTTTTTCTTTTCTACCATCAGCTTGTTAACGAGTGTGTAAAAAAATGTTGAGGTTGACTAAGATGCAGGAAGGAGATGTACAAAAGAGAACATTTGGAGTAACAAGTATGTGAAGAGTGCAATGCTGGCCTTAGGAGAATTACTTAAGAGTGCTAAAATCAAAGGAACTACTGCCCTAAGCTAGCAGTCCTTCTCCAGAGAAAAATACATCTTAGGAGAAATAGCCACCTTTAGGAGAAAACCCATCCTTTTAGGGTTAAAAAAGAAAGCTTCTTAACTAGCTATTTACAAATAGCTGCCTGTTTAGCATTCCTTCAAAGCCTAGAGAAAAACACAGTGTTTAAAAAAAACCATTAAGACCACAATGACTGGGTATTCACAGTTAAGAAACACCATTTAAAAGCTCCTATACATCCTCCAGCTCTTTTATACATGTTGTATTATGAGGAAATCTTTAGTAAACACAATCAGATGGCTTTTTCCCCCCAGGATCCTGCCTTAATGCAGTGCACAGGGTTCAATGTGCTCCATTAATCAGCAGCTATTCAATAACCTTATCCCCACTATCTTCCCAGCATCACCTTTTCCCCCAGTGGCCTCAACACTTCTCCAGCTCATCCTGGAATTCATAAGCCTGCTCTCAGCCTTATGAAGACATGGGAGTGCATCATGCCCCACCCAGCCAGGTTCTGCCAAGAAGGAAAGGGACCTGCTGATCTCTCTCTGTTGCTACCCACTGTGAGGGGGGGTGTGACTAAGAGATTGTGCAGCTCAGGGTCAGCCCGGACTAAAACCCTTCGCTGCACGTGGCAAACAAGTGTCCCCAAGAGCCTCTGCATGGCAGAGCTGAGCTGTGATCTGCCGGCGGGTTAAACCACAGCGAGCCAGGGAGCGAAAGCGCAGGCGAGGGCAAAGGACGAGAGAGAGGGCTTCGTGTGAGTTCCAAGGAAGGTTTAATTCCAGGGAGGGTGCAGGGACAAAGACAGTGTGCTGAGGGTGTGCAGGGGTTTTTCAGGGGGGGTAGTACCAAGGGTGGTGCAGACAGTGCTAACCAGTAGACAATGCTAACCAGTAGCATTACAACTTGGGAGGGTCCAGGGTAGGATTGGCATAACACAGGCTTAATGGGGAAGGAGAAGGGAGTGGAGTAATTTAAAATATCCAATGGGACACGGAGTAGTGGAGAACTTTCCAGGGTAAGGGATAGTACAAAGCTCAGGGGAGGAAACCTAGCACACTAAATGACAGGGAATGGGGCAGGGTACCAAGTCCTGGGACGAACTACCATTTATGGGGGAAAACAGGGGACAAACCATTTGGGGCAGAAACAGCAATTAACAGTGAAAATTAGAAACCACACCACAATGAAAGATTACTGAACTCTTGAACATTTCAATTCCTTTCCCCTAAGGAAAAAGGACTAGGGAGCAGGGTCACACTGCCAAAGGCAGGGAAAGATTTCTGCACTCTCTAATTTGCTGCTACCTAAGCCTGTGGCCCACCTCCCAACACACAGCAAACATTTAAATGGACAGGCCTTCCTTCATCTCTCATGAGCACAACAGACACTACTCCCTTCTCCATAAGGGAATCTACTTGCACTCACACTCAACAAGAACTAACAGGCCCAGTACACCCAGATATAAAATGCAAATAGAAATAAAACTTCACTACATGCTTCTAAAATGATGGTTCCCATGAGATGCTGACCTCTAGGTAACATTTACTAGGTTTTGGCATCTCTTGTGAGATGTTTATGGCCTAATTTTTCGGAATGCTTCCCAAATGCACTCCATGGTGCTGTGTAAGTTGTGACAGCATCCTGATGCATCTGCAGCATGGGTATTCAAGATGTGTGCTAAGTTTGGGTTGGGGTTAACTGACTCAGGTAGTAGTAGAGGTCTATGACAGAGACAAATTGCAA
Source organism: Daphoenositta chrysoptera (assembly GCA_013397915.1). NCBI lineage: Eukaryota > Metazoa > Chordata > Aves > Passeriformes > Daphoenositta > Daphoenositta chrysoptera. The sequence continues at coordinate 528,109 of VZRO01000502.1, forward strand.
ACATATTTATTTACAGAGCTTTCAGAATCCTTTGGCCATTACACTGTCCCGTCTCTTCTGCACTGCTCTGCTTTTGATTCCTCACTGCACGCCTTGCAATAAATGAAGCACAGGGTTTTATGCATAAGAGCTGCTGTCACCACAGTTGTAGAACAGTTGGATACTGGTAGCACACTTGGATAATGTTGTACTGGTACAGCTGATTCAGCCCTGGAGCAGACCAGTGTGTGTACTGAGCAAGATGACACGGAAAGGACAGAAAGGGAAGGGAAAGGTGTCAGGGCTGCTCCGTCTGTGTGAATGTCCCAAACTGGTCCCAGTGCTAAATACACAACAGTAGACACAGTCACTGCTCCTGCTACATCCAGGGACAAACATCCATCCTTACCAGCACTTCCTACACACTGCTGCCTCACTATATCTCCCAGGCCCTTTCAGTGCCATGGCAGCATAATGTCTCTTGTGGTGACTGCTGGGGCAACTTCTGCTGTTCCACCAATCCCCTTCTGAGGCAGCCCATGGTCAAAAATAGTAATTGACTGGGTATTATATCCTTAACACTTCTGATGCCTTAGGATTTAAGATTTTATATTTTTCATATATTTGAAGTTCTGCAATTCTTTGGTGTGTAACTCTTAAATTCCATATAGCCTGTAAGCTGCTGTTCTCCAGTTTTGGTCAGACAAAACAATTCCTCTCTAGGCCTAGGAATCAGGGACACCTTACTGTCTTAGGCCCCAAGAAATGCAAAAAGAAGTGAGCTGGAGGAGAGCAAACTTGGGGTAAATGACTTCATTACCTGAAGCTGTAATTGGAGGATTAACCCCCAATATGCAAATGGACCAAACTTACAAAAGTATGAAAAACCCATGACCTGCTGTCCATTTTGGCTGTAGCCCCTGGGGGCTTTGACTGCCCTAATGTACCTGGAGGCCCTTCAATAAATATAACCGCTTTTATTCTCTTAATTTTGTCTAGCCTCTGTTTTTAGGTAGCCCCATCAAGGCATCACTTCAGTTGTCTCAGATCCACCCATCAGAGGTCATAACCTCCACTTAAACTATGACTTAATGAGAAGTGATGGGAAACCTTGTGATGTTACTGGTTCTGTTTAGAATAGTCACAAAACAATTTTATTTCAAGACGTAGGTATTGCCTTCTATTATAAAGCATTACATTTACATGATTAACTGGGCATTTCAGCATCTTGAGAAAAATGTGATATCCCTGTCAAGTTTGGGTAGAGATTTTTATATTTTTTTAATGGTGGTTTAGTTAATTTAGTAAACAGATGAATAAGGGAAGCTCTCTTTCTCTCTCCATTACCACAACTTTACCTTTATCTTTGGGGGGGGATGGAGGAGCTGTTGGCTTTTTTGTTTGTGGTTGTGAGGGTCTTTTGTTTGTTTTGGGAGGTTTTGTGAGGTTTTTAATATATTTATATATATATATTTATTTTAAAAAACTTACCACAATTATGACCTGCAACTCAGAGTTCTCTATTATCGTCATGCAGGAATATTGCACTACTGAAGTGACTCCACGTTAGTTTGAGTTACTGGGTTTTTTTGCAATTTTATATGCAACTACTCTTCCACCTATGGAGCTTCACTGTAAGGAATGACAACAAAAGACATCCTTTTCTTTTTTGCTCACCAGAAATTTGAAATTCAGAAGAGGGAATAAGCCATGAAGAATTGCATGAATTAGTTGCTGGACTGTGGATAGAAAATATACTTGGGAATTACTAACATTAAAATACTTATACTTGGGCACTGTTTTCTTTTATCTAAAGTGGGCTAGCTGTGGAGAAGGAATGATGTACAAAGTTTAAGTGCCTTAATTGCTTTGGAGATGTGCTTTTGGACATATTTAAACTCCCTTTAGGCTTATGAACTTGTAGAACTCTCAAATTTAAATTGAGGGGGGAAAAAAGTAAAACAGAAAACAAACAAAAATCCTCCCCCTCCTCCATCTAATGTTTTCAGACTTTCTCAGATCTAATTAGCAAGGATTTACATCAGTGAATTAAGCCTGTACCTTTAGAAGTATGACCTACATGTTGGCTTAAACTGTACTAAATTGCAACCCTAACTTTGCCATGTTTCCTGAGAAAAACTGCCGTCTTTTTTATCATTTAAGGTACAGACAACTCTTTTCATTTTCAGTAGGATGGTGTCAGAGCTGAAAGAATGAGAAAGAATCTGTCTTAATCCCTCATAATCTCCCTAAGCATCAGATTATCTAGGCAGCTTCATTATTAGAAGTATCATTGCTCAGACTTCCTCTATTACTAAGTAATTATTTGAATAATCCATTTTGCTTCAGTAACTTCATAAATCATTTGTTTTGGGGATTTATTTTGGCAGCAAATTTAGGGAAATTCATCTGCTCAGACCAGAAAATACTCATTTCTTGTTTGCTTTGCAAGCTTGGGTACCCTATTAGCCCTCAATTTAACAGAATGTCTAAGATAGAGGTAAACAATTTCTCTAGACACAGTGCAAGACTGACTCACATCTCATTTACACTGATGTAAATAAGAGAGAGAGACACTGCAAAGGAAGAATTTATGGCACTTTAAATAAGAACAAAATTCAGACTCAAAAAGCATTACAATACCTCAGTGTTGTAGCTGAAAATGCATGTGTTAAGCAATCTGCAATGGCAAAAACTAATCAGAAATAAATTTTATCAACTTTTAAAATAAAATCTTACACAATTTTCAAGGGACTCAAAACAAAAAAAAAAAGCACTCTTTGGCCAAGTCTATGACAATTTGATAAAGACTAGTCACCCGTACAGAAATCATAGCAATTTTCTCTAACCATCTCTTCAGATGGGATTCAATTAGTAAAATAAATGGAATAAGGAGAAAGGAAAAAAAAAAGAGAAAGAAACCCTAGGAAACCTTATTATATGCTATTAAACTCAATAAGGCTTTTCCATCAGAGAACATCAAGTCTTATTTCTGGTAATCCCTGTGCTGTTGTAAATCAGGAGCTGCAGCTATAAAGACTACAGAGTTCAGCAGAATAAAATTGCAGTAAGCAAAAGCCAGAACTTTGAGTCATATTGCACAAGTCCAGATACTTGGGCAAAAATCTTTGCTGCTAGTGACTGTCTGCTTCCTCATCAGCATCGCAGAAATGTTATCACTTCACCACTGACAGTTTGGCAGCTCTGCCCCCAGCAGTCTGAAACAGGAACCTAAAAGTGAACACCATTAAGCTGTGTTTCAGCAGATTTTGTTCCACCGAAATCCCAGTGTCTCACAGCCAGATTCCCTTCCGGAAACGCGAAGCAAAACACAGGCAATGGCATGGATCATCAGTCCCACTGCCAGCAGAGACCCTCTTGCCTCCAGGCACCAAGGTGCCAGCCAGGCTCCCTCAGGTTTATTATCTCTCAGATCCAAGCTGATCTTGTAATTCTTGCAGTCCCTTTGCTCACCTTAAGCTGCAAGGATGTGATCTCAATTCCAGATCTGTCCTGGAACAGAGTATCTTTTAAGGGTATGAGAGAAAGGGGCTTAAACCCCATGGCAAAAAGGTCCCTCATTTCTTATTCTTTTCTCTTGCTATGGGGAACAAAAACTGTCTTCCCCAGGTACACACTTACAAGACAGTGTGTCCCTGAAATTCAGCTTACCTTAGACAGAAGATGGGTGACAAGCTGAAGACTTTGGCAAGCCACAGTGCACGTGAACATGAGTATTGGGTAAATATGTTTGGGAAGGCAGAGGAGGAGGGTGTGTGATCAAGGGTTTTGTGTATCTCTTCAGAATCAGGCCTCTAGGCTGTAACTATCATAAACCCTTCCATCCTGACGTCTGCTTGTGGGTTTGGACTTGAGATAGTACGGTGATAGTATATAGAGGTACCATACCACAGACAACTTCAGACATATCTATCCATACATTTATATTGGGATGGAAAGGTAGACATAGCTACTCTTCAGAGGCTTTTTAGGACTGGAGCCTGGTATTTCTGTTTTCAGGAATATGAATATCCTGTCCATTAATAAGCAACAGAGTGTAGAAGTACATTATACCCTGACTGAGGAAACAGCAGGGTATCCAGAATCTGATCCTAAAAATTATCAGCAGGTGAAAACACTTGGATACCTTGGAAAACAGAGATAATAGAAGTATTATATTCTTAAAATAAAGAAAATACATAAATGACACACACAACCCCCTCAATCAAAACTATTTCTTGGCATTATCTCCTGGGAGGCAGATTTCAAGTCAAACTTTGATTATAGGTATGCTAATGCCATTCAGAGTTAGTAAGATGTGCATTATAGGTAAATATTTGCCTTGTCAAAGAATATATGTCAAAATAAAGTCTGTGTTTGTACAGATAGAATCCATAAGGCTTTATTTTTTATGATTCATGCCACAGCACAATATAGTTTTTCAGAAACTATTTTATAGAAAATGTAAGCTCTATCTTATCAGAAAGTGTATCTGGATAAAAACACATCTGGTGTAAAGCAATGCCAGCCTCTGAAAAGTTGGTGGGATTTGTTTGTGCTTAGCCTTGAACTGAAATTGGCCCAAGGTATAGAATTTTGATGATTATGTTTCATATCTTTATCATATCTGCCCTGATCCCAAGATAAATAGACCATTTCCCAGCAATACAGTATTTCTAGATATCAATTTACTGTAAAATTCTCTGTAAGCAATTTCAATTCTCATGTAGACTTTACTATATTGTACTTTCAAAAAGTTCAACAACAAGAAAATGAAAGTAGAGGATCAAAAGCAAGTCTTTTTACAGCTGAAAACAAGAAAAAGTTGTGGGTTTCACATTGGTACTGTCAGAACAACTGAAAACCAACATTATCAGGGGTCTTACTGGAACCTTAGAAAAAGTAAAGACTTAGGGTCCAGTTCATTCTTTTATTAAGTTTCTTGATGAAAAAAACACACTCACCTGCCCCCAAAGAAAAAAGAAAAACCAACCCACCAACCACCCTCTCCTGCCCTACAAACAAAACATCCACAGAAAAAAAGTCCTTGGTTTGGTAAAACAAATTAAAAACCACACTGTGAGAAATCCTAAACCAGCCAAATATTGTGACTGACTTCAATGAGGACAGGAATTCACCTCAGACACCTCATTATCACACAACGACAAATAGTTCCAATTCAGATGCCTACCCAAATCCAAGGAACCTGCAATTCTACACCTTAACCTCCAAGTCAGCTCCATTGGGCAGAGCTGTGGTCTGTGTTTACTACAAGAGGAACAGCCTGCTCATGGAGAGCAGAAACACTCCTCATGTAAAGATGGTTCACACCATCATGCTGTCCAGGAGTTAATGTGGTTGTCCCAGAAGCACAGCCAGTACTGCTGCAGGTGGCCCGAGGGATTTTATGCCAGTTGAGCTGAAGTTGCTCTCTGGAGCTTCCTGCTGTGGAGATGACCATCAATCCTAGCACTGTTCAGCAATTTAAATTACACAGCAGTCTCTTCCAAATCCTTTACAGCTTCTACTCTGAAGCCACACAACCAGAAGACTAATTTGTTCTGTGCGTTTAACTGGCTTTAGACTAGCTCCCTTTACTTGAAGAGTTTATGCCATTGATGACAGATTCAAATGTCTCCTAGGCTGCCAGCTTCACTCCAAAACTAATGCGAATCCCATCAGCAGTTTCACTCACATGCTCTCATGTCTTAGACTTCTGCACTTACATCACTGACTGTGAAATCCACCTTTTCGCATGTGAAACATGATCCACATTAGATTCTAGACATGAGGTGGAGATAGCTCTTTTCTGACTCTCACTTAAGACTTTTTTCTTTTAATACTGCTATGTATCAATAACAGGCATCCACAGCTCCAGAATATAAGGAAGTCAAATTATAAGCCAATTAATACCATCATGAAACCAATTAATTTTTGCAAAATTGTTAAGTAAAAGCTAGAGTTGCGTAGCTCATTTGATAAAGCAAAAATGTAGCATCAATGACACATACAATTTTTTTTTACATTTTTTAATCCATTTGCATAATTATATGCTCGTATGCCAGGGGTTAGTGAGATTGTGCATTGGCATGTTTGTCTTTTAGGCATTATAGACCACTGATAAACAAGCAAAAAATGAGAGTACACCAATATTCACCTGAGTTGTATATTTATAGCACCTAGTCCAGGAGAGCGGGTACATTTTTATAACTCATTATGCATCATCACCAGAAGGTGTTACTGTCTCTCCAATACTTCATTTACCTTGAGTGGTGTGTCCAGTTCTGGGCCCCCGAATTTAGGAGGGACATTGGGGTGATGGAGCGTGTCCAGAGAAGGGCAGTGGAGCTGGTGACGGGTCTGGAACACAAGTCCAGTCAGGAGCAGCTGAGGGAGCTGGGGGTATTTAGCTTGGAGGAAAGGAGGCTCAGGGGAGATCCTACTGCTCTCTACAACCACCTGAAAGCAGGGTGTAGCCAGGTGGGGATCAGTCTTTTCTCCCAGGGAACCAGTGACAGGACAAGAGGACACAGTCTTAACCACTGTCAGGGGAGGTTTAGGTTGGACATCGGGAAGAATTTCTTCACAGAAAGGGTGATTAGACATTGGAATGGGCTGCCCAGGGAGGTGGTGGAGTTACCGTCCCTGGAGGTGTTTGAAAAAAGACTGGATGTGGCACTCAGTGCCATGGACTGGTTGACAGGGTAGTGTATGGTCACAGGTTGGACTTAGTGACCTCAGAGGTCTTTTCCAACCTAGCAATTCTGAGAATCTGTGATCATATCCCCACTGAATAGCCTCCTCATCATACAGTGTCCACTTAACGTCATTTGGGTTGAACAAAAACTGTGATTCTGGAGATCAAAATACAATCCTTATCTAAACCACAGGTTCACAGCATGCTGTTGTCAAACCGTGTAATCTATCCTAAAACTTCATGTCATTTTTATAAAATTGAGACACCTTGCTATCTGATGGGGGATAGCAGGAAATGAGAGATGCTCATTTCTATGCTAATGAGGAGTTTAAGAAGATAAACACCAAAGAATTCAGAAATGCTTAAATCGAACATGGTTGGCACAAAAATTGCTACCATTGTGTTACTACAGGTTCACAGTTGGTATGGTTTAATTTAACCAGCAATATTGAAATGCAGCATGTCAGTTACCAAATGAAAAAGAAAGTGAAAGAGAAGGAGGGAGAAGGGGGGAGAGAAAGAGGAACAGAATGTAGTATTATGGATGGAAGGAAAGTAACAAGGGTACAATCTATTAAAAGAAATTACTTATGAATAAATTGCAAGACTGTAAGAGCTAAGAAAACAAGAAGGGAATAACAATTAGATAGAAAGCACAGACAGTCTAAGAGAAAAAATTTCTTCTTGAAAGAAAGGTGTGAGGTCTTGTGCTGATTGAGGACAATAAGTACATCAACTGGCATTTTAAAACATCCTGGAGAGAAGCTAAGAAATCTATTTGTTATCCAGGACTGAAACAAATCACTGAAGCAAAAGAAAAAAAAAAAAATAATATTTAAAAGACACTCCACAGTTAGGAAGATGCAGAAGGAAGGCTATAATTTTTGGTAGGGTGGAAACAGCACACAAAGCAACCATTTTTAGGATTAATATGGTTATTCAAAGGGAACTGATATGCTAAGCATTTCTTAGCTTTGTTAGGAAACAAATTTTCAGGGCTTCGTACCAGGGATATGATGCAGCTGGAAGGTTTCTTTATAAGAAAAAACCTCCTATGTTAAAATTAATTTTACTTGAAACGCCTCACAAAACCACTCTGTTTTATTTAACTGAGGTAGAACTCATGTACACTTCCTTTCTGATAAAACATCTCCCATTTTCTAGAAACTTAACTTAGCCAATTTGAAGTCTAGCTTTGTAATCAGGGGAAATATATTCTACATGTGCAATTTATAAACATTCACAGCTGTTATCTTGTGGCACTTGCTTCCATGTAAAATTGTGGATTTCCAAGTTCCAGTCTAAGACTTTCTTGATCATTGTAATATGAGTTTACAGCCTAAAAATACCTCAAAAAAGCACCTGCCCCGGCTACCATTTCTATGAACCTTCAGTGAAGTCAAGTAACCTTTCCACTAAGTGAAAAAGGACCTGGGGGTGCTGCTCTCTGGTGGACAGACAGGACACGAGCCAGCAGTGTGCCCAGGTGGCTAAGAAGGACAACGAAGATGGTGAAGGGCCTGGGAGTGATTGTGCTGTCCAGTAAAATTTTTAGCCATGGATAACATCAAATATCTGAATAATCCTACTAGCTAGCCAGACAACCACAAGAATCTGCACAAGACTAGAGTTTCCTACACTACAACATTAAAAGGCACTAGTGCAAAGCTCAAGTACAAAAGAAGCACCATTTTATAAAATCCTATTAATTCACATTATTAGGCAACTTGCTCTCTTATATGAATAGAGTGACAAAGAAATCATACTGAGATTAAAAGCTTGAGGGTTTCCTATGGCTGTTTAGAGCCAGGCTGTCAAAATTGATATTAGAGTTTACAGGACTTCCTCTGTTCACTCTGATGCAAGAGAAATTGCCTCACCCTCAGAAGATATTTGAGATGTCTTCAAAGAGCTGAGACTTGGAGACACCACAGACAGAAGGAAAAGGCAGGGACCGTGATCTTTGAACAACCTGGTAGCTTCCAATATCTTAGAGGCTAGTGAGACTTACAGTCACTTTTGATGTCACACGGACAGTCCAGAGGACCTCGCAGTGCACTTAAAAAATCTTAATTTCCTCTTCCCAGATTGACTGCCAGTACAACTCTGTATTGTACCTCATGTGTGGCTCCCCTAGGGAAGACTTTGGAGCTTTCATCAATGGTATTTGCTCAGAGGAAGACAGTCCCACAGCTGGACATGAGATTTTAGAGCCCCTTTAACTAAGAAAAAACAGTCAGAGGCAGCATAAGGGATTTTATATCGGAAGAAAGAACAGGTTTTTTGGGACAGATTTGCCTGAATACCTTTGCCATACTCTTCTCCAGATACTGTGTATGTCCTACGAGCCAAGGCGTGCTGAAGAAGGCAGAGTCACACGGTGGCAGCAGACTGAAGCAGGTTTTGACCCAATTGACAACAGCAGGACTTTTTCTAATTTCTGTGCAAGTATGCAAAAGTAATAAAAAAAAAAATAAACAAATCTTCCTACCATGCCTCATACATCCTTTCAGGTCTTCCTTGTGTTTCCCACTGATACATTCAACCAACTAAGAGAGACTGCAGAAACACTGCCACAAACAAGGATCCTGCCCTTTCGTCCCTCTCTGAGAGGAACAATGTAGTTCTCCAGAGCTCACTGACAAGGAAGTCAAAGAGCTGCATTTTGGTAACCTCTGACTCCCATTAAAGACTTGAACACAACTTTGAAGTCCCTTGCACTGATAGGAAGTAGATCAGGCACAGGCAAGCAACACTTGTGTCGGCCGTGTCACGGAGCCACACGAGATTGCAACACGATCACTCGACAGCAGTGCGGGGTTTGGAATGCCTTGTCTGTCACAAGAACCGAGTTCAGAAAACAACTATGCAAAAGCCTGATTCAGAGCCCTTTGGAATCATTACTAACCTATTTTTAGGATGCTGTTATTGTTGGTTCAAGGGAGGGTTCAGCAGAGACTAATAAAGAAAACCCCAAACTGTTCTTCTCAGAAGCCTCCACCTGCTCTCCTTCACCCTAAATATGTGACAGCACAAGACTCTGCCCTGCCTCTCATCAAACACTTTCAATAAGAAAGAAAACTGAGGCCAAATCTGTAAGCCTGTTCAGCTGCAAGATAAAAAAAAAGGGTTTCATTTTCCTTCCTCTCAACTCCCTGCCCCCAAGAAATATCATCTTGAATCAATCTTTAGCTCAACCAAATAAAATCATGAAATGATGCAAAGAAAATGAACATTATATGTGATTTTAGGGGTCAGAAAACATAGCAGCAGGAAGAATTTATTTCTGACCTTCACACCAAGAGTCTGCTGAAGAATATATGATAGTTGTAACGGGATAAAAAATTATTTTCATTTAGGACAAACAAAAGAAATGAATATTTCAACAGCGATTTTTGCCTGTTTTCCAAGACAAGGCAACTATATATGATGTCTGTGGATTTGTTTTAGCTTAAAAGCTCAATTTCTCACAAGCACCTCACAGAGAAAAGAAAAGAAGGGTTAAATGTATACTTAATTAAGTTACTTTACACATTAGCAATCATAGCATGTGTAGAAATCAGATGTGTTTGAAATATTCATGATGAAATGCAAAACCACTATCACACTTCTACATTTCGGTCAAGCTTGAAAATGGGTTTCTTTCTGTGAAAAATGTCACTAAGATACTCGCTTTTCTTTTTACTTTCTCTTTATTTAATTTTTTTTTCTTTGCAGGAAAGGACTTTGAAGATAGCTTACATGAATTCATATTAACATTAGCTTCCTAGGGGTGAGATTCATATTTCATGTTTGCAATGCACTGACAGCCATATTCTCAACTACTAAAGTGTGGGGATAGCTGACAAAGTTGTATGAATGAAAAAAGAACCAGCTTTAAGAAAGAAAATTAGTAAAACATTAAGAACACTTTTAAACTTAATAATTTTTCTCACAGAGAAAGAAATTTCAAACAGTTCAGAATTGGGTAGTGGTTTTGCAGTGCGTTATGGCTGCTTCCACGGCCAGCATACCCCCATAATTGGCCACTGCCATCTCCCTCCTTTTTCCCCTGTGCTTGGTTTCTCCCTCAGGAGAGAGCTCTCCCTTCCCATGGTATTCCCAGTTGGTCTGTACCCTTGCCCCCATGCCAATTCAATTCAAACCCCACGTCCCCGCATCACTGGCTGTATCATATTTTCCCCTCCCACTCCATAAGGGATAAAATACCTGGGTAACGGCCCCTCTGGGCTTCTCTATGTGACCTTGGCGCCCCAATAAATCCTCTACCACGAGAAGCCCCTCCGCCTCCTTCCTGCCTTCCAGCGTGCCTGTACCACCGGTGGGTCTGGTGAACCCGAACTGGAACTTCGCCGACCCTCCCGTTCCCGCGAGCAGCCTCCGCCATCCTCTCCCGTCCGGGCGGGTGCCGGCACTGGCGAATACACAGCTAGCCGGACAGCCAGTGTCACAGCAAGTGGTCAAGGTAAATGTGAGGGCAAATTTTCAGGTATCATATGAGTGAACAAAGTTTATTGAAAAGATCACTTAAAAAAATGTGTTCCTTTCTATTAGAGGAAATGTTAATTGAAAATTCATCATCAATATACTTCCCAAATGCATTGTTTTTACCTACATAATGATCCACTGGCATTTTATGTCCAGAAAATAGGGCATCAGAGGACATTCCTCAATACCTTCACACACAAGCTGTTTTTATTATCATTCAAACCAGTGTTCTATACTCTGATGGCTAGCAGAGCTGTATGGAAAGCAAAGTTCTTCTTGCAGAAAACATCACCTTCTTCATGAAAAAAGTTATGTTCAGTGGAAACCAAAGAGATTTTGGCCTCAGAACCAAAATACTTCGATGAAAACTCAGTATTATTTCTTTACAGAAACAGAAATTATTTCATCAACACACTTGAAACACTCACTTGAAATTCACTGTCTCTGTTGGCAAGCAGGCACCTTGCTTCATGACCATCTTTAACCAGCCCAGTACTCTGTCTGACCTCCTGTTGCCAGCCATCAGGTTCTCAAGCCTACGTGACCCCTGAAGAGCCGAGGGCTCAGATGGGGATGTTTCCTGATTATCCACCACTCTCCTCTCAGCCACTTTACTTCCCTCTGAAGAGGAGAGGCCAGAAAGGGAGATCATGTGAAGCGCTTCTGGTACAAACCACCCCTTTAGATTTGTTCTACCCAATTTAGCTGTGACAGCAGTTTCTCTAACTGACCAGTTGCCTTTGGTTAATTTGTTTTACTTTTGTTTATCTTTGTGTGGAACAGCCACCATTTCATGCAGAGAGCAGGAACAAGCAGATATGCTAAAAAATGAAATATTTATGACTGGCACGGTAACTTAGTGTAGAGAAATACAGGGCTAGTACAACAGAAGGTCTGGGAAGTGGAGACACAGGATGTGGCATAAAGTATCACTGGCACAGGAAGACAAGAGAGGGGGCATGGACTTGGCACTGGAGATCCCACTCTAAACAGCTCAGTCATGCTCAGTTAAAAGCATGAAGATCTTGAGTGGCACAAAACTGGTTTTAGCAGCCATAAAGAAATAATATTACATACATAAAATATATAATAGATTTAGATGTGACCTGAAACTGTAGACCACTGAAGAAGAGAGAAGGATGTAAAAGTCTGTTAACAAAGATATAAAAATGATCCCTAGTCAATCCAAGACAGATGAAGAAAACACCAACATACTCAGTATCATATTCCTCCTGGCAAAGGATTCCAGATACTGACAACTCTTCATCACCCTTTACCACACACACCACCGCCAGAATGAAATCACTGATTAGGATCCAGAGTAGTAGCAGCAGTGCAAGTGTAATGCCAAAAAAGGGGGGGTAAACTCTATGTGTGTATGTGTGTGTGTGTGTGTGTGTGTGGCGAAGTTAACTGCATTATTACTTTTTCTTGTTCTGCAGCAATTCGATCTGGAATAATAATGACCAAATTTTCAAAACTTCAGATTTACTAACAATATAGACTTGACTTTACTTACTGACAATGTGTGCTTTCTCCTTGTCCCAAAAACATTGGCTTTTAGTGTAACATTGGCTGGACTGACTATAGGAGAAAATGCCACACAGCTACAAAATCTGTTAGTCTGGAGAGAACGTAAAATGCAGGAAGCACACACTGAAATAGAAACTTTTTCAGCATGGATTTTTAAAATAGAAATATTTTCAGGATGGATTTTTAATCTACCATGTCAACACCTCCACTTACTTAGTCTTTCAATTTGGCACCATCTGTGCCTTACAGTTATTACTTGGGACATCACTGGATTATGTTAGTTTTCAATCAGAAATCTATTTGAGAGGAAATCATTGTTTTCAATCCAATTAGAGTTTGCCATATTTCTCTGATCTTGCAACACTTTGCGGTTAAAAACAATGGGACATTTTGTCTACATGCTGCTGATTACTGAAGATTTTCACATATTGGAAAAGACACATTGATGCAGCTCATTGGTATGCTCTGTGGCATCACTGTGATCAGCCAGTCACTTCCCTTAAAGTCACAGTCATTGCAGCTCCTCGTACTGTGAAGACTCACAATTAGGCTTTACTTTACCCATAAATAGAAAGTCATCTATTTGCAAACCAAATCTTCATGGGAAACTACAGGCTGGGGATACATCTGCTGGCTTGGCATTAACATTTTAGCTTCCAGCCAATTAGGACAGAACAGTACCTTACATTATTCTGGGGCATAAAGTATTGATTCCAAATTAGAATTGCTGTTTTCAACCTTAAAATGTCACCTCACCTATCTTTTTACAAAGTGAAATTCATTAGCTTTTACAGCAACAATCCTTCCTGCTACAAGAAAGTAGCACTTTATACCAATTGAACATGAATCTATAAAATTACGATGGAATTTTTTTAGCTACAAATTATAGCCATATTACTACCTACAGAGTTCCCTATGAACAATAAATGCAAAAGGATTTTTTCCCCAATGATTAGCCATTGTAAAGAGTAGCCATTTAGTGCATGCAAATTTCCTGTCTTGCAGATCAAATGTGAATTAGAGCCCTAGGAGGCTGGCTTATATGAATAAGCTTAGATAGTGCTAATTATAAAACCAGCATATTGTAATCACACTTAAATTGTTCAACTCCTTTATCGAAACATGGGTGACCCCTGTAAATTTGGTAGGCAAGAACAGAATTCTTTGTCACCACATTTGATGTAGGACAAGAGTTATCATAAAATAGGAATTAGAAATGTTAGAAACTTTCTAAACCTGTGGGTAAAATCTACTCAAGGCTTTGAATACATGAAAGCTTAGGCCCTGCAACATCTGTGCATCAGGTACATGGCCACTAAAATAGGATTCAAACCCACAGCTGTCAGTATCCCTCCACAATAATTGTATTGTCATCTTCTTTCCTCATGACTTCTGCATTTTTGGCAGAACACAGACAACACTTCAAAGGAAGGACAAGCAGGAATCCAAACCCAAATGTTAGCCCCACGCATGGTGTAGGCTATGGCTTAATAGCGAGCTTGAAAGCTCTGAGGCCAAGAGAGAATCTGAATGCATCAAAATTGTGTGAATGGTTCTATTCAACCTATTTCTACCAGGGAGCAGACACTGAAATTTCTGGATTAAAAGCAAACTGAATATTTCTTCTATGTTTGTAATACCCATCACAACCCCCAGTTTTGTTTTTTTTTTGAAGCACTTTCCTCGCTCATCTCCTAACCCACACAGGAGCTGTGGAAAATCTGTGTATTTCTGTTCAGCTTTTCTGTACCTTACCATTCACAGGTTCTGGAGATTCTCTGCTGCAAGAAGAGAAGATCAGAAAAACCCCACTGGACAAAGGAGCAACAGCACAACATAGGAGATGCCAAGTCTGGAATATCATTTCCTTAGTTAATGTGATGAAAAGAGACATTTACCCCAGCAATATAAAAGTTCAGTCAGAGACTTTGTCTCTCATTGTGGCTGCTGACTCCCTCTGCTTCAAGATTATAAAAAAATCTTACCAGATTGACAGAGCAAAGAATCCCCAGAAAGCAAGGAAAAACAAAGCACCATAGAAGAGTAAGCATTATTTGGATTTAATCTTAGCGACAAAATTTCTTCCCTTTTTACAATGAGTCTTTAAATTTCTGTAACTAGAAATACCCTACCTTGCAGGGCAAGGACAGGGACAAATGTGCTGTTCTTCATTTTTTCTTGGTATATGTTTTTGTCCTTGTATTTCAGGGTCAGTAAAGCAATTCACCCAGGCAGACATAAACTTGTTTTGTGAACTAAGCATTTACTAAATTAATTCTTCTGTTTCTATTTAGCACATTCATAAATCTGCATGCCAATACAACGTTGTAATTCCAGTGTTTTCTTTTTCTTTTTCCTGCTTTTTAACAAAATCAAAGCACCATCAATACTTCTGTTGTCAATTTATGCACTTACAGAAGGAAACTGGTATCTGCAGAATTACTGCAAGGATAAAGCAAACACATGAAACGTACACATAACAGTCTGTATTTTACCATACCTAAATCCCACACATTGTTGTAATCAATTTAATGTAACAGTAACACCACTGGTGCTGAATTATGTGCAACATTAAATCCTGCAACATAGGGAAATTTGAGAAATCCAGGTAGCAGACAGAAAGCTGTGGGTTTTTTTCCCATCAAGTTCCATGATTTATGCTCTCATTGGTAAACCCTGGAAAGCAGAGATGCAAAACCCACAGAGATCAAAGACTTTGTATTCCAAAGACCTTGCTTTACATTTAGCAGAACATTTCTTGTTCATTGTCAGTTTTACTCCGTGGCAGAGGCTTTCTTATACTTTCATCTTGGCTGCCTAAAACCCAGCCTCACATATGAAGGCCTGTGTGCCTCCACTTTCCACTTGGACAAAAAAAAAAGAAAACAAAAAAACCAACAGATGATCCTGTTTATTGCAGGAGTGTTTTCCAGATACAACGATAATCTGTTTTATTTCATTCCCATTCTCAGCTAGGCTTTTGGGGAAAGAGCTAGTGACTCCTTCTTGCACCAGACCAAAAAGGATGGATAAGAAGGATCTGTATGGACAGAGGCATCACAAGTAGGTACCGAAAGCTGTGTTTCTTCTGGCCTGCCCTGGATTCCATACAGCTGTCTTGGGTCTCCAGAATGGAGTGAGACTTGCCAGCCCCTGCCTTGCCTGCTGCTGTGTGCAGCAGTGCTGGCCCACCCTGTTCCTGGGGATCCCCAGCAGGAGCCACTCTGTGTTCTGCACAGCTCCTGCGTGCTTGCATCTCCTTAAACTAAGGAAGAGTTTGAACAGCAAATGAGAGATTCAGCACTGCTGGGTGTTCCACAAGAGAAGCAAGTAGTCAAGGAGCTGGAAGTAGCTTTTTATTGCTGCCCCATTCTAGTTTGAATACACAGTAGGTGGGACAAGTAGTGGGGAAAGAGTGAGGAAAAACTCAGCGAGGACTTTTAGAGCACTGGAAAAGAGCAGGGATAGCTGGAAAGCAGAAGAATCATGCAAAAACCACGGAGGAATAGAGGTAAAATTGATGTGGAAGTGGGGGAAGATCAATTAATTGGAAGAATGCGGGGGAAGGTAAAGGAGGAGACTGGATATTTTGGAAGAACCATTAATGCATGAGGAACAGATTAGTATGATTTGCAGGGATAAAAGGGTTATGTAATAAATTGATTAGGAGAAAGAATTAATCAATGCATTAGTGGTGCTACTGAGTTTTAAAATGCTTACCATGCTAAAAGAAGATTCAATTTTCCACGGGATAGAATTAGTTTTTATGGATAAACTCTTTCAAGGTGCCATGGTACATAATTTACTTATTGGGCAGTTTGCTATTAAACAATTGAACATTACATGACTTCATTATTTTGATTTGAAATTAGAAGAATGAAATCTTTAATTTGGGCCCAGTCTCAGGAGAGAAAAATTCTGATCTAGGGCCATTAGAGCAGAGGAAGCACACAAAGGAAAATTTTTCTGCTGTGCCCTCACTGGTTGAATAAAACCTCTCTCCTGGTCTCAGAATTAGGCTGCTTGTTTGTATAAGTGGCCTCAAATTCTGCAGCTCAGCCTAACTAAAATATTGGAAAGGCGATCAGAGACACACCATTAGGAAGGAAAAGAGGAAATCCCAAGCAACCAGAGAACTGTAACAGTACAACAAAAATGCTCTTAAGAGAAAGGAGTTTTGCAGATGTCTGTCTGAGTTCCTCTGAAATTACTACCAAGTCTGCTGATATTTTAATTCCATTAGTAGAACTGGAGAACTAAATAGGAATGTAAATTCCTTGTCTTCCCCTTCCCCACAGCCAGCAAGAAAAGTTGAGATCTAGTTTCAGAGACAGTGCCTGAATGAGACATCAACAAAATTAAAAGCCCCTTCTACTGAGCAAGAATATTCCACTACTATAGTAAAGATTTCCCTAGAACTTCCCCATGAATGTCTCCCACCTATCAGATATTTCTGTATGCCAGGGTCATCTGCTGAAAAGCAGTTACAATAGTTAAAACCTACGTAGCCATAGAGACATGATAAAGTATCAAAAATAGCTTTGTGAAGCATCTTTTAAAGAGATTTAGAAAGGCATATGAAGAAAACAGGATTCCCTGCATAGCCAAGTACAGGCATATGGGTTTCTTGTGCTGTAGATGTACGTAGATGCTCTGTACTCAAATATAAACATGTCTTAGTAAGAGAGCAGCTCAAGCATTTCCTCATTACAACCAAACCGCTTGATGTGTCTGTAGTCCCACAGAGATAAGTGAAGCCTTAGAAGAAGGAAGAAGATGCAGCTCCTATTTCAGAGAAGTTACAGATGAGACATAGAGGCTGCTATTTTGGTAGCCTACCAAGATTTTTGTCATAGGTGCAGGAGAAAGAATAGAATGCAGACTAGATCACAAAAACAGATCAAATACAGCAAAGCAGGAAGGAATTGTGCAGAAGAGCAAATGCAGACATAGCTACTCAGTTTTGTCTACAGAACAAAATAGTGTGCAGCTGAAACACACAGCTATATCCAAGCATTGCTTGTAGAAATAAGCAATTTCTACTGTTGTCAAAAAAAGGTGCACTACAGTGAAAAAAGACAGCAGGAAAGAGAAGATGGCCAACATAGTTCCAATAGAATTGCCAACACAATATTATCTATATTAAGGTGAAATGCCCTTTATGAGGCATTTTAGGCAGAGTGACATACAGGTACAATACTGATACTGAGCATCTCAGCAGAAAGAATATTTGGATCTCGTTATGATGTTTTCTGCAAATATTTTTTAAAGGAACTGTTTGTGTTGTATTATTTGAGGAGAAGGGGGATAAGTAAGCTATGATCTTTCCAATTTTTATAAATCTCACTAATTAATACTGTTGCCTGATGTATTATATGAGTGTGGTGTAAAAAAAAACCCACTCAGAATTCCTAAAAAAATTATAATAGAATGGAAATTTCCCCACTCTTAACGTGTGAGACTCTTATTCTAGTCCTCCTGAAAACGTAGTCAACTCAGAAAGAATAAACTTTTTATTGATTTTTTTTTCTAGACATAAACATAAATATTTTCAACACTGTGGGAATTTAAAGTAAATGGAGTTGTGTCTATGGAGGAGTAAAATCAAGATTACATTTTCTTTGTTGATGGTTACTTTAAAAGGGAAGGAAGTACAAATAAAAAAACCCAAAACTACCCCCAAGAAAGACAAGAAATTAAAACATTAGTCTATAAAAACTGTAGACAATTTCTGTCATATTCTGTTCTGCATATATTATCTAGATTTTGGCAGAAAATTTGTTTGTACTTCATAAAAAGAAAATTCAGCAGAAAAAAGGACAAAAATCAATTTGAGAATGGTGTTCTAAAAACAGATTTTCTGAGTTTGTCTCCTAAATGTGGTCTTAGCAGAACACCTGCTCTGAAAAATAGCTGAGCAATGATCCATCAATGACTCACTTGCAGGGCCACTGAGCTGGTAGCCCTCAGTTTACAGCTCCCTTCCCAGCAGGGAACTTGAAGCCTTGAGTTGGGTGTCCAAGCTCCTGCAGACCTGAAGGAAGGGTTTGGGCTCCTCAGGGTGAGATTTGCCAGTCCAAGCCTACTGAAGAGAAAGATTTGCCAGACCAAGCCCACTGAGGAAAAAGCTCAGATTAGATTAGATCAGGTCAGATTAGATCTCTCTGATCAGGGGGCAAATCGGGGCTCTTAGCCCAGAACCCCCAGTTGGAGGGCTCAGCCCTCCATTCACATTACTAACAGTACTAACACCTTTATCAAAAATCAGTATTTTTGAAAGTTTGTCAGTAGTTCTGGGGTTTGCCATTCTAATGCTGCAGAGTAGGCACTGTAAGCACCAAGGACCAGCAACACTTAAAAAGCCTTGCCCTTCACCACTCTAAAATAAAAGGTTGCCAAGAAGACAGGGAAAGTGACTGAATTCTCCCTTGACTGCTTGAACATTCAGGACATTAATAGTTCTGTTCAAAACCTTTTTTTCTCCATTAACAAATAAGAGTTTTATAGTTTTCCTGGACCAATGCCCAAAGGCAAAAGAGGCTGTGAGAGCATCTTTCCTCTAAACAGAAAGTATTCAGTTGCTGACAAAGGAACAGAAGGTATTTGTATAATTTTAAAACACGTTTGTGTGACATATTCAAGAGTTTTAATCAGTTAAACAGGTGAATACCTTGTACAAATGTTAAATTCCCCAATCAGGCCCTGTTGTTTCTTCTTTTCTGTGATAATGGAACAGGAATTGTACTTGAGGAAACAAATAGCTCTCAACCAGTGTCACAAAACATGCTACAAAATGACCCAAACACATTATTTGTTCCTTGTCTCATAAAGCAAACTAATAACCTAGAATTCTCTTTTGAGCACTGTATAGCAGCAATCAGGTGAAAGATCCAGGACATCCCTTTCTGGATGAATAAACTTGTAATGTATATTTTATCAGCAGATGGAATTTGTCAGCAACACACAAATGAGTCTTTCTATTAGAGTTTCTCTCAAAAACATACATACATGCTTATTGCTGCTTTGTTCTAGAGAAGGAAAACAGCCTTGTATCAAACTGCACTTTTCCAAGGGCTTTTCCTTTAATATGACTTTCAGACAGCCACTTCCCAACATGCAGAATGTTACCAAGGAAACCAGGAATGGTGGTAAGTCACAGCATCTTTTATTTGTCCCAGGCAAAGACAGCAAAAGACCCATTAAAGCAGTATTTTAAATACTTTTACTCAGCACTAGGTCCAGCCTTTCTCGTCCATTGAGGGAACAGCTCTGGCAGTACTTTTGACTTTTGTTCCTGTTTATTTCAAGAGGACCCTAATCCATGAACGTGCCCTTTCAAACTGCAGGAGCTGGACTGGGCACTACTATTACCTCAGTAGCAGTAGCCAGCTTCCTGTCCAATCCACTGTGCACTGCTTGAATTTGGTTCATCCACACCTGCCAGTTTTAACCAGGTAAAAACAAGTTTCACACCCTGTTAACATTGCAGGATTAGTTTGACACCTGATACTGCCAGATCACAGCCTGTCCTAGCATAACGAATTTGCTGAATGTTGTAGCAGTTCAAATCCCTCCAGTGGGATCTTATTTGCACTGAACAAGACTGACAGATATTTGGCTAAATTACACTAATCCATGTCACAAGCAGGGAAGAGGATTCTTGGTTTCATTCTCTGAGTCAGCTTTAGGTTTGGTCTGAAGCTGTTTGGTTTCTCATTAAAATATAAATATGCATTTGAAAAAAGAAATCGACAAGCTTCTAAGCAAACAAGTCAGAAAGCATAAAATGACATTTTTCTTGAAAGACAGGTGAGATCCAGCTTTCAAGGCTCAGCTAAGTCACAGTTATGTAAATTGCACAATAAAACTCAGTGGTAAAAGTTAATCTGTTGTGGAGATAAATGCCTAAGGCAATAGTAAAAAAATGTCCTCAATAACAAACATGTCTACTATTCTGAATTTTGTAAAAGTTTGCACTTAAGCAAAAAACCCCCAAATAAGCCACCAGAACAAACCAAACAATAAACATCAAACAAACAATAAGACACGGTTTATTGTCGATGTTCTTGTATTCATTAAAACTCTCATTTTACAATCAACATACTATAAACCTTCTAAACTCTCTGTTTTCTGTGAAAGTAGGAATAGTCTCAATCCAGTTCTCTGGTGGTGCTCTTGCACTATTATATGGATTGTTTAACACCGTATTTGAACAACTTATTCTTATCAAAGCCTTTGCTTGTGCAAAAACATGTTAGAAGAAATTTGTGCTGGTAGGATTGACACTGTTCCCATCTATGCCCTGTCAGGCAGCTGTAACTTATTTTAGCCTGATTGAAACTCCGGCCTGATAGCTGAAGTTATGAAAAGTGGACGGGTCTGACTGAAAGTCCTGTGTGCTAGGATGGAGTTTCTTCTGCAAGAATCTCACCACAAATTGGATGTGAGCATATAAATGTTTAAAGCTGTGAAAGCCTAAATAGGAGGGTCCCTGCATGCTACTTAGAATGAAACTTATAAAATCCCTCTCCTTCCTTGAGGCTTCTGAAAGATGAAGGGATAAGAAGGCTGTAAAAAAACACCACATTTCTGTTTTAAAGGACTGATAGTCTAATTGACAGTTTTAAAATCTGCTAAGATTTCGTAGCAATCTTCCTCTGAAGTGAATCTATTAAAAAAGTGAAATTTGAGATGAAATTGGAAAATGAGCTTTTCATATCGATGAAATAAAGCTGATTTGTTGAATTTGTATCACTTGAAAAAATCAGTTACCCTTTTAAGTCTTAGAAGAAAAGGCAAATGAAAGAGAAAACTCATATTTATAAATCCTGTTAGAGGATAAAACCTTGTAAATCTACTTCTTTCCTTCTCTGGATCAAGTACCACAGCAACATTATTCTTGGTGTCACAAGGTGGTGCTCTTCCTTTCAATTAATGTCTTTCACCTTAAAAACGACCTCATTAACTTGGAGAGAAAAGCATACATTTTGAGACTTGCGCACATACATTGTCACTGTTACTGAAAAGGAAAAGCATCTAATCTGGATCACTTTTTTGGCACAAGTATGCACAAAAGACAAGTTTTTTGTTGGTGATGTGTATAACTTGGGCATGCTAATGCATGATCTGTACCAAGTTCTTTTACAGTCTTCAGAACCCTGGATAAATGGAGTGTTTAAACCTGCAGTTATGTGGGTGTTTTGCAGGAAGTTAAATTTACCTAAAACTTTCAACTCTGCAAGTAATGTTCTGATGATTAAAGCACCAAACCTAATTTGTGCAATCAAGAATGCAATCCCTGTGCTGTTTATTTTATATTAAATCTATTTTATTCTATACTTCTTCTATGTGTTCCACTTTTGGTCCAGCAAATATTTTTGCATTGAACATTTATAATTTCATCAAAGATATCATGGAAGAGTTAGAGGGTTTGACAGCTAGGCATAAAGAGTTGAGGGTTTTGGTACCCACTGATGTATTTGGAACTTGGGGGTTTTAATTTTGCCCAGTTAATCTGGAAAAAAATTACAAGCAGCACAGATATCTGCCTCCATTTCCTGATTTATCAGTCGCTTGAGATCAATACGATAGATTATGTCTCCGGAATATCATCTTTCCAACTGCTAATAAACTCAAAAGGTAATACTGTATCAAAATTCACAACCTGGTGGTTTCTTCAGATACATTGTTCCAGAGAAAATTCCGTGCCCACAGAAACACAGGATGCCTGTGGTACAGGTTGGAAAGTACCTCATTCTGGAATCTAGCATCTAGCCAAGAGATTGATGATTACTGAGCCTCTGAACTAAAGCTGTAGCTCCAACTAATGTTGTGTAAAGCACAACAAAGACAGTAAGTTCTATAGCCAGAGAAATAGCCTAATACAATAAAATTAAAATATGGCACTAATATGTTAAGTGATGAGACAGCAAAACGTGTAAGCTGTATGCCTGACCACAACAGTCCCCCATACATCAAGTAGCCAACAGAAACAGAGCACTGCCAAAAGTGAGGGATGTGACAGAAAACCAGGGCACTGCAGCTAAGAGGTGTAGCCAGATGGACACAGCAGGAGCCTGCATGCAGTGGGGCAGGAGGAGGGACAGGGGGGACAGGCAAGGGGGGACAGGCAAGTTGAAGTCTTCCTGTGCGTACCTACACTTGAACTGTTCACCTCTACCCTAGGCACCCCAAATATATATCTAGCCATATATAAAACAACAGCATGAAAGCTACCTTCTCCCTTATCTGATGCTGAATTAAACCTAAATGCAGGTACATTTTTTTTTTTTCCTGAGGTACAGAGCATTTCAGAGGAAGTGTTCAGAGCTTTAAAAAGCCCCAAGTTCTCAGAGAGGACTCGTTCATGAATATTTCACCTCCCTGAAAATCCCATTCCTTTACTGCTCCTGGGATATGAAGTGTGTTGCTCCTATTTACTTTTCCCCTCACATCTCAGTTCCTCCAATACTGCAGAGGGTCTCCCAGCTAACAAGCACCCACCACACAGATCATCCCTTTGGCATGTCCAAATGCCTCTTAATTTGCCACTGGCATCTACAAAACTGTTACATGTCAACAATGCAAACATCTCTAGCATCTTTGAAAACTGAGAGCAGAGGGCAGAGTGAAACAAACGGAAAATAACAGCAAAATGTGCATTAGAGAGCAGAGAATACAGCAACTGGGTTGGGGAATGTCAAAAACAGAAGACAGNTTAAAACCCTTGTCCTTTTTCATACACAGGGGAGCTGCAGTGGAACTCCCAGCGTGCTGCACCAGAGCTCTGCAGCAGCTGGGGCTCTGATGCAGAGGATGAGCTTGCCAAGCTGTTCTGGTGCCTTGAGACCTGCTCTTTAGCAAGGCAATGTCAATGGAAGCTATTACTGCCCAATGCAGCCCTTACCATCTGGGGAAACCATTATTCTGAACATCTAACTCCCAGCCCTTACATTCAGTTAGGACAAGTTTTGCTGCTGTGGAAAGCTTTCTGTTTGTGCGGAACTGATTTACTACTGCATAATTTGGTCTAGAATTTATGACAATCCAACTTGGGTATGACAGTCTGCTGCCATCCTGAGTGAAACATCTGGGACTTTACACTTTTAACACCCTGAGAGAGTGAATAACATGTGAAGCTTGTGTCTCACAAAACCCCAAATTGGACTAAGCCACCATATCTTCCAGGCTGACATGGACCATGAAATCCACTTTGCAGTCATCACTGGCACTGGAAGAGTTGCACAGTAGTAATCCAGACAGGAACCCCAGATACAAATGTTTCTCTATATGCCTACCATACATCTCCAGGAAAAAACATTTTAGGCTTAAAAACTACTAAAAGAAAGGAGGGTTTTCTCCCAACCTCTTAATGCTTTCAAAGCATTAAAAAAAAAAAGACTTATGATCTCTCACTACATTTAAGTCTTCAAGCCCCTTAGAAATTCATTTCCTTCATCAAGCATCTCTGAAAAGACTTGGTAAAGGCAAAATGCACGAGCACCAATCACTCCTATGGATAGATTCCTCTTGACGTGCATCCATGTGCACATTCTGCCTGTGAGGACATTCCTGTGGGTTACTTCAATCAACAGCACGTGTCTGGACTCTGGAAAGGATGAAAAGGGCATTTTGATAAAATGAATACATGGAGAACTTTGCTGAAGTTTGGGATTTTTCATCTTTCAAGAAACAATGAAGCAATGGGGATATTGACACAGCTGTCTGAGCAGCGGACAGGAGCCACCGCTGAAAATAGTTTCCCCTCCGGATGAAGGCAAAGGAAGAGCTGCATTGGACATAATTAGTTTTGCAGTAGAAAACAAATCAATTGAAAAAGCAAGTTTTCAATCCTCTAACACAATAACAGGAAGCATAACATTGATTTTGGTTTGAGGTGGAATGGTCTCTGCCACGTGGTATCTGTGGGCCTTTCTTTGTTTAATTTATTTTTTTCCTCTCCAGAAGGTGACAACTTGAAATGAGTTAACGCTGTTTACTAAACCCTTCCTCCATACCTGCTCAAGGTTCACCTACAAAAATCTAGAGCTGGTTTTAA
The DNA here is from genome assembly GCA_013397915.1 of Daphoenositta chrysoptera. NCBI lineage: Eukaryota > Metazoa > Chordata > Aves > Passeriformes > Daphoenositta > Daphoenositta chrysoptera. The sequence continues at coordinate 552,864 of VZRO01000502.1, forward strand.
CCATCAAAGTCCCAGATATTGTGGTCCTGTCTTCACAAAGAAACATAATGAGGATTCCACATTCATCTAGAGGTATGACAAGCCTTAGTGCAGCAATCAAATCTCATTAAACAATAATTCCAACTGGAAGGTAGCAGGCCCCTGCAAAAACTCATCACCATCTTTTCAAGAATCTGAGACAGGAATGCTCAGGCATTTCAATAAACTTGGTCAACCTAATTTTTTTTCCCAGAGTATACCGGAAGGCTGCCAGATTCAGTCTTTTTGATCAGACAATTCTGGACTACAGAAGAACCTAATTCTGAGCCCATGTTTGGCAATGACTCAGTTCATGCATCTTGGACCTCTTCTGAATGAGGTTCTTATCTAAACAGTGCCTGAAGGAAAACAGAGCATCTGCTTTTTTGAAAGTTTTTCTCTCAGCAGTCATACAGTGACAGTCACAGACTGCCAGGTGACTTCACCTCTCCTCTTGCATTCTCCCTGTCTCACTGCTCTTCAACTTTCTTCATCCCATGGCAAGGTCAGGCACATTCAACCCCATCTGATACCTTTTTCCTGCTATAATTCTGTATCAATATTTTGGAAGATTTAATCAGAAGAGGAAGCACAGAGCAGGAGGGATCAATAATTGATTATGCAGTTTCTTCCTCTCTCAAAGTGAATGATTCACACCCACCATAGCAGTTTAGTGATTTCCACCAAGGTCCTGTGGATATCCAGCCTAAATAACTTCTGCTATCTGAGAGGCTGGTAAGTAGAGGAGTTGGGGACAAGCAATGATTAAATGTATTCCTTTTATAATTTAAAATTGATTAAATAAAACAAAAGTATACATGAGATGCAACCACATAGTGGAATTACATCTCAAAGTAATTCAGCTGTTTCAGAAAAAGATACCCTTGCAACGAGCATAGAGTTTGTCTAGATCATTAGACTATACATTACAGAATAAAGATTATAAGCCAATATTAAAAAAAGTTTGAAGGATCAGATGAGATTCTTGATTTCCTCAGAGCACCAGAGTACAAGAGTATTGAAGCACACACAACAGCACCATGGTATTAATTCATGAGCTACAGAACATAAAGCAAACCCACACACAGTGTGGAAACCAGGCACAAAATTTAAAAAAAAAAAATAATAAAAAAAAACCAAACAACAAAGTCTCCAAACAGAAGTGCACCTGGAACTACCCTGGTGTTTAAAGCGTACTATGAACTATGTGAAGGCAAAGCAGAGATTCTTTCAGAGTAATGCCGAGCATAATTCATAATACAAGGCACAGGATCTCGCCCTGCTGCTGCTCTTCTTCCACTGCTCAAGGACTTTGCTCAGGAGCAACACCCCGCCATGGAAGCAAATGCAGAAAATGAGTGCTGAAAGAATGATCTTGTGCAAACATGTGAACTCCTGCAGTGTTAACAGACATTTGGGATCTTCATTGGCTCCTGAACAGTCACAAAGGCGACATGTCCATTCCCAGAGTCTGCTCAGCTTTTTAACACCTGGAAAAGTCCTACATGCTCTCACCTCCAGTGCCAGTCCTGACTTTATTCCATGGCTTTGCTGGAAGACAGATTTCTTCCTCTGCACAGCCCTGCAGACGGAAAAGTAGGCAGCTGTGGCATCCTGCAGGATTCTCCCATTTGCTAATGAGAAGAGAGGCCGGGTTAGTTACAGCTCCCTTCTTGTCACACAACTGCTGAAAAAACAGATACCTATTTATATCACACAGTTTCTGAACTGCCATCTTGTCATCTTCTCTTGCCATCCCATACTTCCACTGGAGTTTATCAAGGTCCTGGCATTTCCTAATATATAAAACAGACATGTATCATATATCAGAATATATGAACTGTGTTGGGCTGTCCGTGAATCTGTGCATGTACTGTAATAATAAAAACAGTGTAAAAATATACTTTTCTGGATTTTTTCCTGTCATCTACACAATTCCAGAGAGGTAGTGATAGACCTATGAAGGGCCATCCTATGTGCATCATACACCAAGAGCAGCTCCCACTGACTTCTCAATGGAATTATGCTAACAACAGCTCTGTCTTTTTAATCTAACAGCTTCTGAGTCTCTCACAGGAGGAAGGCAGTGTAGCAGGCAAAATCTGCAGGAAAATGTTCTCAGTGGCTAAGGTTGTGAAACTTAAGAGTAATGCCTTGAACACAGCTTGCATTAAATCTCATAGAGATGCAAAATATGAAAACTTTAAGAAATACAGAATATCCATTCTATGGAAGATTCCAGTACCTATTGTTACCTATTAAAATTATTTCAGTATATTTCAGATAGATTTCATCTACTTATTTCCTAGTATTTTCACAGACTACAAATAAAATTAATAAATAATGTGATACAACGGCTTGGGTTGGAAGGCATCTTAAAGATCATCTCATTTTAACCCCTGCCATGGGCAAGGACACCTCCCACTAGATCAGGTTGTTCAAAGTCCCATCCAACATGGCCTGGAACACTTCCAGGAATGGAGCATCTACAGCTTCTCTGGGCAACCCATTTCAGTGTCTCACTACCCCAAGAGTCAAATATTTCTTCCAAGTATCTAACCCAAACCTCCCCCCTTTCAGTTTAAAGCCATTCCCCCTTGTCTTATCACTCCATGCCCTTGTAAAAAGTCCCTCTCCAGCTTCCTTCCAGGCCCCTCTAGATACTGGGATGCTGCTTTAAGGTTTCTCCAGAGCCTTCTCTTCTCCAGGCTGAACAACCCCAACTCTCTCAGCCTGTCTTCATAGGAGAGGTGCTCCAGCCCTCTGGTCTGTTTTGCTTTAACATTCTTGATGAAAACAACCAAGTATATCAACATTCTTCACATCAAAACATTTAATATGGCTGTAGACTAGATTCTAATCCTTTTTCTCATGTTCAACATTAAGCTATATTTTCCCATGGTGACCCACAGTGCTTCCCAAGAGTTGTAATTCCTAAGTACTGCAGTCATCCCCAATACACAATATAACCAAGACTCCTCAGTCAGACTCCTCTTGTCACAATGAATTTGCATTTAATTAATTGTAATGAAGAATGGTAATGTTGAAACCTGCCATGCACTATGGCACAATAATCTGGGGCCTGAATAATTCCCAAAAGAAATCCAGTTCTAAATTGCATAACCCTCATTCCACTTTGAACATCTTGGTGAAAAAAAAATTAAAAACTCTTAGTTAGGTCTGATACCAAACTAAGTATTCATTTCAGTTACCCCAATTAAAAAAAAAAAAAGATAAAAAAGAATTTATTTCCAAGGCCTGCTTTGTATCAAAACCAGTAATCTTGCCTGCTTCCTTCTGCCATAAATGCCTCAACATTTACCTACCTAAGTGCTAGGCTCAGAACGTGGAATCCTTTCCAAGAAATCACGCCAAAGCCCATTGCTCTTTTGCCTTCCAAGACCCACTTCCCTTTAGGAAACATTCAGGAAAATAATGCTTGTGGAGCATTTAGGTATAGCAGACGTGCCCTTATTTATCATTAACAATGAACATCACAGCAGCAAGTGGCCTGTTTTGATGGGATCACTTTTTTCAGGCACACTTCAAGGCTGCCCTTTGAGACCACCTTGTCATGTCTGACCCCAGGCACTCCTAGCGCAAAGAGCACTAAAAATAAACCAGCTGAAAATCAGACTTATATTACAGATTTACTTTCTCAATCAGAAATTATGCTGGAATGTCAAGTGTAGGAACAGATTTAAACCCTGGCTTTGTAGTTTAGGTTCATTTCCCACTCACAGCTACATAGCCGTAATGGCATATCCTCAATAAATAATTGTTCCTTTTTAAATTTACCTCCAACAGTTTTATGGAAATATGGATCAAGTTTGAGAGGGCTTTTAAGATCCTATTAAAAATTAACCATTTGTTTTATTGATTGGACAATTTGCAATGTGGTTGACTATGCAGTTTGGGGAGGTTGGGTTGGTTTTATTCTTCTTTAAAAGTAAGTCTTGCATGGATACATTCTTTTACTATTGGTCATGTGAGGACTTCGATAAAGCACAGGATAATTTGTTGGGGTTTACTTCCCACAGCACTATTTAAAGTAATATTATTATACAGTGGTTTTAATGTTTCTTGGAAGATACAATTCACCCAAAACTTCACTCCAGAGAAAGGTTTTATTCAGAAGTAAGCACCCTCAAAGAATGTAAGGTCCAATACCAACCAACATGCTTCCCCTCAGGAATGGTGAGTTACAGGAAGTTCTCCCAGGCAAAAGCAGGAAATAATTCACAATTTCAATTTAACAACACTTCTATTTCGGATACATCCCTAACATTTTTCATCCTTTTACAAAACAGTAACAGGGAAAAAGGTGAAACTTATTCATTTAAGTGCCCTGACCTCAGAAGAAAGGCAACTTTAGGCAGGCATATATTTACTGATGTACACAAGGAAGGGCTGTAACTTTCTCCATACAAACATTTTTCATAAGCATGCACCTTATCTCCTTTCTGCTTGCACAGACTTGCATCCAACACTCCTAAAAGGCACACAAATAGCCTCCTTTTTCTAAGGCCTCAGTCCATTAGGCAATGTCTGGATTCCAAGCAGGAACTGAAAAGCAGCTGTCCCTGGTGACCACTGCCCTAAAAATGTTGACAGTAAGAAGTACAGTTTAGTCTGAAGAATACAACCACCCTCTTTACTTTTACTCTTTGACACAAACCCTAAGGTGCATGGTTGTTCAGAAGTTATGTGAAATAAAAAGGCAGTAAATTACAGGTAGTTACGCCACATGAATACTAGTAAAAACAGATAAACAAGATTTTTTTGGTAGATTTCTTTCACACCTTTATCAAACTTAATGATTGCATAACATGGACATGAAGTTGAAAGTGCCACGTAGACAGTGTTTCAATTTTTGACACCATCATGATTGAAAAATTGTGTAAGGAAAAGTTGGGAGAAGTTGGAATACTGAGACTAAGTCTGCTTAAAACTTGGGAACAAAGAATAAGTCTTGTTTTGTGATGTAAAACAGCTTTTTGGCTTTAGGAACTCTGGTGGTTTGGCCTAAGAAATCATGCAGTTTACCAGCTGTCTTTTCTCAGAGGTTACCTATGCAATTTTCCTATAGGCAACACCTGGCTTTGCAAGATGTCAAGATGACATTAGGTTTACTGTAGCAAAAACAAGTTACTGTTCATTTTTTCCCAGTACTCCCTCTTGCCCTGCTGCACATACTGCCATCACATGGTTTGCTAGACAGGTAGCAGGTATTTTTGCAACCTGGCTTAGTTATGAATTACAGGGAAGCTGAAAAACATGAGTGAACAGATAGCATGTTTGTACTATTAGCAAATCTCAGCAGGACACCTCTGGTTGTTCATATCCTGAAATGCCTGATGACTGCTGAAGAAAAAGAGTAAGTTAGTTTTAGTTCTTTCTCCAAATGTGGGTTTTACTGGAAGATGAATATATTCATCAATATCATTTATTCATTAAATAGAGCTTTTAATACCTCTTTTATGAATGCATGTGTATATATATCAAAATGTTTATGTTCTATTTCAACACACATATATGTGTTTTATGCATACATACATATGTGTGTGGATTTTCTTTAAGACCCTCCTCAAAGCTTTGCTGAACTTACTTACAGAGAAAAAGATGTATTTGAAACAGAGCTCTAATAGCACAGAGATAGTGTGACCTCATGACTTTTCTACCTTCTGGCTGGATTAAGGTCTCAGCAGAATGAGAAAGCAAGTGGCTTTCAAAATAAGCCCCTTGCCCCTTTTCCAGAACCCTGCAGAGACTCATTAAGTTCTTGAGGTCTTCTGGCCCATCACATTTATTTTTCCTTCTCTGTAAAAACTGACACCACAGGTGTTGGGAGGTGCCTCTGTCCTCCAAAAGAACCAGCGCACTATCTAAGCACATGAGCAGCTCTCCATGTGAAAATTAAGCATGCCAGAGACATTATAAATGCCAACTTCCCTTTCTTTCTTGACCATCACCCTAACAAAGCCATCCTCTGAGTCCAGGTGGGCTTCTTCAGGGACACCACCTCTGTCACTGAAAAGATCCATTGGCTGTGATGTTTCATTACTGGCTACAAGTCCTCATCTCCTTCACTGGTCAGTGGCTCCTGTTCCTTTTCCTTCATTCTTTACATGCCTAGAAACAGCAACTAACAAAACAGCACACTTCTGCTCTCTCTGACTGCATGGAGGGGATGTGAAGGCAGAACTGAGGGTAGACATTTCCCATTTGGATTTTGTTCCCTGGCACCTGAGCAAAGGGAAGGAATAGTAAGAAAGCTCAATGCTAAGCTACAGGCTGTTTCTTTATACACAGTGGGAAACGTTTTGAACATCAAGAATGCCAAATGAGCATATAAATGTCCCTTCAGGAGGTCAATCTAGTCCCTGGTTAGTGTGGAAACAGAGGAAGGACAAGAACCTCCTACCACCAACAGCATTTTTTGTCCATAGCACACACAAATCAAATTTGCCTGTTCCATGTGGAGCTCTAAATTACCTTTTAAACTGACAGTCCTTTCCACAGTGCTGCTGCTGTATTAACAGGCATTTTCTTAGGAGACTCTGAAATTGTAGGGAGGTGACCCACACTGCTCACTGTCAGTTGTTTACATTCTCCAATGAATGCATCGTTGTAGAAAGAATAGTGCTAAAATCATCAAAGCCCCCTGCTTTAAATTACTTAGAAACAAAGTCCTCCACCTTACAAAGATTTGAACCAAGGCCCGTAATTCTGCACTTCTACATGCAAAGTTACAAAGGGCTGTATAAGGAGCAGGCTTACAGGATCCAGTGTAATTCTGCTTACAACATGGAATAAGACTCCCTGGACATTCCAATTCAGGAAGAAGCACCAGAGGCATGAGCAGCATGGAAGGGGCCAGAATGATACTGCAAATGTTGCTGCCTGCATATGGGAGTTACCAGGTCAGCATTGCCTACAGGTTCAGTCATGCCATGGCTAAGGGAGGATTTTATTTAGTAGACATGTAGACGAACTGATATATTTTTTTTCCTTTTAACCAAAAAGCTTATTGACCCGCTGGAGTGAGTCCAGAGGAGACCACTAAGATGATTAAATGAATGGAGGACCTCTCCTGTTAGAAAAAGGCTAAGAGAATTGGGATTGTTCAGCTTGGAAAAGAAAAGGCTTCAGGTTGACCTAAATGTGGCCTTCCAGTACCTGAAGGGAGCTACAAGGAAGATGGAGAGAGACTGTTTACAAAGAAGGCAGTAACAGGACCAGGGGAAACAGCTTCACACTGAAAGAAGGTAGGTTTAAATTAGATATCAGGAAGAAACTCCTTTCTGTGAGGATGGGGAGACACTGTAACAAGTTTCCCAGAGAAGCTGTGGGTGCCCCATCCCTGGAAGTGTTCAAGGTCTGGTCAAATGGAGCTCTGAGCCACCTCGTCTAGTGGAAGGTGTCCCTGCCCGTGGCAGGGAGCTTGGAACTCGGTGATCTTCAAGGTCGCTTCTCACCCAGGCCCTTCTATGATTCTATTGAAAAAAAAAAACCAAAAAAAACCCCCAAATCTGTAATGAATTATACAACACTGATATTGAAACAGTAAAATTGTTTGAAACTGTAACTATAATTAATAAGGCTGCACAAATCTTGGCAAGTGAAGAATAAAGACATCTCTTGAAAGACAGCAATAACATCATCTGCAGAGAAAGTATGGCTGTGGTCAGAACACAGGGCACTCACAGCCCAACTCACTGTAGTCCTAAAAGCCCTTGCCCATTTTACAGGATTTGCCAGTTTTGCAGTACTGAGTTGTTAAGATACAGGAGAGCACGTATACACCATCAGCTTACTGCATAGGAACATTTAATATTAGGCTTTCTTTTATACAGCAAAGATCCTTGATGGAGTATTATCCAATTATCCAACAGCAGGCTAAGAATATTGTTATAAAAAATTTACTGACAAGAGTAACATGAAACAGAATAGCTTGAAATTATTGTCATAAAAATCTAACACAAAGAGTCCTACTAGTGGAAGATTTACTAACTCCACATCTCCAAAAGGTCAAATACTTCCAAATGAGCAACCCTGAGTCTCTTTAATGCCGAAACCAGGGCAGAGATAGGAAAACACAGAACAAAACACTGTTGTGTTATTCTTCCACCACAATTGGTTGGGCTGTTTTTTTTCTTGTAAAACTAATACAGAGCTAAGTCTTTTCACTTCAAAACGACTGCCCACTGTGTGTTCAGCTAAAGATATTTTCAGAGGCTAGTGAAGACAGTTGCACCCTTTCTCATCTCCCAGGGAAGAGCCTAGCAAGCCAGCACCATGCATTCATGCTTCCATAGGTTCATACAGAATCCATTTGGCGCATCAGGAACTCCTCACTTGCGCTTGTACTTCGGATATTTTTTCTTTCCCAACATTACACCAGATAGAGTGGCTCAAGTGGGATGGCAGATTATTCTATCTTCCCCCACTTGATTCCAAGCAGGATAGGTGTTGCCTGGGAGGACACCAGGGAAGAGGGCACACCTAAAATTCCCCCATGCTATGGAGATCCTTGAGTCACTGCCCCACAAGATGCTAGGGAAGCTGGTGTAAAACAAAGGATGGGAGGACAGAGGGCAGGAAGGAGTTCAGCAGAGTCCCCTTCTGGTCAGGTGGTGGAAACATAGACCCAGGCAGAGGTGCAAGTAGCACATCGATACATTTGCCTTCTAAGAGTACAGGGTACTTGAAAAACACATCAGAGGGAAAAACCAAGAGGATCCCCATCCTCAGCTCACCGAGTTGAACCCTTGCCAAACCATTTCTGAGACGTGCGACAGGCAAACGCAGCAGGATGTTTCATGTTCACTTGCCATCTTACCCCTGAACAGCTCTGAAGAGCCATGACAGCAGAGTCTGAGCCACCCAGGTACAGGAAATACTCTGCAGCAGATCCTAACCCTCCTGAGTTTGGAAATGTTAGTGACATCTTGGTTTATGTGCTAGTTCTGCCCTTCCTCCTGCTTCCACAATAAATTTCCCTTCTTCGCCGTACTTCAGAAAGTCACGAGAAATCCAGCCTTTTCTCTCACCTTCTCTGAACTGCATTGCAATGGTAAATTACATTTATGGACATTCATTCTATTTCAAGAATTTTCATCTGCAAAGCACAGTCTTGATGTTTTAGGTGTTGGGGTTTTTAGTTGTTGTTTTCTGTTGTTTTGTATTGGGTTTTTTTGCAGGGCAGAGGAAGGAACAAAAGCAAATTATTCCAGCTGCTGTTGATTTCCTCTTAATTACTTCCCAGATCAAATTAGTTTCCTGGATGCTATCTAATACATTGCTTCCTTTTTTTTTTTTCTTTTCAGGTTCGCATCCATAACTGTCTAGCTACTACAGACTTTGATGCATGGGCAGAAAGAACATGCTGTTGTGATTACATCAGGAGATACATAAGTGAGAAGAAACTGTCAGTAAGCACAGTCAGGATTTTTTCCTCCCCTCTTCCTTCAGTTAAAACTCCTCAATCTGTCTACAAACCTCTTAGTACTTGAGGGTGGGGCAAAGAAGGTGGAGGAGTTGGAACAGATGAGCTGTGTTGCAGATTGCTTTTTAGTGGTAGCTGGGAGACAACTGAGAATCATTCCCATTACAGAAATGATGAGTAATGCCACCAGGCTTGATGCAGAATAAAAAGGAAAAAAAAGGTTTAAAAGGACAGCTTCATTATATGGGGATTTCTGTTCCTGCCTTCACAGATTGGAAAGGACAAAATGTCATAATCTTGCATTTGACACAATGTCTTTTTTATCTTCAAACAAACACCTTTGGTTTTTAAAAAATATCATTTATGTGCAGAATTCAGAAATGTTAATCATTAGATAAAAAATAAGCAAGAAAACAGATAATGGAATGAAATAAACTGGAAGGAGATTCATTTGGGGAATTAATTTACAATGCCAAAAATATAATTGCTAACTGATTAACATGTTTTTTTCTCCCTCTTATGGGCATTTATTTTTAATTTATTAATTTCAATGCTCATTATACCTTGATTACACTCTCTTTTGGAAGGAAATAAGATTTGAAGTGGTTTCTATTTTTTCCCTGTTTTATTGTTTCCATACAGTAATTGTCAGTATATCACGTACTTGAATCTGTTTGTACTTTGTCTCACTTGAGGTTCTATTTTGAGATGACTGTATTTGGGGGGAACAAACATGTTTAAGGGCACTTCGTTGCAAATCAATCACTGAATGATAAGAGCTAATTTAAAGTGGTACCAGCATCTGGTCTACACCGCAGAGTGTCCTTGTGGCATTGTCAGTTCTCTGTGCAAAGAAAGAAGGAGCAAATGCAAAGGTTATCCATAAAATGCTCTGAAGTTGTAGGTAGATTTCTCAAAAAGAAAGGTTATTTTCCTGCTCTGTAGAAATACTGCCCTGTCCTAGGTCAGTTCCATCTCTTTTATCTACCGGCACTTCTACACAACCCATCATTGCTATTGCCATGAAGCAACTGAAGAAAGCATGAGGACTACTAGGCCAGGCAATCTAGTTTATTGCTTTCATTATTTTGAGCAAGCTGCCTATGGTTTCGTTTATATTTCAATCATCTGAAAACACTCTGGCACCCTACTGAGTATTGCAGCAAGAACTGTTCAAGGGTGGACAAGCCTCTCTTGGGCGGCAGATATAAACAAAATCTCAGGCTCTTAAGAAAGTCACTATCAGCAGTGCAATTTTCTATATGCAGTTTTGTAAATTGTAATAAAAGCGAAGTTATTCAAGTTACACTAACTGAAAATAAGAATTATAGAATCATTTAGGTCAGAAAAGACCTTCAAAATCATCGAGTCCAACCATAAACCTAACACTTCCAAGTCCCACTAAGCCCTGTCCCTAAGTGCCACATTTAAAAACATGGAAGAAAGTTGAATTTCTCACAAAGCAACATGCTTTAGGCCTGAGGCTTTGTTTAAACTGTGAACATGGCAAGATGGTAAAATTACGAGCTAGTAATCATGCTTGTGTCTTTAACTCTAAGTTCCTAAAATCATTATATTTTATGGCAGCTATTATATGTCTGGTTTATTCTTAGCATTTATATAAAGAGCTAGGCTTTGCTGGAATCTGGCTAAATTGTTTGCCTCAATAATATCTCAAGGAAGCAAGGTCCATGGGTTAATGACATGCTTAGCAAAGAAGCAGTGCCTCTTAAGCAGCTATTTGCTACTTATTTGCATTTTTGTTTGGGTTTTTTTTAAAGAGCAAGGAAGAGTACCTGGTTTCAATACCGTGTGCACGGTTGTTCTTTTGAGACAGAATTAGCAGAAAGGATCACAGTCATTTTTTTAATAGCAGAGATTATTTACAGATAGTGATACTAAAGTAAATATTATTTCAGCTGTAATCTGTCATGTTTTCTATGTGATGAAATGGCTTTAATTGTTAGGGACATATTTAAGACACCAGAAATTCAGAGCTCATACAGAAATTTTAAGTGGGATCTTGACAATATAAAACCAATGTGAGTTTTGCCATTAACTCCATTCCACCAGGATTTTCTTCACCTCATTAGCTTCTACCTTTGGGAGTCTCTTCCACAACAACTATCAATTCACTCAAAAACACCATAACTCAAAAAGTTTCAGATGTGTGTTTCAAATGTGCATAGGTGACATATAAACCCAACTCCTGTTATCAAAAACAATGTAGGACTTGAGTTTTTTGAGGTAATCTTGCACCCAGAATCACATTTTCCAACCTGAATTTGTAGTTTAGGAGCTGGATTGCAATGGATGTTCCCATCTATGCCATTTATTTTGGTGGGGTTTTTTTTCCCTAACTTGTATTACAAATTTGACATTTATTTGCCTTTAAAAATACAGCCTCTGAGAGAAACAGGGTGTACTGAATAAGTCATATACCATGCCCTAGACCAAGGTTGCTATTATAAAAATAGCTACACAAAACACACTATATGTACAGCAAAGAGTTCTTAACATGGGCTTAAGGCCCCCAGCAAGGCTGCAAATTTGCAGCCACAAAAGAAAATCAGCTACGAGTGAAAGGAGACAGATTGATAAAAGAACAGTTCCAGTAATACAATTCCATCCCACTGGGGGTTTATTGGCAAAACACATATCAGTAAGGACTCAGTTGTCTGGGAGTACAGAATTAGCTCTAAGACTAACTAATCAATTTAAGTCTGTACTAATGGACCTGCTGGGCTTTCAAGTGCTCTTGGAAGTGGGAGCAAAGCTCTGAGGGCTTTTATAGTATGGAAAACAAACCTTATCTTCAAGCCCTACAGAAACAGGCACCCAGAGCTCTATGTATCAACCAGCTTTTAGTCCTGCTCTAAAGCTGACTGTCAAAAACTCAGGCCTTTTGCCACTTCTTTGAAGATCTATAAAGAAGGTGAAAATGCAAAATTTCACAGAGAGGGGAACAAATGAAACCTCTTTCCTCAAGGGAGGCCATCAAGAGAATTTCCTCAGCAATACCTAACACATACCTGCATAGCTGCAAATTACATCACTTACCAGCAAAAATCTTCCCTCCTTTTCATTTCCTTCCATGCAATGGATCCACTTCTAACCTTACTCTTTAAAGCAGTCTGTATGGTTGATTTAGCTCTTTCCTCATCCCACTGTAGCTGCTTTATAAAAGGATGTTATTGAGCAAGGAAATGTATGTAGGTGGAAGAATGAACACATAATTATTATTGCTGGGTTTGTGTGGAAAAAGATGCAAAATTTGGCATTCTGAAATGTGAAATATAAGCCTTCGATGGGCTACGAAGCTCAAAGAGATTATTCTATTCCTTTCTAATATCTGTTACCCAACCATACAACCTCTTTGGTCTAAATAATTTTAATTAAGCAAGTCTACTTTCTGTAGTAGCCATTACTAGAAGATAATTGACTGCATTGGTAATGAAGCTTTCTGAGGGTGCTAAACAAACAGCAAGGTTAATTATCTGTCAGTAATGGTTGTTACGGCAGTGCAACACTGGCCAGCTAAGTTTCCTGTTCTCCTGCAGTACCCTTTCAGTAAATCAATGTAATATCCGTGCCTATATATTGTCTTACTGCTACCGCAGGATTTAGCAATGGAAACAGGAAGCAACCAACTGGTCAGGAGTGGAGCAAAACCAATGTACAGAAAGTAGGATATTTATTAAAAGTGTTCGATTCAACTTTAGTAGGGTTTAGAATTTTTTTTTCTGCCTCATCTAACTAATTTTAAGAATGAATTTTCAAACTCGTTGCTTATGTACCAGATACATATAATTGCAGAGGTGTTTTTTAAATTATAGACAGTCCAGAAGTTTATATTACACACTACATAACCCCAGAATAGGCCTGATTTTTTTTTTTTTTTAGTGCAGCTGAGTTTACCTTTTCTTCTTGACAATTAATCCACTTGCACTGAATTAATTGCAGAAATGACATTTGGATTTTGTTTTGTGGGTTGAAGTTCAAAATATTGACATTTTATGTATTTAATTCTATATCATTCAAGACTAATAGTGACCTACATGTTTCTTTGCAGAAACAAGTTAGGTTAGATTCATCACAATGTTGATTTTTTTTTAGTATTAAAAATGAGTATATCAAATCAAGTTTATTTGACCTTCAACTTGTGAAAATATCAAAAAATAGTTTTGTTTTAGGAGTTAGCTTATTTGGCGGTTTTTTGTGGTTTTGTGGGGTTATTTTTGGGTTGCTTGATTGGGTTTTTGGTTTTTCTTTTTTCTAAGACAGGTACTCATCTTACAGATAAAAGAGTATGCAAATGGGATATCTTGACTCCAAGGACCACAACATTATTCCCAGCCTAATTTCAGCATCTCAAAAACAAAGCAGTGTGGTTTATGCTAATTTAAAAAAAAAAAAAAACCAAAACAAATAAAAACTCAAAAAGCTCCACTAAAAACCAAAAAAAATTAACAAAACCAAAAAAAAAAGCCCCACCAGATATAGCTGTTCTCTGAGAACAATCAAATACTATGCACTGCATTTAATCATAGAAACATCTATACAGCGTTTTGAAGGGACTTGGTTGTTTGGGTTTTTTTGTCACTCACCACTCTTACCTATTTTTTTTTTAAATCCCAACACTTGCGTAGAGATATCAAATGGTAAAAATCCTATTTTTTAGTAGCAGTTCAGCTGTTTTACATCAATCCAGTTAAAGGTGGAAGAACCCCAGTAACAAGTGATGGTACATAATTTTAGCAATAACCCTTTTCATACGTAAATCTTGCTGGGAATTCTCCAAAAACTAAATATTTCTGTGGGTTCTGCAGTACTTGCTGGTTTGAGATAATCATAGAGTTATCCCTTCTTCCAGTGTCTTAGAATTTCTCTTTTATGAACGCATAAGAAAGAGGATGTGTGCATGAAGAGAAATACAGAAAACTACTTTGCGTTAAAAAAAAATTATTATAACCCATTTCAAAGGAAAAATGGGTTACCAGTAACTGTAGTTCTTCAACAGCACTGCCGTTCCTTACATACACTTACAGGACACTTTCTTAAGGCCACAGACCTCTGATGAATTGTGAATAATCTCTGCCTTTGAACATATTTACACATATTCCTGATTGACTCCATCTAGCGCAGGGAGCCCTTCAAGAAGATCCACTGGCAGATCTGCTAAGCAATGATCCCAAAATGACTTTCTCTATGTCTGAAAGTGCCAGACTTATCCTGTACAAGGACAGAAATTATTCCACTGTCAAGTCAGCTCTTGATTTATTGAGATCTAAGTTTGTGGAAGCTCCAAGAACTCATCCATAATTGCTCAGCCAAGGGCAGTGCTTCTTACTGTTGAAGACACAGAGCTATCTCATTGTTCCAAATGTAGCTTTGTAGACCCCTCAAAAACTTTATATGCAGGCTAATGGTCCTTTCTATATAGCAGCATAAACAGACATGAAAGAGTTTTTAAGTTCATGGCTAAGGAATATGAATATAACTAACATAGTTAAAAGTTCAGCAACAAAAGTTGACATTTTGCTGATTGCTTTTTCCTTTTTTTCTCTTTTGCAGTCAGGTGATGACCTCTTTAGGGTAAGTACCACTTTTCTTGTGTTGGCAGAATGCCTGATTCAAGACATCCTCAGCCCTGACTAGAAGAATGAATTTCACAGCAACACAAACACAAAAAAAGAACAGAAGACAAACTTAGGAGGTAAACTGGAAAAAAAGAGTCTTCCAGAAATCATCTCTATATAGACAAAGATCCATTATGAAACATTGAAATGTTTTCACCAAATGCTAAATTCGGAGCCAGGAACAATTCAGATATTCTTATCAACTCAGATTGAATTTCAGAGAAAGTTCTAGAAGACAGAGAGAAAAAAAAGTAGTTTTAACAACCATTTAACACCATAATCTTTTCTTTTAATCAGTTTGGAACAAAGCAGTTAATTTTAGAAAGGTTGAAGGATCAAAAAGTTCAACAAAGACAAGTATAAGACCCTGCACCACAAATTCAGACTGGGTGGGAAATGGATTGAGAGTAGCTCTGAGAAGGCCTTGAGGGTGTTGGAGGCTGAGAAGTTCAGCATGACGCAGCAAGGAGCACTTGCAGCCCAGAAATCCAAAAGTATCCTGGCCTGCATCAAAAGAAGAGTGACCTGAAGGTCAAAGGAGGGGATTCTCACCCACTGCCCTGCTCTTGTGAAACCCCAGCTGGAGTGCTGAGAACAGTTCTGGGGCCCCAAACCCGTGAAGGACGTGGAGCTGGTGGAGCGAGGTGCGAGGATGCTCAGGGGCTTTGCGTGTCCCTCTTGTGTGCACAGGCTGAAAAAGTCGGGGTTGCTCAGTCTGGAGCAGAGGGAGAGGGGAGACCCTAGAGCAGCCTCCCAGTTCCTGAAGGGAACTACAAGAAAACTGGAGAGGAACTTTTTACAAGGACATGTAGCCATAAGACAAGGCTTTAAACTGAAAGATATTAGGTTTAGATTAGATATCAGGAAGAAATTACCGGCTGTGAGGGTGATGAGGCACTGGCACAGATTGCCCGGAGAAGCTGTGGATGCTCCGTGCCTGGAAGTGTTCAAGGCCAGTGTGGATGGGTGTTTGAGCAATCTGGTCTAGTGGAAGTGTCCTTGCCCATGGCAGGGAGGTTAGAATTAGGTGATCTTTAAGGTCCCGTGCAACCATTCGATAATTCTATGAAAAGAAACTAAAATTTCTATTTGCTATTAAAAAGAATGAAGTGAGGGGGAGTGGGGCAGGGGGAAGAATTTTGTCTGTAAAACTAATCTCCCGTTCTAGAGGACAGTCTAAATACCATCAACCCTAAATTCAGGCTATTTTTGGCGTGAAAGCTCAGATTAGTCTTGTTTTGTTTTGCTGTTCCTGAATTTTATTATTTCCCTACCCTATTTTGCAAAGCTTTGAGTTCTCTCGTCATTTTATCAGCAGAATTTATTCCCAGAGTTTACCACAGCCTTTAGAAGTGTTCCCGTTCTCTCAATTCTTGTCCCAAAGACACCCAAATATTTTGATCAGATGCTTTAATGATGACAGAAGTAGTCCAAATTTTGACCTAATCATCAACTGTATCAGGCAGCTTCTTTGAGACATGTTTCATCTCCATTTCGGGAGTGGCTGTGAAGCAAAACTGCACTTTTGAACAGAGAATGGCTCTCTCAATCCTCCATTCAATTACTGAAAAACTATTGAGCCCCACACTTAACACTTACCAGCACACCGAGACAGTGATTACAGCTTTGGTCTGTTTCTCAGTATGAGAATTTATCTGAACAAATATAATGGTCTACAATGTATACTCCCTTTATGTCTGAGGTTCCCTCTTTTGACTAAAGGGCAGAAATGAACGTTTTGGTACCATTCATATCACACTGACATGGACACCAAAGCCAGGTTCAGTCAAATCATATCCCAGAAGTGTTCATCTATCTCCACTCCCTGCAAATGGAGGGCAGGTGGTTTGCTCAGGCAACCAAATTAGGTTGGTTTAACACACCCACCTGCTACAGTGGCACAGAAAGAGGTTGGAGGAGAAGAACAAGGGAACATAACAAAAAAAGCAGGCAGAGCTTTGGCTTCAGTCAAGACAGCAAGGCTTCAGCCAGAATCATAGTGATTACCTCTATACCCTCATCTTCATCCACTGTTTCCTTTTCTGGTTTGTTTGTGCAGGATTTTTTTCCCTTTGTCTCATTCTGTTTTCTTTTAAACATTTCCTGTTAGAGCCTGCCTAGTCCCTCAGCCAGTTTCCCTGAAGCCTGTCACATCCCTGTACCCTTCAGCACTTGATTCAGAACAGAATACGTTTTGTACAAGGCCTCTCCAAAGGCATGTCAACTGTCTCTTCCACAAAGTTCACTCAGAATTACTGAAGCACTTGGGAAAACAAACAAGGTCTTCAGCTCTGCTTTCAAAACATGAATATGGAATTTGTTGGCTCCAATAAAAATTACAATAGCTTGTTCATGAAGAAATAGGTACAAGGGCAAATGTGCTTCCAGCAACACAGAGCAGTTTTTGGTGAAAAAAATAGTAAAACTTTGGCAGTTCTGAGGCTCAGCTCTGATGTGCTTTCAGTCATGTGAGATAGTTTGTTTGAAACTTACTGAGGGATATCAAAAGCATTGGATTTACAAAAGTGGGTCAGAACTGTAGCACTTCTCTGGGCTCCTACACAGAGGCAGAGAACAGAAACATAGAGAAGTGAGATAAATCTACCCAAACTTCTTTTCCTATCTGATGGAGTATGAAGTTACAGGAGATGCCTAAAATGGTTCTTTGTTTGCCTGTCTTTTATTTCTATCTGGCACTATTCCTACAGTAAATCTTGGCAACAGGGTAGGGCAAATGTTTAGATGGCACAAGCCCAAGTTGTTAGGCTATGGATGAAGCAGTGAAAACCAGGTGGCTTTCCACATGCCCATTCCTTGCAAGGAGTTTCTTGTCTGTTCTACCCATACAATGAGCTGTGCCTAGCTTGCTTTTTTGTGCAGTGAGTTTCTTCCGCAGATGTGACTACACCTCCTTCTTTCTTGCAACATTAGCTTGCATCCATACAGCTATCTCCAAAACAATCTGTCTTGTGCAACATGCTGTTGCCCAAAGGAAAGCTAGATCTAAAGCTAAGCCTAGAAAAAGCATGGAACTGCCTAGCACTGTCCATTGCACTGTTTCAAAGGACATGAAGGACAGAGATTTTTAAGCCAGAAAGAGTTGCTGGAGCACATGATGCAATCTTTGGCACAATAAAGTCCACGATGTTTCATTCAGCAATCTCATCTTTCAAATCATGGACTGCAAATACCACCCTAGCAATCAGCCATGTCTTCCAATGCCAAAGGAAGATGTGGGAGAGGGTGTAAAAGACGAGTCCAAAGCTGGACCCCAAACTCAGAGAAAGGCTCTGTTAGTCTGTTTGGACAATTGGCCTAGATACGGCTTCCCAGCTCCCGCTAGAGTACAAATGATTCCTTGTAGTTGTGAGAACAGCAAGCCAGGATGTTTTGCATCCAAAAGGTCCCCAGTGCCATGGTGATGGATGAGCTGTAAACAAACACTTAAAGTAACATCAATGTTGTCTGGTTTTGAGCTGAACAGGGAAGGGTGGAAGACAGAAACAGACACTGTTGTATTTAGTGGCTGATTCCAGCATGTTCTTGAAAAAGATAATTGGGGTGGAAGGGTCTGATTGCCAGGGGAACTGGCATCCAACAAAAGCTGGTGTGGTTTGTTTGTAGAGTCTCTCAAACCATAAAGCTACCAACAGCAAGCAGGTTAAACCACTTGACAGTGGAGATGGGTAGGGGAGAAGGAAACAAAGGAGAAGGATGAAACACGGTGCTGTTGCTTCCTATTTGCCACTCCACTGAGCACAAACATCAGTGGAATTGCCATCACTCACTCCCATTTCAGCAGCAGCAAGAGAGCTTGCTAAGAGTTTTAAACCAACACATGCATATAAATCTCCAAAGCTGATTCAAGGTACTGGAGATAAAATGGATACATCACTTAAAGCTTTTTACTGTCACACTGAACAAGCAATACCCAATATAATGAAACAAAAGACAAGATGGACATGGAGAACATGAAAATTAATAGTTCTGTAAAAGAAAGGCAGGGGACTCAGGTATGAATAGCACACAGCACAATATGAGACCAAAGGTCTAAAGTCCCTGATGGGAAAAAAAAAATTGTAGGAAAATAAAGCAAAGTGTTTTGCTGGCATTAGGTATCAGAGAAGATACTAAACATGCCAAGTAAACTAAAACAAAGCAAAATAAAGCAAGACAAAATAAAACATCCCACACTTTTTCTATGGGCAGACTTTAGCATGGTGTACCTAACTAGGATTACAGACTGGCTGGGTGTTGGTTTCCCTCCAAAAACTACACAGATAACTTCCATGGTTATGACATTTCATCGTCACACTACTATCTTGAAACGGAACACCATGGAAAGGAAGGTCAACTCCTTGTAGAGGAGGTGATTAGACAGAACAATACCTTCCCTTTTCTCACGTCTCAGAACTCATTTTGCCTAGGAACTGCACTAGGAAAAATGTGATATTTCTGTCACCAGAGATATGTGACATTCACTTTTGGAATCTGAGGCCTTACTGCAAAGGAAACAGCAACAAACATGTTAAGGCTCCAAGGAATCTAGAGCTACAGGCATTCCAATGCTTTCCAGATATTTCCCTTTTGAAGTTAATGGGACCACTAAAGCATTTCTAAACACTTTAGACCTTGCAAAACCATGGTCAGCTGCATTGTTTGAGTGACCCACACACAAACAAACACAAACATTTCTACCAGACTGGTATTCCCAAAAAAAGGCAAATACGTCCCCTTCCCTGCCATCTGCTGGGAACAGAGAACTCAAATTTCTGCAGCACATGGTGGCACCAAATGGAACTACATAAGTGCCAGAATGAATGGCAGCCACTTTGAAGATTTGGGAATACTTTAAATGTGTTTCATGTAAGGCAAGATGAGAACACAGACACACAAAGCACACTTGATACTTTTCCTTAAACTTCATCAGAAAACCACGTATTGCAATGAATTATAGAAACAAAACAAAGGGAAAAAACCAGCCCGGGGAAAAACTACATGTATCAAACCTATTACTTGCCAGCAGGATGATGAGAAATAGCTTTTGATGTGATGATCACGAGACATCTAGGAAAACAAAGGATCTCCACAGCTGTCAGGAAGGTTAAAAAGAATGCCTTTGGATACTTCTTAAAAGGGTATTTTAATACTGGGATAAGGCAAATGATGAAATCAAGAATTGCTTCACTGAAAGGCTGGTCATCAGCCCTGGAATTTTTCAAGAAACAACTGGATGTGGCACTTAGTGGCTGTGGTGTTTGGTTGACATTTCGACTCAATGACCTTGGAGGACTTATCCAACCTTATTGATTTTGAGATGCCAAGTGTTTAACTTTTAAATTGAGTTATACCAATTGCACATTAGTTTGCCCAAATCAGAACTTGTTCACCCCCAGCCTCAGAAGGCAGGAGAAATCTGGGCCATAGTGGGACAGGCCAAAATGCCAGCCAAGGCCAAAGTCTGAAGCCTCTGCCAGGAAAAGGGCACTGTCCCAGCCATTGCCATGCCCTTAACCAGGCAGCTCAGAACTAAAGATGCCCTTCTCTCTCATGGACCCAGGTGGCAGAAAAGGGGAAAGGAAAAATGGGGAATAAAAAGAAAAGGGGAATAAAAGGGGGAAAGGGGGGGAAGAACTCACACCTCTTAAAATTCCACCTGATAATTTAAAAAGAAGCAGGGAAAAAAAACCCAACCCATGTTTTTCCAAAGAAAAATAGTTGAAAGGGAAGATGCTTATTCTTTTGGCCAAACATATTTTATTAGATCCATGGTATCTTTTGGCTCCTACAATTTCACCATATGCTGGGCACATCTGTAAGGATATTTATTTTTCAAAGTCTCCAATAAGAGCGATAGATGAGAGGGAAAGGTGAGTCACTGAGAACAGACAGTTCAGGAGAGAACAATAGAAAGGAGGATTATTTTTAATTAATAGCTGAGCCAAGGGAGAATTCTGAGCACCTCAGTGCCCAGAGGCTGAGACCAGTATGGAACAAGCCAGGACCTGTTCAGGCCTGTCTGGGTGAAGTGAAACACTCCCTAAAATTAGCAAAACCCATTACCAACTACAGTGCCAGGTAAAAGTGCTGACTGGACCAAGGAGGTTCAGAAACTTACTACACTACTAGTAGGGCAGGAATCTTCTATCTCTCCATATAGTCTAGTTCTGAGATTAAGATTTTTTTATTACCTTTGGGGGTCTGAATTCATGTGAGAGAAAAATTAACAAAAATGAGAAACTGCTTATTTAATTTTGCCAAAACTACAACCTCCAACACCTGGAGTTAGGAAATTGTCTTTATATTCTGCAATCTCTTGAATTTCAGCTCTCTTAATAAAATAATTACTTTCCTACCATCAAGCAATATTTTTCAAAGTTCCAATTTCATTAAGAATGTAAAAAGGTAGTATGTTTTCCTGTCTTTAAGATGAAGAGAAGATTTGGTGATCAGTTAATTGTCTATCAACTTAACTTTATTCAAACAGCTCTGGACATTTCAAAAAAAAAAAGCTGGAATTATCAATTACTATTAACAAGTGTTTAAACCTGATAAAAAATAATTCTCCCTGTATTGGCAACCTAATCAAATTATTGATAATTCTTCTACTGAAATGAAACATTCTGATTTTAACAGTATTTTCTTTTGGACTGAAAAAGAATACATAACACTGCAGAAATATTAGTAAACAATTAAGTTTTCTAATTTCTTTCTCAGTTCATTTAAAGAGAAGGCTGTGTACAAAGAAATTATGCTGGCTTTGAAAAGAGGAGTAGAAGTAGAATTTCTTATAGTCTTTGCAAAGTAAGTGAAGAATTGACCATTTAAGTACACTGAAACTGTGGGGTTTTTTGCCCTTTTTATTTTTCACATAAGTCTGAATAGAACCTTAAATGTTTATCTAACAACTCAAGGTAATAGAATGGACTTTTGATCATATTACAAGAGTACAGAGATTACACATAAAGTACTTAAATATCAAAAGTCCCAATAAGTTAACTGAAAAAATAAGGAAAAGAAAATAAATTATTCCATTGTCATGAATAGAAGCAGGATTTAATCCTGTAACATCTCTCAGCTTTTTAGACTGAAACTTCACCTCTCATTTACACCCAAAGGCTTCCTGCTAGCCATTGGTTCTTGAAGAATGCATGACTTTTCTCACATTTTATCCTCACAAACTCATCAGTGACCGGGCTGTTTCAGAACTTTGCTCCTTTTTGTACTCACTCTCATAAAGAACCAATACCTGCTTTTGGCAACAATAATCACAGTTTGCTATGGGATACACAAACCATGGTCATCTTCATGCATAAATTAGAAAACACAGATACTAAAACAATGGCAAAATATTTAGGCAAAAAAAAAAAAAAATAGCAAAAACAATGTTACAAATATTCCTGTTAAACTTCTTGCCTTATTGCAGTATGATTATCCAAACATTGGAAAAAACAAATCTGTACTTCTTAAACCAAGCTTTGCTTAATGCTGCATACAGTTACTGATCCTCTATTAAACATGACAGAAGTGAGGGATTTGGGGTCATTTGAGCCGTAATCCCTAACATTCCCTGTGAATAAACCAGGGGGTAACAGACTGTGGTGGTATCACAGAGAATACGTTTATGAGGAAACCCAGCATTTTTTCAGATTTAGCTTCTAAATAGTTTTGGAAAATATATGGCACATTAAAATATATGACAAGAATAAGACTTTTATTCTAAGCAGTTAACACTTGAAGAATTTCCCTGAATGGCCAGAACACTCAGAAAATAGCAACTATGTTCAGAATTTCAAAGTCAAGCTAAGACTGCCCACACTGTGGTTGAGGCAAAAAAAATTGAGATGAGCGCTGTGCATGGGCTGGTGGATGAATTGTACCCAGAGCCCCATATCAGTACTCAGGAGACATGACAACAAACTGCTATCACCTTGACAAAGAGTGATGTACTGTTTCAGGGGAAGCCTGTTACAGATTTCATCTTCCATACAAACCAGGTAGCCACACATACCTTTTTTGAACTAGCCAGCTGCACAAGTCAAATGCACTGGTGGCAGGCATTGTAATATGTTAAGATAATGAAGACCTGGTAAAAGAACAAATATGAATTTCCAGGCACTGACTAACTGTGATCAAATTATTCAGCAAGTCTGGGTGTCTATGAAAATAATCCATGCTGCACCACACAGCAAAGGTGGAACACCCCATGTACCCTACAAACACTTCAAGCTCAGGCTCTGTTTCAAAGACAGAAAGGTCAGTCACTCATCTGACTCGCTGCTGAAATCAATGGAGCAATCCTAATTGACACCAGCTGATGATCCTGCTAATGAAGACAGGGAAGTTTTCTGATTTACTTTTACCTCGGGAGCTGCCCTAAGAACTAGTCCTTTGCAATTTAATGGCCATGGATATGCATATTCTCTTACTACCATATAACATTAAACTGATGACATCACTCTCCCATTTGGCCACTCAAACTCTGCTGGAGGACAATGTAACAGTGCAGCACATCTCAGACTGCAGGGCTGAACACACTTTTACATTGCAGTTGCTGCTATTAAAATATTATGCCTGAAATTAATGCATTACACCTTTCAGACTAATGTTCTCTAAATCAGACTTAATTTATCCATGGGTATTTTTAGGTAAAAATACATCCTCACAAGCAATGTAATGATCAGCACTTTCCCCCCAGATGCTCTAATATGGAATAAAGCCTATGTAGTAATTAATATTTATGAAGTGAATGAGTTCCTGTTAAACCCTAAATCACAAACATATGGGATTTGAACTATAAAAATGCAAACCCAAACCAATATAGTAAAAATATATTTACATACATATTAATTGTGAACTTTGGTCAAGTTGTTATATATTGCTTTAAGTGAATTCAAAATTAATAATTACACAGGTCTATAAACTTATGTACTGATCGATATGATTTCTAGATTAGACATATACAACAGAGGAAGTTTCATTTTAGTACATTAGGGCACCTTTGAAACTTGATCAGCAAAAACTTGATCTTATGCCCTTCTGTTGCCAATACTACCTTCTTTCCACTCTCATGAATGCTTTCACCCATTGGAATCCAGAGAAAACATTATGCACAGAAGGAAGCTCCTTGCAAAATGAAATTATTGTGATTCAACCTGTGCCCTAGGAAGAGATAGTTTTACCCATTATTAAAGGAAAACAACATAGAGGGTTCCTGGAACATTCTGTATACACCAAGCAGTGGAAGAAGAGTAAATAACAGTTTTTTATGTAGTCCTTTTTATCATCATATTTGGAATTGTTTTATAAAAATTGCCGTTCTACATATAAGCCACTAATAAAAAATTAAAGGTTTCCAATCCTTCATATGGTGAATGATGCTGAAAATGCTTCAGCATCAGAAAGAAATTATGTGATTTAGCAACATGAGACATTTATTTAAGAGCTCCTATATGAATTCAGTAGGCCAAATTCAGGCACCCAAGCCAGAAAATGTTTGCTTTCATAAGGGCATAAAAGGATTCAAAAGAAATGTGAACTAATTCAAGCTAAATATAAACCTCCTGAAACCATTATTAATGTTTTATTAGCATTTGTTACTTTCTTCCCCTTTTCAGATGGCACAGTGCAGAGCACCCTGCATAATGCCATCAACATCTTTGTTGAAATGCAAATGAACCACTGTAACTTATCAGCTCCATGAAAGCTGTGTTTGTTTCATTGATAAAAAAATGAGAAGAAAACTTTCTCCCTCTTCTTGTTCTGGTTACTCAAGAAGCTGCCTTAAATCTGTTTGAGATAGGAACACTGGAGTGGGAGAGGATGAAATGTGCACTTTCCCCTTCTCTTTAAGCAGACTGCTGGTGGATTAGGCTGGTGCAAAAGAGGCATAGTAACCCACAGAACATTTTATGCTCACCAACAACTTGCCATCATATGTCATCACAGTTTGTTCACCCATACTAAAGGCATTCTAGAGGATATTGTTTATCTCATCTAGGCTGTTTAATGTCTTTGTTCCACTCCCAACTAAAAATACAAGCCTATATGACTTCACATCTCTCCCATCTTTTCAGCATTAAGAAAAGCAGAGCTTCTTGACAAAGTTGCAGGTAGAGTGGAATTTTAGACACATCAGCAAGCTGCAAGTAAATAATTTAGCTCTGGGCCTGAGGCATTACCTTTTTTTTTCAAAGAGGCATAATTGATAAAGAATGCTAGCAGAGTAATTTACAAAATGTTAATTATGCAATAGCAAAACATCCTGTTACAAAGTAAGATAATTATTTTACATACCAGAGCCTCAAAAGTAAATAGATGAATGCACAGAATCTTAAATGTTGTTACCAGATTAATGGGCAGATGAAGGATATTGAAGGCAATGTAATCCTTCAAAATGTTCAGACAAAAAAAAAAAAGTTTCAGCTTATTAGGAACACACCTTTATTTGCTTTTATTTTCCTCATTAAATCAGAACTTCTCTGCTGCACTGGAGAACCACATTGGGATGCTGTTTACCACCTTCATTAATGGTGTGAATGAGGGGGCAGAGGGCACACTCAGCAAGTCTGCAGGTGACACAAAACTAGGAGGAGTGCCTGACATGCCAGAGGCTTGCGCTGCCATCCAGAGGGGCTGCAGGAGGCTGGAGGGTCAGCCTTGTGCAAAGGGGTACAAAGTGTACCTCGTGCAGTTAAGAAGGAAAAATGCAAAGTCCTGCACCCACGGAGGAGCAAACCCTTGCACCAGTATGGGATGGGGACCACCCAGCTGGAAAGGACCTCAGCAGAAAAGGACCTTGGGGTTCTGGGGTACACCAAACTCAACGTGAGCCAGAGTGTGCCCCCGAGGCAGAGAAACATCTTGGGCTGCATTAAGGCAAGTATTGCCAGCAGGCTGAGGTAGGTGATCCTTCCCCTCCACTTGGCACTATTGAAGCCACTCCTGGAGTGCTGTGTCCAGTTCTGGACTCCCCAGAACAAGAGAGACGTGGATATAGTGGAGCAAGTCCAGCAAAGGATCACAAAAAATCATTAATATGCTGGAGCACCCCTCCTGTGATGAAAAGCTGAGAGAACTGGGACTGTTCAGCCCAGAAAAGACTAGGGAGGATCTCATCAGTGTGACAAATACCTGAAGGGAGGGTACAAAGTAGACCCAGGCTCTTATCTTATTAGTGGTGCCCAGTGGCAGGATCAGAGGTGATGGGCACAAATTTAAGCACACGAGGTTCCCTCTGAACATCAGGAAACACTTTTTTCCTGCGAAGGTGACTGACCACTGGCACAGGCTGCCCAGAGAGGCTGAGGAGTCTCCTTCCCTATGGGTGTACAGGAGCATCTGGACATGGTCCTGAGCAATGGGCTACAGGTGGCCCTGCCTGAGCAGGTGAGTAAGACAAGATGACCTCTGGAGTTCACTTCCAACTTCAACCATTCTGTGATTCAGTGATACAGACCCCATTCCTTCTCCCTATAGGAAAGCAGTTCTACTCATGTGTTCAAGGAATATCCTATAGTGTGTCTTTCACTTGCATCTTCCCCTGATTCTGCAGTTATAGAAGAAGTGGGGTGGGTGTTTCTACCACAGCAGCTTTTCAGTTGTCTTCTTTAAATTACCAAGGTAGGTGATTACTAAATATCTTGTGCTTTCCTCCCCAATCTGTCCCAGCTGGAAAACTCGGTAATCTGTTTCTTTCACTGGAAATGTTCTTGGACACCTTTGCAAAGTAACTAAATGAGCATCAGGTCTGTAGGATGTTGTTCAGAGCCAAAAGTTTTTTCTGCAATACGTGTATCTCTACACCGCTATACACTTGTCAGTACTGCTGAAAAAGAACTCTGCAGATCCAAGATACATCACCACTTGTCTGTCTGAAAAATAGGATGTTTACTCTGCCAGGAACCGCATGGCTGACCAGGAATTTATTTGGAATCATTTCCTGGACTAGGCTGAGGAAAAAGACAAGCAGGACTAATGTACAGAAGCATAATTAATCACAGTTAATTGAATATTTACTTATTTATTTATTTAAATGTGGTTTCTAACTCTCAGTTAAAGATAATCTGTAAATTAGCATTTTGGTTTTTGCTTCCTCCTGTTTTGTTCAGGCAGTGTCTGCCTTTTTATTCCTTCATGGTAGTGTGTCCATAACATAAGCCCCTAATTTCAGCTTGCTAAACACAAGTGAAGATCTCTCGTGTAGTTCTGTGATAAAGAAAGCAGAAATGAAACTAAAATCTTCACCAGTGTTTCTTATGAAAACATGTTCTCTTCAGTTGTTGAGGATGATGAAAAGCAGCAGGTCTTGGCATAGAAGTAACCATGGAGGAGGTCAGTCCATGCTTCTAAGATCTATTCTTGACATCAAAGCCATGCCAAGAAAGTAGAGAGTGTGTGAAGGAAAAACAGGAGCTCTATTTCACTGTGCTAATCTAATAAGGCTGAATCTACCAGGGACATAATTCAGACCTTCTCACTAAGAGCACCAAGGAACTCGGGAGCCATCTGTCAGCAGTGGTTAACAGCTCTCCAGGGCTGTCTCTCACATAGCAGAGTGTCTGGCCAACTGAACTTAATCTTCTTGCTAAAGTAACCTCATCAAAATCTTTTAATTGCTCTCTAGAAAACCATAGCTAGCCTGTCACTGAGAATGGCCAATCTCATCGAACCTCAAATTTAAACAGAAGAAACAGAGAAGAACTTAATTTTCAACAACAGCAGTCACGTAAGTTTAAAACTATCTAACTAAAAGTGAAAATTGATCTGGGTTAACTATAAGTGGGAATTGATAGTTGTCTAACTATAAGTGAAATTGATTACTAAATCACTCAACCTCACATTGCTTTTTCATCACCTTACTATTCTCTTCCCATGGGAAAGACAGACATAAACAAAGTTCCTACCCAGCTTGTCCACAAAGACAAAACATGCCATAATATGGTGGATCAGCTCAGCAGTGAGTTAAAGGGAGCCCAGTAATAATTAAGTCTAACATTTACTATTTGATACAGAAGAACAGTGATCTCAGCTCTGTCTTCTGTAATTGTGAGAAGCTAAAAAACCAGCATTTTCATGGTAGGACGGTTGAATTTCAAGCACAGCATACATGAGAGTGTTTTTTTAAGGTGTTTGACAATGAAAAAATGAAGAGTTTTACCTTGGATTGACTTGCACACAGTGTGCACACTCAGGCATACACATGGCTCTCTGTAGGTGAATGAACATACTACCCACATCTCAGCCTTAAGGGAATAAATTCATCCCGCACAGGACTGATTCCAGACACCAAAGATGAGCGATAAACATCATATTATAGCTAAATTCAAGAACCCTGCATCAAGCTTAGATAACTGGTGTTGGCACTGAGGAGGTGCACAGATGGGAGGAACCCTGCCCCACCATCTGGAAGATTTGCTACACCTGTAGCAGCAGCTGCTTTGATGAACACCAAACCCCTCATATCCTTGTGGCAGGACATCCCCCTGCCCCCCGGTTCTGTGTATCACAATAGATGGTGGATAAAGAGATAACTATGGGTGGAAAGGCCCATCAAGAGTTATCTCTGGCACCGAAGGTGATTCACACCTAGCTAAGAATTAACATCTTAGTCTGGCAAGCCGATGGGGGAGAGATAAGAAATATTTCTGACTTAAGAGACACCGTTTTACAACTATAAAAGATACACGAGTTATCATTGAGGCAGAAGCCTCTTACATCCCAAAAATGTCGGAGACTTCTCCCCGAGGCTTGGACGCAGCTTCGCAGTTACTTCCCCAGGGATTGAGGGAAAGGATCTCAATGTGTGTGTGCCCCACCCACCTTCGGATGGTGAGATACATTGAATCCTAGGTTTATACTATTTCTCTGCTAGCTAAAAATGAAAAGGTACCAGTATCGTGCACTGTATGTCAATCTACTAGTAGTATTTCTTTTGTTTTATTCCTGTGTAGTAATAGTTTGTTTTAAGTCTTGTCTGTCAGTTTTCTTGTCTAATAATAAATAATTCATTTCATAATAGACTGAATCAGCTATTATTAAAGAACTTGTGGAGAGAGTGGGTTTTTGGGGTGCTGGTCACTTCAATACACCTCCTGCCTGCTGCCATCGCCCTGGGCAAAGACAGGAGCTGAACTAAATTCACAAAATCCATTTGTGACAATCCTCCCCTTCAGAACAAAGAAAACAAAGGTCTCAGCAACAGCAAAACTTATGTTGGTTTATGTTGGTGGTGCCTATACCCTTCCTGTGAGTCTTACCCAATGCAGAAGCATAAATCCCTGCCTTACTTCCTGTAACTAAAGCTCTTTGAAAATGGTGATGCTGACTGAGTGGAGAGTTAGTCGGGTGAGAAGGGTGAAATACAAGATAAACTCTGCACTGAATAAAGCTTGGCAGATAACAAAAACATACATTCATCCAAATTAAAGGTATTTTCTTAAACCTAGAAAATATTGTTAGTTCCTCCACACAAACAGATTTGATTTTAAAGCATTAAAAAAATTTCTTAGATGTTTTGGCTTAATATTGCCAAAACCACCAATATGACATAAAATATGCATTATGAAATGCATACAGACATACATACATAGGAGTATGTTAAAATTGAAAGCTGAGATAATTTCTCTTATAGAAATTCAAAACAGAAGATAAGAAAGCATACCCAAAATATTCTGATTTGAATCACTTTGCATTTTTCAGGTGACAGATTATGAAACTGATACTTGTATAGCCTCAATGTAAAAACCAAATTTCTCAAATGAAAACTCATACATTAGCAAGTTTGGGCCAAGCCCACTATGATGTATCATGCTTCATTAAATCCTGTGACAGCAGCAACTCCAGTTTTTAACCAAGAAGAAAAAAAAAATCAAGGTATTAACTTTCACCAAATATTGTTTTAAGGAAAGTCAGTCAAAACAGTTAAAAGGCCTAAGCAGTTACTGCTCTACAGCCGAGCCAGGATAATCACCCTGACTCTGCTCCATCATGCCTTAAAGCAAAACAAACACAAGGACTTATGAACTCCTTTGATGGAAACTCAGTTGTTTTTCATTGTGTGTTCACATACTAAGGACAAAACATTTCTGTGCAGTTTGGGAATTCTGCACTAGAAAATGACTGGCATCAAGTTAAAACGACATAGAAACCAATAAAAGTTATGGGGAGAGAGCTCATGACAGTACCACATCGACAATAAAATGAGTACCAGTTATCCTCCCTCATATCCCTAGGCACAGCTGTTCATCACTCGAGATTACTGAAGCTGTGACAGCATTAGACAGAGATTGACAGCTGCCTGTTGCATAATGAAAAGCAGAGAGCCAGTATGTGCTTTGCTAGCTTCCAGCTAGGAGGAGTAAACAAACAAGCCAAAGGGGTCTACAGTCTTATGTGTGTAGACTACGATTGACTGAAGCTGTGTGAAACTTCTGCAGGGAAAGCCCCAAACAAGGCTGTGTGCCTTCATGATGCCTAGTTTAATTTTAAACTGGACATACAGATTAAGCTTACTAAAACATTCACAACACTGAGCTAAACAGGAGAACTAGATTTGACTGAGTTATTGAACTCCATATTTGAACTGCGTCTAAGCTAATCAGGGCTGCATAGATTTTCAGATAACACAGATTCATATTTACCTTTGATGTTTTATACTGATTTTTTTTCCCTGTTTGTTTTATCTGAGTTTTACAAGGAGTTTTAAGAAAAAGCAAAACAAGAGGAGATGTTTATAAATCTGTATCAATACCTGCATTACTCCATTGAGAAAGCACCAGTAGCTTTGGCACAACTAAGAGTCACCTGCCCTCCCATGCACAAGGGACTCAGTCAGTCATGCCCTCCTTTTCAGAATGAGACTATTCAGAGTCTGGTCTGCACTGAAGCAAATATTTGGGGAAAAAATCAGCATGTATGAAAGCATTACTGTAAATCTTATTTGAGGTGGAGCTTAATAGGGGTCATTTCTTCTCATGATTGGTATCCCAAGTGAAAGGGATTTGGAATCTTCCTCTACTAGCAGCCTGTCTCTCACTTTATCCCCCACAATTACTAAGAGGCCTCAGCAGATCAGTCATACAAGGATTATGGTAGTGAACATTCTTTACCTTCCACAAGCTTCAACATACTTATTCTGTTCTCTGCAGGACAGTGTGCAAATCTGCTGCAGAGAGGAGTGAAACTCCTTTGTACTCGGTGGCTTTGTTTTAGGACTAGCCTTAACTCCAATGAGACCTGGTTTTATATTTAGTACTCTAGACATGGCCTTGTCTCCATTATAGGATTACTACAGATAAAAGTGTGAATTTTTTTTAAACCAACAAGTCTTTGCACACGAGAGTTGCATTTCCCAACATACATGACTTTAAGACCATGGAAGACAATGCATCCTTTACTAAGTCTGTCATCCACTGGGGCCACTTCTTTGTGACAATCTCGGAACGTCTCAGTTCAAACAGGGACTCAGTATCATTACTGTGGTGGTTAAAAAGGTTGACAAGTTGTAATATATACAGCTGGTGGGTTAATAAACATTCCCCATCAGAAACCTGGCCCATGCTTTGTCCTGGCTTGACATGTCCAGCGCTGCTGCAGGAGATCAGCTGCTACATGCTCATAATTTCTTTATGATTTGGATCTCGAGTTCTAGCAAACTAGAAAAAGGGTAGGCAATGGAAACAAACTGCAACACTGTAGATTTCGAGTGCTAGAAAAAGAGATTTCACCATGAGAGCTGTCACAGACTGGGAAAAGGTTCCCAAGGATGTTGTGGAATCTTCCTCCTTGGGAAAGTTCAAAACTTGACCAAACAAGATCCTGAGCAACCAGAGCAGCACAGGCCCTGCTTTGAGCAAGGATTTGGATTAAATTTTCTGCAGAGGTCCCACCCAATCCCAATTATTGTATAATTCTAAGAATGCACTCTTCGAAATTTCTTGTACACAAAGAAACAGCAACAAAACTGGGAAGAAAACCCAGAACTTTTGCCACCTATTAATTTCTAATTTTCAGTGATCTTTCCTCCCAAAAGATTTCAGAAAAATTTCACCTACCGCACTGAAATAAGACTCCCCTTTACCAGGTGTCACTGCATTCACAGACTGTTAGGCTAATTTTTGTTCTTCAGATTTTGGTCCTGTCCACTTTCTTTTAGTAAATATCGGATTCGTTTAAGGAAATAGACTAGAACCCGGTGGGGTTAGATCCTATTGAACATCTGTGCTGATCCTAATTTTGAGTGGATATTGAATCATCTAATCTAGTTTAGGTCAAATAGGATGGAAATTTGCCAACAGTTAACCTCCAGGGGAACTGAAGTCTTTCTTTGACAGAAAGTACTAATTGCTGCCCAGTAGATCCATCAGCCAATCTAGCAATCTGAAAGCTAGCAGATTTGTTCTCAGTTCTGACTAAAATACTGAGTGAATCCAAGAACCCTAGCAATCCTTCTGGTTGTAGTAAATACGAACTTGATCACAAATATAAGTGTTTCCATTTGTAAGGAAAACTGAGTTTGAAATATGTGTTGGAAAGAAGTGTTATCTAAGCTCAAGCCAACAATTTTATTTTCATTGATTTATACATATAATTTTATTGATTGTTACAATATTTAGTCTTTTTATTTCATCATACCAGGTGCAATCTGCACTAACAGCAACTCACTTAACACTTTCAAATACAATTTTTTTCATTTTTGTAACATTTGCCTTCATTAGTTACATGTGCAATTACTGAATAGAAGGTATTTTAGCAGAGTCCATACCCCAAATCACTTGAGTGATACCATACATGAATTCTTGTGAAATTCCTATTTCATTTGGTCGCTGAACATGAGGCAAAAGCAAAATTATGTATTTCTACATAAATGCTTCTTTGGTTTCTAATTTTTGGGGTTGTTGTACATGGGGTCATGAGTTGGACTTTATGATCCTTGTGGGTCCCTTCCTCCTTAGAATGTTCTATGGTTTTATATTTTTTGTGTGGGTTCACGGAGATGCCTGGTACGTATGGTATCATTCATTCTGTCCTATGCAATGAAAAGATTCTGACCATGATCTGCCTTAACCAAAAAATACAGCTGTTCTATTTTAAGAAAAAAATCTTTAAAAGTCACTGTATTAAATAATACAGTGTTTGAAACTATAATTCTTTTCCTATGTACTGTTTTCATTTGGACATCATTGAGTTTCCTGGTAATTACAATCCCTTGCATATCCATTTACACTACAGTGGTGGCAGAGGTAATTTATAAAAATCAAATCTAAAGTGCTATAGCAGTCAAGAGGCAGAATGAATCATGTTTCACACAGTTGGAGAATTTGCTATGATTAATTAAAGATTTGCAGTCAGACTTTTCTTGCTTTTGTAAATTAACGTGTAAAATACAAATTAAATATGAAGGTTCAAAGACAATGATTTTCTGAGAAAAGTCTTCTGCCAATAATTCAGAAAAAGAGGTGCAAAGTATTTTACAATCTCTCAGAGAAGGTTATGGAACATAATATTCTGAAGAGTAGGACTGAAATGTTTTCACATTAAAAAAAGAGAGAGAGAGAAACAAGCTCTTTCTTTGGGTTCAGAATAGTTAGAGTAAAGCTCACGTAGTCACTAATTTGTATTTCCCTGCCCTTGCTATCAGCCAAATTAGGAAAATCTGCTGAACACTGTCCGTCTATTATTTTGAGTCAAGAGGAATTTTATCACTAAGGGTATCAATAGTAGAGTCAGAGAAATGGTGGGGAAGATTTTGATAACCCCATCTTTGAGAACAGAATTCAGGGAAGCCTTTGGAAGAGGTATGAACATAGTGTCAAGGCAGGGCTTTATTCTGACTTCACCAGTATCAGTTTAAATACCTCAACAGATATAAGTTAAATAAAAATGGGCATTATAGAGGAATATCTTCAGATTTCTGCATAAAGTAAATTTCTCAGTGATAGATTTCTTTCACTAAAGATTAGCAGGTTCTGAGAGAAATTCTTTCTGCAGCGTTGGAAGCTGCCAGTACAGCACTCATCAGGTCTGTCAACATGGACTACAAGAGAGAGCAGATTATGTAGTCTAGGTGTGTAGCAGATCTGACAATATGAGATCTGCAGGAGAACCAATAAACTCATAATTTCATTTCAGAAATAGTGTTGTTTTGCATTGTTCAAATAAACCCATTTAACATTATGACACCCTGCATACATTGTAATCAGCATTTCTCTAAACATTATGTAGAGAAGGGTGGCTTGAATTTTCAAGTGTATACACTGATTTTGGCAACTGATGAGTAAAACCAAATAATTCATGCTTCTGAAGGTTCCTCAGTAAAGTAGTTACTGAGGTTAATATTTCATTGATCACCTTGTATGTCAGACAAGGGTTTTTTTTTCTCCTAGCCGTCAAGCAGGATTTCTGGAGAAAATAATGAAGGCAAATGTTAAAACCTGCATCACTGTTAATGACTTACTAAACATATGAATGTATAGGTTGATAAATGAAGGAGGAAAAAGGAACAGGAAAGATGGAAAGAATGCTCAAAATGACATGGTGCTAATGAGCAGTGAATATTCTTACAGGATGCCAGTCACCCAGCCATCTGCTGAAGACAGACAAAAGAACAAACAAGGTTAAAGGGAACAGCAGACTTTGAAAATCAATGCTTCACTCAAGTGAAGTTTTTTATTGAAAGAAGTATTTTGTTAAGATACTGTGGAGACCGTAGATACCAAACTTCATTTTAGCTCTCAAAGAACACAATTCAGGTAAATACCAAAGTAGGATACAAGAAGATTATGTTGTTATTTTCCAGCCTTTTGTAAAAGAATAAACAAAGAAGTGAAGAGAGATTATGATGCCAAAAAAACCACTAAACAAATAAAAAACGTTATTGCTTAAATAATTTCTTTAAAGAAGCCAAAATGAGTGTGTCTCAAGGATAAAAGGAAAATAACATTATTTGAAATAATTTATTTCTACACTGTCAGAGAATTATAGAAGTTACCTCATAATTTCACATTTGCTTTTTTATTTCTTTTGAAATTACAGCAAACTTCTTTTATCTTTTCTTACAGGTATCTCAAAAGACAAAATAATTTGAGTTTTACTGGGGTTTGTTTTTTTATAACAAAGCTGACTGAAAATATTTCATTACTGTTTTGGCTTATTTTACACAGTAAATTTCCATCTGCTCAAAACCAATCTTCTGGAAAAGTACCTGGCACATTAGTCCAACTGTAACATCTTGAACACCGAGAACTAATATTTCCAGAAATTCAGGAGAGAATGAGATTGCTTTCAGGGTCTGTGCATTAAATATTCATAAAGAAAAACAACAGTAAACATGAGTACAGTTAGAAAGAAGGTAGGTGTCCTTTCAGATTAAAAATTCCAGCTTGTTTTCTTGCATTTTTCTTGAAATTTTGGACAAGTGCTTTAAAAATTCCTTCTCTCATTCCTCATAATGTGAAAAAAGATTTCCAATAAAAATACCCTTTGAAATCCACAAATATTCATATCTTCAACTAAACAAAAATGGCAATTGACTCGTTCCTTTGTAAAGAGTCGCTGGTTGACTGAACAGCAAAATAAATCCATTGCCATATTTTTCAATTAAACTCACAACTCAACTAGAAGGCCTCACTCTAAACGATTTGCTAGGCATGAGTGGGTGACAAATTATGCTGATGCAATGACCAGAAATCAGAAGTATCATATCAAAACAACAGCCTCTAGACCACAAAATACCCTTGCCAAGAATTTAAGGGCATCTAAGTCTTAACATTCAAAAGCTAAACTCTCAGTAAATTTCAAGCATGGATATGAAAATAATGTAATTTTATTTAATATCAAGCACTTTTTTTTGACACAGAGTATGGCAGAACGTCCCTAGCTATAGAAGTCCACACCCATAAAAAACCATTTGATGCCTGCAGCACTCAAATTCTTGGTCCGTGTGCTACTGCAGTAGCACCGAGCAAGGCCAAGCTCTTGCCTCTCAGTTAGTGTCTCTGTCTTCCCCATGATCCCTTTTGTGCTTCTCTTTATGCCTCTCATATCCTGTTTGGCACCTTGCCTCAGCTATTTTTATTGGAAAAACAAGGAGACAGCTGGCTGGTGGATTCAGAGAACCTCTTGCTCTAGTTAGAGAAAATAATTGTTCTCTACAAAGCACTTTTTTTCCCCTTAAATACACTGTAGCATTCACAGTGACCTCACCTTCTGCAGACAAACATTATTTCAGAAACAACCACTACCAGAGAATAGCCTGCAGTAGAGAAGAGGGACTGTGGACTTCTGACACAGCACAAAAATCCAAAACTCGCTATCTCAAATGGACATAACTGTCATAGGATTACTGTTTCTGGCTGTCCCTAGTTTGTAGTGCCCAGTGTGCCCCATCACTACTCCTTGCTTTTATATTACTCCTGACACATATTTTATGGGGAACATATTGGTGTCTCCTTGTTAGATCCCCAGCTGCCTTCTCTCAGATGAGGCTTGGCACACTGCAAGGGAATGAGACTGTTCTCTTTCATCATTTCGTCTATGGGGGTAAAAGAAATTATACTGAAATTTATTTCTGTCTCTCTAACTTAGGAATATCTTTCTCACTCTTTTTCTATATCAGGAAGGCAAAAAATAACACTGTCAATTCACACCAGCAACAATCAGAAATGGGCTTACCACCAAAACACAGGGACCTAGTAACAAACACATGCCCAAGCTGAAGTGATTCATATCTTAGCTTGTGCCTTAGGTGGCCCCTCATAAACTGGGGGTTTTTGCAGCCTCTGTGTTCTACAAGATGAAGTTTACAAACTGCTCGTTTCGCAGAGAGCTTGCTGGAAAGAGCCTGCACTGGTGAAATGTGAGAAGCAAGTGGCACACCAAGTCCCTCCTAGCCCAAGAGGAGGTAGGAAGAGGAAGTAGATTGAGAAACTGATGCAGAGAAAGGAAGGTATCAGGGAGAAAATACTATGTGGGGGCGGGGTAGAAGGAAACGAAAGTAAAAACGTATTTCTCCTTGGGGAGCATTGTCTCACCATGAAGAATACAGGAATAAGAAAAGCTCTGCTCAGTGTACTACAATTCAACATACATTTTAAAGTCTATTTCTTAGAAACAGAAATGTATGCACCCTATAATTTTTCCCTATGACTCAAGTGGAATAAAGGACTGTTATGGTCACATTTACAGCTTTGCTTCAGAACTTGTACAGACAGTGCCATGTTACCTTATCCAGAGATGATTACAGTGTTTCTGTCTGAGCTGGATCAGCTGAAGGAACAAATCCCCAAAGCATGCTTCTTCCAAAACCTCATAAACTAATCTCTGCTAGGAAAATAGAGATAAGGCAGCCAAGATGTCTCAGAATCAGTATCATCCTTTCCCTAATCTCTTCACGTGTAGCATCCAAGTCATAGGAAACTTCTGTTAATGTTACCAGTTCAGCTTCTTGAAGAGCACACATTCCAACCCCATCCCCCTCATTGTCAGACACCAGCTTTTCTATCCTGCACATGTGAGAGCCTTTTAATTACCCATATTTTGATGAACTTTTATAGTCACAATAAAAGGCACATCTTTTGTGTGTGGTCAGTTTTCTT
The DNA here is from genome assembly GCA_013397915.1 of Daphoenositta chrysoptera. NCBI lineage: Eukaryota > Metazoa > Chordata > Aves > Passeriformes > Daphoenositta > Daphoenositta chrysoptera. The sequence goes on from VZRO01000502.1 coordinate 590,564, forward strand.
TGCTGAATGCCAAATACCTACTCTGGTAAAGTATCAGAGTGCTATAACTTGTAAGTGAAATATTAACATATTTATTATTTTCCTTTAACAAGCATAGAGCAATGCACTTTCCTCTAACCTTGTTACAGAAAATGATTGAATTATGTTATCTGAAATTTGCACACAGCAAACACACACACACACAGCGTCCAAGGCAGACTCTCAGCCTAAAATATTTCATTGCTGATTTAAATTTGGCAAAGTAATAAGCAACTGAAAATGGAATCCCATCATAGAAAGCATCAGACTTCCTTAACTGTAAGCATCACTACTATCTGTCTAGTATATTTGTAAAAATCTTTTAAATTAACAGCATGGCTGGATCTCTCAAGTGTTTGTTTGCTTATCTACTCAAGCACTGTCAAAATCTGTAGACACAATAAGCTCTGGTTTATACATTTTGAAACTGGGTCTGTGGTTTGCCTATATATAAATTTCATTGGCAATATTATTGGCTTTCAGTATTGCCGTTGGACTGTAGTGCAGTGATTCCTTCTGAATCTGAGCTGAAAGAACTCTTTTTGCATGCAGAACAGGACTTTTAAAAAAAATATTTCGGTCATGGTATGTTTCAGCTGGCTCAGCTGCAACACGTTAATGGAAAAAGGGGAAAGTTAGCAGACTAAAATCGGGTTCCATAATTAGAGCTTGCAAATATTTGGAGTAATGTGAAATCTCTTAGAGCAGTACCCCTACCACCTCCTATTCCAGTGTCTGATTGAGCTAGCAGGGGGTATGGAGCAGGTGTTTGCTCCTCACTCCAGGAGGCACCATGTTCCAGCAAGTCCCTGCCATTCTCAGAGCTGTGGAACAAACCTTCATAACCCCAGGCAGAGACCCAGCATTAGCCCAGGCAGCATGAGATACTCACAGCACACACCCTTTTACCCCCTCAATTACGGCAACAGTGTTATCAATTTCAGACAACCCAACACTCTCACAATTATTTGTCCACAAGAATCGTAAAAATAGCAGAGAAAAGTAGGAGAAGAAAAAGTGTGCTGGGTTTTTTTTCCCCCCAATCCAGTAGCCTAATTTATATGCAGAACACAGGCAACAAGCCTACATTATGCAAAATAATAGCACATATTAAATTCAAAGTTTGGGGGCTCTGTAGGTCTTGTGTATACACATTTCCTCCTGTATATTGAAGTTAACTCTAAACAGGAATGATTTCTTTATTAGCAACATTACTAGTGTTGTTTGAAGCACATTTTTTTCCTGCATGGTGAAATATTTCTAATACACAATTCAGCAGGATTTGTCTGTATTGACCTTTCTTAAGGAACCCTCATTATTTAAGGAAGCAGAGCTCAAAAGCAGTTCAGAAGGAGATAAGATTGCCTGACAAAAGGTCTTTGCATAGTTCTTTCAGGGAAGTAGTACCCAACAGCAAACACCAGGTGCTCTTTCTGATACACAGCAGATACGGAACACCATGATTTTCACCTCCATTTTGAATCATGCACCATTTTTTTGGTTTAACCTGAAGTGAAGCTGTCATGCAACTACCAGAGAATCTGGCCCGGTATACTGTCAAGTATCCCTTTTTACACCCTCTTTTCCACAAATACTTTTACCAGAAAAAAGGCAGAGCTGCCTGCTACAGGTATAGGTCTGACATGGTTGCATGTTCACACAGCCCTCTGGAACAGAAAAAAAAATCCTGGAGAAAGGTCTATTTTGCAATAGTAGAAGGGGTTCACACTGCTTTGTATAGAGACAGTTGTCTCTATGATAGACTGTGTTGAATAATATGGTAGAAGAAGAAGGGAAAAGCTCCTTACTAGAACCAATTAAATGAGAATATTTTGGATAGCTAATTACTCTTTGTAAGTCAGAGGCTGGTATTCAGATGCTCTAGTAGTGATGGAGTTAAATATGCGAGATCCATACACTAGGAATAACAGATATTAATACACCTGAGTCTATTTACAGTGTTATCACACCTCTGCTTTTGCAATTTTTCTGATGTCTTGTCTAAGATACTCAAGCTCTGTATTGGCACTGACCTATCTCATTTTTCTATTTTCCATTTTTCAGTAATGGGCACATTCTGTACCTGGAAGACTTCCATTATAATAATGGTTAATTATTAATATGTAGCTTAAGCAATGACATGAAATAAAGCTAATATTTTCCTGCCTTCAGAAGATAAAAATACTTTTGTTGGAATTTAACAGCTAGTAAATTGTTCCGTAAAAATACAGCTCTGCAGCAATTTTCATTTTATGCGTACAAGTTACTGAGAAAGAAATCCTGGTCTTGTTGACACATAAACTGAAATTCCCTCTGAATTCAGGGGGACTAGGATTTGGTCCACACAATTTTATAAATAGTGATTTACATACACAGTCATACATTCAACAATCAGATTTTGCATCTCGATAAACAAAGAAAAGAGGGAAATCTAGCCGGTACAGACCCAGTTTCCAAGAAAACCAAACAAATCAAATCAGCAAGCAAAGGGAAAGTAAGCAGAAAACCAGGAGAGAGAGAGAACAGGAAAGGCAGACATTCTGTATAATCTTGGGCTAACTCCTGTCTCGTAAGCATTGCTACATTAAATACCTCAGTACCTTACATTCAGGTATTGTGTGCCCTAATTTGCTGCCCCCAGACACCTGCTCAGACAGCTGTGCTCAGGCACCCTACAAACACCAAGGACCCCGCAGACAGAGTATTCCACCAGGCTATGAAAACCTTGGATTCTCTATCTTTATCTGCAGTGCACATTTCCCACCATATTGACATAAGGTACTTCTTCCTCCTATGGCAGGTCTTCACATTTCTCTCTGTGACTTGATGAGATATTCCCTGTACTAGAAAAAAAGCCAGATCTACCATATTTTGGAGCAGAACACATTCATAAGGAAGCACTAGTCTGTATGCTTAGGTAATTTGTTTATGCTAATTGAAAAACCTTCCATACTAAATCGAAAAACCAACTGCTTGGAAGTTCCCTTATGGTTAGAGAACTTGCCAAGGACACTAGGAGACTGAGTTTCTGATCTTGCACCAGTCTAGTCCTCCAGGGAAGTTTCCCAGACAGGTTTTTCCATACTCCCATTGAGTCCTTTCATTTGTAATGGGGGCAGTTACCATAATTTTCTCTTTTCTGTTAATAGCTTAATGTTCACCCCTTTACCATGGCCAACACTGACACAAGTCTGTTGCTTACTAGGTCACAAGGTTTTCAAATACAGCTAGTCACAAAAATGTAGGTGCCTACATGAAAGTAGGTAGGCGGGGGACAGATGCTCCCCTGGCCACCAAATGCTGCAGTTTCATATTTGTCTCCAGTGCAGGGTAAGGAGACATTTAATCTCCTTAGCTGCCTGTCCTTACCCCTGCCCCTCCTCACTTCTGTCCTGCTGCATGATCAACCAAACAACAGCGCTCATCCAGGTGAAAGTGGATTTTTTTTACTGGTTTGATTTCCAGTCCAGAGGAGGTAACATGAACACAGGAAGAAGCCACCAAGGAGAGACCACAAAAACTTCCTAAGTCAACATCACTGGTGGGAACTGCCCACAAAATCACATCTGCAGGGGTTGGTTTTACAATTTGCTGCGGGTCACCCAGTGTCACACTGTCACCAAAAGGGGTGTGTCAGTCCCCCACTTCCTGCCACTTTTAGTACTCACAGTGATGTGTGGTCAGCTGGACCTGGGAATTCACAGAATCCACAGACCCACGAGAGAGGTGTCAGGCCAAATTCTTTGCATGAGGATTTATATCAGCTTAAACCAGGCATGACATATCTCAAGTCTTTTTTTTTGGCCTTAGCTCATGTGTACCTGTCTCCTTACAGCTGAGCTGCAATATCACAACACCTCCAAGCCTGAGAGAACAAGATTGGCAGAAACAGATTTTATGGGATAATTACACAATTCAATATATAAACACCTGTAATATCTATAATTACCTGTTTCTTATCTAGCTAGAATAAAAGTAAATGAAAAAAAATCTATCTCCATAACCTAACATCTTTTTAAAACAACTATCATATGAGATTTTATGCCAGTTACAAAATAAACCATATTTTTGAGTACCTAGAATCCTGGCATACCAAACAAAGTATGTTCATTACTAAAAATCAACTGTCATATTTTACTCTAGATCTTTGAGTATAATGGTTTACCTAGCTTTTTTCCAGGTATATGATTAGATTTTTTTCTCTTAAGTACTGTTAATGTTTGTATGCACTACCATACACATTGCAAATGAGCATATTAACTTTTAGCAGCACAGTTAATTAGATCACCTTCAAAGACATCTCCTGCAATGTCTAAACCCACCCCAAAGGGCCCTACAGCTTTCACTGTTCTGTTCCAGGTTGTGGATTACATACTGCACTGCCTTCTTATGCCCTGGTAACATGCTCAGTCATTCTTCTGAGTCCTTACAGAACAACTTTTTTCCTCTAGGGAATAGGAACAAAACCACTTTTTTAAATAGCACTTCAGTAGACATCCACCTGTGCCTCTATCTCTAAATTCTTCTTGAATCTTTTCTATCTAAACATTTAGCAATAAGTTCTTCCATTTTCTCTTCCTTTTTCTACTAGCTGTGGCATGTCTCTTTGAGCATTTATTGCACTCCTTTCTTCACCAGACACACACACACAAACACCACTCTCAGAGGTAAGCCCCATTTTGCAGTGGTGTTATTTAATAGATTTCACTGTGGAACAACATCTGTGTTCAGTTCCAGAGAGCCTGGAGATTACAGGTGAAATGTTAGCAAAGTGCTTGCCAGACCTCAAAATAGATGCAGCAAACTAGCAGAATTTCCAGACAACAGGCAGTTTATGTTGCTTTCCAAAGGGACTGTAGGATCAAGATTTAAACAGGTGGTTCTTTAGGCCACTACTTTAAATGAAATTAATTGCTCTCTTTTCACTTTGTACCATCAAAGACTTGCTACTATTTTGCAGCTTTACGCCCTCTTTTTGTTTCTGAGAGAGAATCTTTGGGAAAACTCCTGTCAAATTTATTCTACACCACCAAACCCAGGCTCAGGACTATCTCTCTGTTCACTTGTGGCCAGGTAGAGAGACCAGTAATGAACATATACACAGCCAAAACCTGAACAGTGCATGCTTGAGTTCCTGCCAGCCACAGAAACTAGAGACTGTTTCCTCATTTGACTTTTCCTGTAAACAGCTAAAAGCTTTGAGAGAATACACTGGGTCATTTTCTATTAACTAAGGTATGTGGTTCCCAAGGCTGTTCAGGGGATTCTTCCTGCTCTCTTTCCTATTAGAAATCATGAAATTAAAAATAATTAGTAACAGTAATAACCACTAACTTCATTGTGGCTCTTTGAGCCATCATTAAAAAAATTCTTAGGTAAATGAATCTTATCTAGAAAATTTAAAGACAAAGTTGCCGAGGCAGGATACACTTGTCTCCATCTAGAGGCAGTGTAGCAAGGGGCAATTATACAATTTAGGGAAGACAGCTACATGCTGTTCCTGTTCCCGTGCCCTTTCCTTAGCATCACCTCTAGGTTGTCACAGTTTTGGGCAGGACACTAAGCCAGATGAAAGAAATCAGGCTACATAAAGTACACATTTATGCTCCCATATGGCCTCTAGATTACAATAATTTAGCACCTTAGATTTTTTAAGATACTTGCACTTGATTTGAAAGAAGGTGCTATTCCTCCGATTTTACAAAGAACTGAAAGAAAGGAAGGGTAAGGATTACTGAGAGGTTGCCCAAAAGGTCTATTGCAGACCAGGATCCACACCCCAGAGCCCTAACCTATAGCTGTTGTAAAAGACTTCTTCCTCAATCAGGTGTGTCCTTTCCTTGTATCAAGTAAGATATATTTCCAACAGGAGACAATAAAACGCAAGGCAAAATTAATTATATATCATATTAATGAAGAGCATGAGGTCTCAGTCTTGCCATACTTTAATTTTTACAGTTTTCTAAAAGCAGAGAGCATCAAATTTGAGAGGATGAGGAAAGGAACAAGGAAGGGAATCTGCAATCTCTCCAAAACCTACACTGGTATGCTTTTTCTGTAAACAATTATTAAACAATCTATTAATTCCTTTGAAAACTTATATCTCACTTCAGTCCACTTACAGTATAACAACCTAAGTTTTTCAAGATCAAGGGGTAGCAGTATTCATCACAGTTCCACATAGCAGAGCTTAAATGCTTCACCCTGACATCAAGATAAGCCTAAGAAATGTGCCATTTGCAGAAATTTGCTCTTGACCTAGTTTCTTTAGCAGTACTCCATTACTTTTGCACCTCCATTTCAGAAAAGACATACCCTCCAGTCTGAAGTAAAGCCAGAAAGAATATTATTTTTACTCCTAATTTGGCCTCCTTTTCAATGGGAATTACAGTGTGATCCAACCATAGGGTCACAGTTGGTTTTGCAACAATCCTGCATTTCCATTTCGTGAGCAGTGCACTTCAGCTCCACAGCCAGTCAAGGTGTGCAGGGAGAACATTTTTTAAGACCCTTGCATTCCTTCTCAGAGAAGTTGGAACAGACCACACATATATACACTCAGGCACCATTAACATGCTCTGAAAGACCAGTAACACTTTTCTCTGAATTTCTCTGACGCAAGAAAATAATAAAGATAAAATTTTCTTAATCAATCATAGGATGACCATCAACCATCTGTATGATATTGGCATAGAAAAAGGTGATTATTTACACTGTGTGGCAGCTAGTACTGATAATACCTCATCTCAAATTTTGAAGAGTTTAGCATCAACTGCAACTGAAATGGCAATAAACTGAGAGAAGGGCTGCTATATACCTAAGGAACGAGATAGACCAAAATAAAGGCTAAGAGAAAATATAATTGTGATCCATAAATATATCATAGAGGTAAACACAACGAGTAAAATTAACTCCTTAGTACAAAGAACAATATCTATACCAGTAGAGATATAAATACATCTGACCATAAATAAATTAAGGCTAGAAATCAGACAAAATATTTTCAATCACTGGTATTGGTGGTTGGTTCTGTACTATCTTTCTAAAAGGCATAGTGCAATTTATGAGTTCTAAGAAATGACATGATTAATTTATTAAAAGTATGATATGTCTGCATGTGATAGAAAGGAACAGACTTGATGAAGTTATTTTTCCTACAACACTCTTATCACTAAAGTAGCTGGATCCTGCCTGGAGGACTGGATTCAGTCCCTGCTGATGTCAGGGGATTCCAGTCCAGGATGTGAAGCAATCCATTGTAACAAAGGTTTTTAACAAATGCTCACATATTACTGTCACTGATCTTCATTTTAGGGTACTCAGTCTAGAGCTTCTGTGTTCTAATTTGAGACTGTGAGGTGCAATTAAAGCTGCACCCGAAGTCACAAGGAGCTGAGCTTTGAACACAAAATACCTTCCAATGCTAAGCACCCAGAAAACATAGTCACTAATTATCTGGAGGAGGGTATCCAAAATAAGTGGCTGTACTGTGCTTCATACCCGGGCAGCCAAGCCCCACATTACTGCAGTGGAGATGAACCTGAACACCTCAAAAAATGCTCTGTAACACTGGAAGAATTTTTGCACAGGGCACATGAAAGGTGATAGTTAGAAAAAGCCTAGGAGAAAAAATGAATAATATGGATGTGAGAACAGACTTTGCACAGCATGCACTGAATCGGGCTTGGGTCTGAATGTTGACTAGCAAAGGGAAAAAAATAACTGTTGAATTGCTGTTCTTTCAGTGTGCACAGCTCTTCTGTGCTCTGAACAAGGCAGAATCCAGGGGGAAACCCAGTATGTGATCATGTAATTAAAGACTATATCGTGATGATGATTAAATACTAACATGAATGAGCTGGCTGCTGTTACTGTGTAGGGCTGAATGCAAATTATTTTTCTTTTCAAAATCTGCCTTGACTAACTGGGAAGAAGAATGGGAAACACCAGTCCTCTCTCTTCTGTATTCCACACAGCTTTGATTTCCCTTTGTAACTCTTATGCTCACTTTTCTTTTACTGTCCTTGGATATCTTATCTTTCTGTTTTTGAGAAATAATGCCTTCAAGAGATGCAGCTCAAATTTTATCTTTTAATTGTGTGTGCTCAGCCTTAACAGGGTAAAAAAGAAAGGGGTTAGTATGCTATAAGTAAGGGGTTAGTAACCTGTGCAAAAGGGGTTAGTACACTGTGAACACTGTTGCACTTAGCAAAATTCCTGTGAAGGCGTAGTGCTATCATTTATTTTCTTAAAACCCTTATTTTGAAAAAATAGAAATAAATCTATATAAAAGCCATTTTCACTGCATGACATTCAAAGAGCTTTAAGTTGACAACTGGGTTGCCTGCAGGCTTGAAAAACTGTGTATGGAGTTTTATTTTATTTAAAAATTTAATTCTTTAAGAACTAGTGTATATGTCTGAGAATATGCTGGGCTTGGGCTGAGGAAGTAAAAATCTCTCTGGAAAGTGTATCTCATTTAACACAATCGATTGCAGGAGTGAAGAAAGATGCAGCATGGAGCCTTTTTGTCAACAACAAAGACAATGACACACATAAAAACACACAGACATACACAGGGTCAGATCTAGGCCAGTTAATCTTTCCACACCTACTGCAGTGCACTCATTTATTTTAAATATCTCATTTGGACATCAGTTCAAATTTGAGTGAAGAAATAATGGTCTTACTTTCAGAGATGCTGAACACAGGATTCTTGGCAAAGTCAGTGCCAGCTCTTGATACTTCATCACAACAACTCACCGATTCCATGTTTGTAGGATTCACTTGGAGCAACACATACATTATTTTGTATTCATTTAGTTAATTTGGAAGGTGATGAAATACTGTTTTGTTTTGCCACATAGATCTGCTTTTAAAAAAAAATCAATTCTACCCAAATGTTGGTATATCAATCTGTTTTTCAATACATTTGTCCAAACAGGCTTCTCAGAGACAGCTGAACATATTTCCAATGTTTATTTATATTTTATGGTGTGAATTATCCTTTGACAATGTAAAGGTTTTTTCAAGAAAAATTCTTCTGTCATAGAAATCTTTTGGGTTTTAATTAAAAATCCATTTTGAGCACTTAGTTCAACCTGAGCCAGAAGAAAAAATGAATGGAGAGAGAATACAGGAAAAAAACATACAGGCAAATGAACCAAAAAAAGCTGACAACCCTCTTCTTAGCTGTACCAAAATGACAAAGGACACAAAGGTTTGCTTCACAGAGTGAGTTGCAAGAAATAAAAACATTTACACTTTGGCAGGAGATTGCAGGGGACATGGATCAGGGAAGGAATACTTGATCAGGAGTCACAGAATGGGTGTATCTTTGTCAAGCAATCAGAGGAATCTTTGCTTTGGATGTTGGTACTGCACCACGACTGAGAGTGCAAACTGATTATTAGTATTAATTTTTCACTGTTCACATCAGAAACAAAGTCTAGTGATAAACAAACCAATCTAATGATACTTCTATTGTACCCACAGAAGAGACAAGGGGAGTATGAGAGAGTAGGGAAGAGCAAGGCAAAGGGATAGGCTCCAAATCTCAGGACCCTTCACAAGGATTGCTCCTGGCTGGTCTCTTTTCTTTTCTCCTCAGTACTCGAGGAGAAGACAGCTAATGTAAACAGCAAGTAGAAAGACAGTGACCAGAATAGTAATTCATCAGACGCAAGGCAAGTTGTGAGCTAGCAAATAAGTTCATCCCACTAGTTTATATCTCATAACACAGGAAAATTAAACTCTTTTTCTTTGCTTTCCCTCCTTTGCCTTTGTCTACTCATTTGTCTTGCACCTTGTTCCTTGGGATGTTTTCCTTTTGCAGTCACAAATATGCTTCCACTACTTCCCATTCCAGAGCACCTGGGGAAGATAAAGATATCTGTGCTACAAATTGACAAATCTGTCTGTTCAGTGAGCACTGCTACTGCCCGGTGAGCTGGGGTAATAAATCATTTTAGCAGATGAATTTGTCATCCAATACAGTAACAGTGTAAGAACAGCAGAGGCAACAAGCCTCCAGGCAAAGGAATAGTAGCAAACCCTAAATTAAAATCTGAAAGGGAAAATTGCAACAATAAGGAGGATATTAGGAAGAAAATAAAATTTAAAGAGTATGTAATCAGCATAATCCCTAAACCTGGTATGGCTGCAATTCAACTGACCCACATATTTTGGCTCATTCTAACCATTCATGGCAGAAGTCAGCTGAAGTGAAAGCCAAGCTGGGAGCATAATGCACTTGCTTCCTCTCTCTACCATTTGATGGGTGGCTGTCAATGCTTGTTTCTACATCCATGAGTTTAGTCACTGTGAAATACTACTCAGAGTCGGTCAATTTTGTGTTGACACCTGTCAAGTGATTGGGTGATGCTCTGAACCACAACAAAACTCTGGTTAGTGTGTCCAGTGGTGGCTTGGCTTCACCTTACCCTCAGGACAAGTAGGGCAGACCTCCCTATGTCATGACCCATACCCTGTGTGCCCCATATGATGGACTGCTACGAGCAGCTGCTGTTAGAGCTGACATTTCTCACATGGGGTTTCAGAAGAGGTCTGTGGCTAAGGCTTTCCACTGCTGAGTTCTTTGCTGCAGAGCAGCAGCCAGTCACTCCAAATGAAAGAGGGTATCAAACACATAAAATTACGTACAGGAGAAGTTTCTGTAAACCCAAGGCTACAGAGCAAAGAAGTGCAGTGAGTTTTTATATAGTTACTTAGGCAGCCAAAGGCCAAACCAGGAAAAGAGAAAGTCTAACATATTAAACCATATCGTCTAAAATTAAGTAGGCAGAAAAGCAGTGGTGAAAGTTGTAATTGGTTAAAATCCCATCAGAAAACATGGAATTTTCACATTTTCCCTTCAGTGTCAATACCTAATTGGTATTGAGAAAAAAAAAAAAAAACAACCAACTATCCAAGCCTAAGACAGGAAACAGAGCTAAATTATTTCTGTATATTAGAAGATGTGTTAGTCATCACTGAAAAAGCCACAGCCAGAACACAGAATATACAAGAAAAGCCTCATATAAAGAAGAAAAAGTAAACAGCCTTTCTGTGCATAGACTAAGTGACATCAAGTCTACAACACAATTGTCTGGAGATCTGCTTCAGACTTCAGTTCCTGTGACAAGCCTCAGCTGTAAAACTGCTCCAGAGGTGTTGCAACAAAGAAAAGACACCACAAATGTCCATCAACATGCAAACATCTATGCAAATGCCCTTGTCATCAGCACTGCCTATAGCAGTAGGACAAAACAAAAATGTACATGGCAAACACACAGGGAGGGAGCTGCTGACATCACGCAAGTCTCCCAAGCAACAGAAATATCTGCCTCTTGAGGAGGGGGATACACCATGTAAGATGCACAGCGTGATTTTACAGCAGTGATTTTTCCTCGATGAACACGTGGCCAGCTGTGGCACCATGGGCTCACACAGGATGAGGCATGAGGGGCTGTTACTGCAGACTGGCTGACAGGCCTGATAATTAGCCACCCAGATTAATTTACAGTACCCTCTTTAGGCAGCCTTGAAGGAGAAACAGTGCCAGCTGCTGTAATTAATAGAATTCCTTGTAATAAGTTTATTGAATTGGTCTTTGATATTTTTAGTAGACTACAAACAATTTAACCAACACAGGATTATTACACAGACCATCCCTTTAAAATGAAGGTGAATGTTGATTTTACTGGACAGAGAAATATATGTGACTACGACAGAACCAGACATTTTGATTTTTTCTGAAGTACCTTGTGCTTGTGGGGAGGGTGGGGAAACTAAACTCGCCCCCCCCCCCCCCCCCCAAAACACTAAAAAAAACCAAACCACACAAAAAAAACCCCAAATATAAACCCCCCAAGTATTTCTGTCTAGAAATAGAAGTTACCCTTGGACACAGAACCACACACAACCTCTGTTCAATCCATGCATACCAGGAGACAACCACACTGTTAAAGCACAACAGAATTAGCTTATGCTTGTCAGCTATAATAAGGGGACATTTGGGGTCTTTACACCCTGCTGCACACCTGGTGATTTATCACAGCTCAGGGACACAGGACTAAGCAAGATACACCTCTGATCCTGAAACTCTGATTGTAGATTTCCAAAAAGCACAGAGCAACTTCAAGAGTCAAGGCATGTGATGTGAGCCCCACGTGTCTCTGTGCCAGTGCTTCCACCTGTGGTGAATGTGTGTAAAAATACACTCCCATGCAGTTCTGCTGGCTGCTGTCAGCTTGTCCACAGAAGTTCATTAAATCTCAGAAACTCAGTCACGAGTATTAGCCCAAAGCAGTGGTCAAGACTTCTGCTTCTGCTGTGAGGGATTTTCATATGTGCATATCCAAGCAAGTTTTAATCTATTCACTGGGTAGCACCAGCAGCTAATGCAAGAAATTAGGTAACATTGTAAGTTCTGCAGCTAGATCCAGACCAGCCTTTCAGCTCTACAGCTTACAGTGTTTAACCTCACTGTTTCTGACCCAACCCCATATGCTGTAGTCATTACAGTGAGAGCAGTACGGGTAAGTCCTCAGCTTCTGTGATATAGCAATAACTGAGCTTTGTCCCATTTTATTTAAATGCTTTGAGACCCACAAAATCTGGAAAGTGTCCTAGGCTATTGCTCAAGATTACTTCTCTGACAAGGAAATTCTGGCTCTCCTATCATCAGAGCACTAAAATACACTATACCTCAGCAACATAGATGAGAAACACAGCTGTAAAAGAAATATACAAACAGTATTTGAACTGCTTGGAGGAAAAAACCCGAAGTCACTGGTCTCTCTCCATCACTAAAATGCACTGAAATATTTTCTGCACAGCATCTACCATATTATAGCACTAAAGGATATAACTAACAAAAAGCCTAAGGAAAATCACCAAAAGTGCTTTTAGGCTATATAAATGAGCAATAGAATAATTTCCTAAAATGATTACCCACTAATGATAGCTTTGAGGTGATAAAACACAAAGTCAGTGCCAGATCACACTCTGGAATAACATGATAATTTCTTCTCTACCTAGCTAACTGGAACAATCACACCATGTATGATAATGACAATATAAACAACCTTATGTCTCCAGACTAAATACTCCCTGTAGTTGGAAATGGGGGTGGAGTTTATTCCACTTGCAGAAATGCCGAAAATGTCTGCAAGGTAAATCTGTGCTCTTGATCCTACCTATCTAAAAAACAACATGCAACAGTTTATATGATTTTGACAGATACTAGACCACATCATTGCATAATCATGTGATGATCAGATTTGTGCCCCACTTTGGAATTCATGAGGGTAGACAGCTGTGAACCTCCCTATCTTCCGGGAATTGCATATGCATAAAAGATAATCACAGCTTTCATTTATATTTTTACAAAGTTTCTATCCAATTTTCTGTCAGAGATAACCTTGAAAATGTAAAGGAAATAAAAATGATAGACAGATTACTAGGCTTGAAAGGATTGAGAGCTATATTCAGTTTCAACAGAAGGCTGGAAGTGAGAAAACCAAAAAACACACACCCGCATCCAAAGAACTCGATTAAACTTGATTTATATCAAAAAACCCATGCGCTAAAAAATCTCAGCTCTCTCTTCCAGATTATATAAGAAAGCAAAGCAGGGAGAACTTTATCTGTCTAAAAAGAAGAAAATGCACCTATGACTAGCTGGAGAACAAGTGAGCTGTGTCTCATGGTGACGAGGAGGGTACATAGGGATCTTATTTTAGCCAGAAAAGTCTGGACAGGAGGCTGTCTTGCAGGCCCCTCCCAGTCTCAATTACTATACTGTTTCTCATGGCTTATCTCCCTTCTCCTTGAAGAGTTGCCCTATTCTCTTGACATCATCCGGCTTGAGAAATATTTCCCTTTTGTCTTCATATTTATGTGTCAGGGAGAAAATTGTGGAGAGTGACAGAGAGCTATCTTCAAGTACATAAAGTGATGTTATAAAAAGAACAGAAATCAATTATTGCCCTTAATTAATGAGGACAGAAAAGGAAGTAATGAACTTAAGCAGCATCAAGGGAAATTTAGGTCAAATACAGTTACTGCATGAAGTTTCACAGAGAAAGAAGAGTCAGGCAAATGAACCGACCATCAAGGGAAGTTAGAGTCCTCATCAGCAGTACACAGCCAAGGTTAGAAATTTCCCTGGAGGACAACTGAGGAAAAATGAAACTATTCCAGTTCCCCCAGTGGGAGAACAGACAAGAGGTTAAACTCAAAGCTCTTCTTTGAACATTAACACTTCTCCTTCCCTCTGCTGTTCTCCTCGCCTCCTTATCAACATCTTCCCCTATATTTTCATGTGTTGCTTATATGCATTTTATATTTTTATTAATTATTATTCATTATTAAACATATTTCTTTTCCAAGCCTAATGGGTTTCTGTCATCAGGACTTACAATAGCAAAGACATCAACGTATTTGTATGGTGGAGATCCCTTCATGCCTACAGATGGAATCTAGGCAGTATCCAGCATTTCTGAGGTTTCTGAAGTCAACTGAGAGAGACTTCAGTTTTGAGTTCCAAATGACTTATCATAGCTCTAAAGTCTGCACACACAATCAGTGAAGTACTGATTACTCCTAAAAAGCTTACTGTCCAAACAGACAGGTCAGGGAAGACAAAGAAGCACAGAGTGATGGTGTAACTTAAAGAAATTAAAGCAGGGCAATGACAATAAGAGAAGTTATTGTCTCAATTAAATGTCTGCATCATTAGAGCACAGCAAATTAGTGGAGAGAGCAAAGATTCTTGTACCCTGCTTGCTTCCACTCTGAAAACTGCAGGTCCAAATGCTAAAGATAAAATACTCTTATCACTTTAGACTAATCTACTGCATAGTTACACAGCTATGTTTGCAGCTATTTCCCTTATAGGTTTAATTTAGCTAAAGAAAAGAGCAGCACAAGGGGTGGAATCCACTAGAGACATGACCACGAGACATACCTTACAACATATTCTGCAATGAAAACATCACTGACTCATTTCACCACTACTGTTGACATTGTCATCTTTGTTAGCTATCCATCATCCCATCCACAATGACATTCTGCACTCAGTTACAGCCTGTATAACCATATTTTACCTTTATTAACACAATAGTCCAAGGTCAGCTAAATGGTTGAAAGACCATAGAATTCTCTCAGGGTTGCCAATCTCACTGTGCTTTTCCAAAGCTGAAACTGAAATTCTGAATTTGTCCAACCACAGGACTCCTGTGACTATATATATTTATTTTTTAGAGCAGACTTCTTTTATGAAACAGAACTTTACTTCATGCAAACAAGAGTTTAAGCTTCTGTTCAAAAACGAACAAATAATAAGGACCTCAAAGCAGTCATTATAATCTTTCTTCTGCTTGTCTAAGTTTAGGCTTTCAATCAAAACCCCTAAAAATTCCAAATTCAATAGAAGGGCTTCGTCAGGCAGAAACTTAACGCCCACCAATGAGTTTAGAAAGAAAATATATGAGTCAAGTATATGAGTCAAGCCCTGATTGAAGTCCCTATTGATAGGAAGACTTTTCCAGTGTTCATACTAAAATTAGGAAAATCTAGCTTAAGAAAATAAAACTTAGAAAGTGATTTAGAAGCTCTAAATTGTGCAGTCAGGGAAGGGATTAGAAAGGATGTGCACCAAGTGACATCATGTTATCCATTCACGTTATCATTGTGGAAAAGGGCAAAGAGCTTTGAAAAAAGGAAGAAAGAATGGGAAATTTAAAGTTAATCTAAGAAGGAGAAAATGATAGGCAAAAGAGGGAAGACAGGTGGAGTGTGAACCGACATGAAAGAAGATTCTCCACAGAAAGAAAAGAAGGTGCACAGAGAATTTAAAACTGAAGTCAGAAGACTGAGCAGAGAAGCACCAACAGGAAAAACAGCTGGAGAAAATTCATGCTGACAGCAGCAGATCTCTCTGGCAATCACAAAGGAGAAGCAATACCTCGTGAAAAGCCAATTTAGGCATCAGAAAGTGGCAGAAAGCAATTCCAAAATGCAGGTGAAGGCAAGAGCAGTCTGGACTGGCCCAGTCACTGTAGTATGTGCTGTACCTCACAGAACAAAATCCAAGTCTGTTTCTATGCCAGTTATTGCTTTCCTAGAACAAAAGGGGACATTTGTAAAGGAAGAAGGGATCATTGAAGTTGTGAAAACACGAGCAATTACTATATCTGGGCAAACTGTAAGCCGTGGTAAAAAGCTGCCACCAGGCTGGAAATATTTATTCAATCAGAGTGAATCTATAGTAAAAGACATTACAGAAAAAAATATTCCAAGGTCAAACACTGGTCTGAATATAAAGATATATGGGAACTTTAGTGTCTTCCCAGATGTGTGACATCTTTGTCTTGTGTGGCTTATAGTTGTATTAATTTAAAATTAATTTACAGCCTGTTTGTCTCTGGTAGCACAACTAGTGGTCATGGAGATAAGTATGAGGAAAAATAAAATAGATGTAACTCCCGCTCGTGGATACTAACTTTTTTGAAGAAAAATTAAAAAGACTACATTTGTGCAAATATTCCCAACACTTGACTTGTGATTTGTACCAGAACTTTTATTTGAAGATTCTGTGTGATGCAGCACAGCAGATGTGCCCAGTTCACTTTGAGACACCCAGGCTGGGTGCCAGGTGTGGTTCAGCTCGGGCAGTATGGGGTTAACCAGCTCTGCAAAAAAGGCAGAGGATTTGTTCCCAGTCAGGACATTGAGCTGACACAGCAACATTTCTATTACTCGACCCAGCTCATTCAAAGCTGGGTAAGCTAGGGTGTCTCTGCATGGTTTAAAGGCAATCAAAGTATTAGTTTGCCGAAGGAAAAATATTCTACAAAGTTTTCAAAGGAGGCAGCAAGAATATTTCTACATTTGGACTTACAGCTTAGTTCCTTCCTTGCTATGCAGAAAAAATGCCATTTGGAAATCCAAATTTGAAGGTTTATTTTCAAACTCTTATTGAGGGAGAATGATAACTAGCTCCTTTAAACCCACGGCGCTATATATATAGCTGAAAATACTTCTATATATTAGATATAATAATACCTATTATAGATATTTTTAAATATATCTCTCTTCATAGCTTTACTTCATCTATGCTTGAAATAATTAGTTCACCCTGTTTTAAGGCCCTCATGTCTAAAAATTCCTCTCAGCATTTCACGCTGTTGTTTTTTTAATAAAGTCTACAATACATCCTGTCTTCCTTTCATTTGCTTTCTGTCATATGTTGGTGTAAATAACAGCAACAAAACCAAACAGTTACAATCACTCTCACTACTTAAATTAAAAGTATTTATTGTAAAACATATGGTTCATCTGCCTCAGAAACAAAACTGCACAGACTTCTCAAACCATAAATTAACATCAGCATCATTCTAGCACAATGAGCAGAAGTTTTCATACATGTAATCTTACCACTTAAAGCAGTTTCTAACTTACTGAAAGAGCAAATCTAAATGTCTCAGCAGTTTCAAAACCTGGTGATAATAAAAGTTCAAACATTTTGGTTTCCTTGTTTTATTTGGATATTGCTTTTGGTGGAGGGATTTTTTTCCTCTGCTTCAGCAAGCTTAGATCATAACTGTCTAGTGTTGATTTTGACTCCTGTTTGGCTTGGACAATTTATTCTATGGGAAATAAAATTCCTAGTGAAGCAATATGCATCCTTCTGTGTTGGAAAACATGTTGTCTATCTTGCCTTCAATGAGGTTGTTACAAAATATAACTCTATGCAGAAATGCAAAAGGAAGGAAAATATCAAAAGACATCTGGAATATGAACACTGATCAAACTTACTTTCACCTCATGTTTAAAATTGCAGCTTCAAAATTCACAATTTCTTATAAGAACAATGTCAAATATTTAAAATGCACTTTGTACTACCACTGGACCAGAAAAGAGCAACAAAGTGTTTTATCAGGCAACATAACCCCCATTAATATTTTTTCCTCTGATTTTAAAAACATATTTTGTATCACTCAATGGATGGAGAAACAGCGATAGAAAGTGCTGTCACTCTGCCAAAAGCACATACAGAACAAGACAAGTGAGAGCAATTAAATTTCTGATCAGGATAATAATTTAACTGCAGATCTAGAGACTATAATCATCTGGAACATTTGAGCAGTATAAAATATTACAAGGACTATGTTCCATAAATTATCATACACAACTTGTCACCTGAAGGTACTTCACCTGAAGGGGTGTAGCAGCTTCCTACCACTCTGCCAGAGATTATATTTCTTCTAACAACAAAGGCCTCAAGAAATAGAAGGTCACAGAGCATATAAAGAATTGTTTGTTTATCTACTCAGAGCAATAGAGAGAGAATTCCCAAATGCAGGGTCATCATTCCGCTAGCTTCCTTTGGCAGGGTAGTGCCTTTATTGCCAAGACACTTGATTTATCATGAAAGGAAAAAATAACCTGATGCTTTGAGTAATCCCTTGTCCCATTCATGTACAAGCAGACTGGATGCTGGCCTCCTCGCAATAAATTGAGTTGATATTTCAGCATGATGCAGATAAGGTAAGGTGAGTGTCCCTTATTCAGTCACTGGACAATGTCATGCCCCTAACAACTCAAAGATTCAGCATCGTATTCAAAAACACCAACAAAAGGCCAGTCCCTGAGAATTAAAACCACCTTTTTCTGATATTTCTGTACATCACAGACCTTGCTGCTTGCTTAGGAAAAAGTGGTAAGTGATGATTTCTTCAGCCAAGAGAGAAAAAACATGGCTACTTGTTAATGCACCAGGTGCAGCTGCTTTATCACAGCCATTCTGAAGCAAATAATTTGGGGTGACATTCATCTCAGTTCGTTTTAGCAGTCTAAAAGTCAGGAGTGTAATCTAATCTATTCATTTAGCTCCACTTGAAAGTGAAGAAAGCCAGATCCCTCCAGCAGACAAGTCCTCAGTGCATCCTAAAGCAGTTGGATGGATTGTCCTCCACTAACAAAGCAGAGACACATCATCTGTTTAGCCTCAACATCTTTTAAATTGCTAGAGAGAGGCAAGATGCATCCAAATGTCTGAAGGACATTTGTCAAGTTATTTATACCCCATGCTCTCACAGAAATTTTCCTTACTAAACCTTTATTTTTTGATCTTAGAGAAGCAAAGGGAACTTAAGGACCCAAATTTGTTTTCAGAGCTCGCACATGCTCACTTTATGCACTGACTGTCCACCTGCTAGATGAGGCCAATTGCAAGGGCATGTGGCAAGGCTAAGTTTGCAGGACATTGCAGTGATCTTCACATCTGAAAGCACTTTGGTTGAATATGGTGGCAGGAAGTGGTAAGCTACCCTCAGGCTTGCCCACAGCCCGCTCCAGGGGGCAGGGAAGTGAAATGTGGAAGCTTCAGAAGTGGGGTGCAGGCAATTTCCAAACAGCCTGTTGGTACAGCGCAGCAGTGGTGAGTGGTGCTTTGCTGCTCAGAATCATCAGGCCATGCAGTTGGTTTCATATAAGTTTCAAAGGACAGCTTTCTTGTACAAGACAATGCTGCTGCAGCATGGGGACAGCTCACAATTTCAACTTGAGGGGTTTTGGCAGGAGATTTTACCATGCACACCACTGAGAAAAAGTAGTCATCCCTTATTTTGATCTATTGTATGGAACAACTTTTACAATTAAATAGCATTTTTTTAAGCTTGGCTGTTTCCACTTCTCAAAAGCACTTCCACGAAGCTTGTGTGGACAAGATTCCCATCATATCTTGCCAAAAGTGTGATGTTTTTCTGCTATATTATACAGCATGTGGACCCCACTGCAAACTCAGTGAAATGCAGCAGATCACTGCATTTTTCACCATAATACCATGTGACAAATGCACTTATCCAGCCTTCTGAGTAACAAGGACTATTTCAAATTTTTAAAAATTACTGTCACTACAATTTACATTTAACAATGTCTTTCTTGGATAGTACTGGGAAAATACTGCAAGGAGAATTCACAAACATTAATTTGACTAAAAGCATACATTTGCTTTGACAGCATTTGCAAGGTTCATTGTTTGACTTGCTCAGATATTCAGTCTTTATTTTTGTATTTTTCTTTTTTTTTTTTATTGTGAAGTCACTTGTGGGAAAGCTATACCTGGGCAAACAGATAGGAAGGTTTGTGAAATAACTATTCACATAGCCATGAAGCCTCTCATTGTCCTCCCTCATGATAAAAGGTTTATAGAATCACAGAATGGTTTGGGTTGAAAGGAACTAGATCATCTAGTTTCAACCCCCCTGCCATGGGCAGGGACACCTTCCATTAAACCAGGTTGCTCAGAGCCCCATCCAACCTGGCCTTGAACATTTCAAGGGATGGGACATCCATAACTTCCCTAGACAACCTATTTCTGTGCCTCACCACCCTCAAAGTAAAAAGATCCTTCCTAATTCCTAAACTAAACCTCATCTCTTTCAATTTAAAGCCCTTGTCCTTTCACTACATGCCCTTGGAAAAAGTCCCTCTCCATCTTTCTTGTAGGTCCCCGTCAGGTACCGAAAGGCTGCTATAAGATTTCCCCAGAGCCTTCTCTGCCCCGGGCTGAACAGCCCCAGCTATCTCTCTTCACAGGAGAGGTGCTCCAGCCCCCTGATCACCCTCATGTCTCTCTTCTGGACTCACTCTAATGTGCTTTCTTATGTTTGGGCCCCAGAACCGGACTCAGTTCTCCATGTGGGGTCTCACGAGAGTAGGGCAGAGGGTGAGAATCCCCTCCCTGGACCTGTGGGTCACTCCTCTTTTGATACAGCCCAGGAAACTTTTGGCTTTCTGGGCTTCAAGAGCACATTGCTGCATCATGCTGAACTTCTCATTCACCAACACCCCAAGGCCTTCTCCTCAGGGCTGCTCTCAATCCATTTCCCCCCCAGCCTCAATTTGTGCTTGGGATTGCCCTCAGGTGCAGCACCTTGCACTTGGCCTTGTCAAAGCTCATGAGGTTTCCACAGGCCCCGCTCTGAAGCCTGCCAAAGGCCCTCTGGATGGCATCCTTTCCCTCCAGCCTGTCAGCCACATCACACAGCTTGGTGTGGTCAGCAAACTTGATGAAGCTGCAGTCAATCCCACTGTCCATGTTGCAAACTAAGGCAACAAACTGCGCAGACCTGATACCAGCCCCTGAGGAACACCACTCATCAATGGTCACTACACGGACATCACAACTCCTTAATGGACCACAACTCCTTAACAGTGGTCATCCAGCCAATTCCTTACCCACTGAGTGGTCCAACTATCAAATCCACATCTCTCCAGTTTTGAGACAAAGATGTCATGTGGGGCAGTGTTAAATGCTTTGCAGAAGTCCAGGTACATGGTGTCAGCTGTTCTTCCCTGTGGACCCCTGGCTCCGATTTAGCTGTGTCTTAAGCCAGGTTTTCCCCTGATGGGGGAGTGATTCTCTTAAATCAAGTTTCCTCTGATGGAGGAAGAATTTAAAGTCCTTGCAAGGAGTCTGATAGATAAAAGAAATTTTCAGCACTCAATGCTTTAAGATAGTTTATGAAGCCTTATCAGTTAAGTAAAGTCGCTGGTCGGGCCCAGACATAGCACAAAGCAGAGAATGCAGCAGAATGCTTGAGAATGCTGAGAGAANTTCACACTGGAGTAGATTCTAGTTCTTCCCAAAGAGTTGGCAGTTTTCTCCATGGATAAAGGTCAAATACATTGTTGTCCAGGGGGGTAGAACCCTTCAAAACAGGCAGGGAAATATTCTCTGCTTTCAGGGCTCCCACACTTCCCTTTCTGACCAATTTCGAAACACTGTCGCAGAAGGCCACCAAATTTCTCAGGTACAATTTACCCTTAGTAAAGCCCCAATCAGCTCTCACCAATCAACTCTTTAATTTCCATTTGCCTTAGCATAGTTTCTAGGAGGATCAGCTCTGTGATCTCACTAGGAACCAAGGTGAGACTGACAAGCCTGTGAGTTTCCCTGGTTTTCCTTTATTCTCTTTTTAAAAATGGGGGTTCTATTACTCCACTTCCAGCCAGTGTGAACTTCAATGGACTGTCACAACTTTTCAAATATGATGGATAGCAGCGTAACCACTTCATCCATCAGTTCACTCAGAACTCATGATGTTCAGACATCAAATCAGCAAAACAATTCTGCATGACAAAAATAGAGATCATCAAATAGTTACACAAGCTTGTAAAAGAAAATAGAATAATAACCCCTTCATAAAGAACTACTTAGCCATTTGTCTGAAAAGCTTTAAAATAAAGTTCCAATCTGCTTTAGTTAAGCACAAATTATTGAACTCAGTATGGGAGAAATTAGATGAATTCCTACTATATCTGCGTCATAAAAAAGATTAGAGTAGATGATCTAATAGTCCCTTCCCGCTTGAAATCCTATCAATAAAAAGGAAAAGATGCTGCACTATTCACATTTTCAGCTAATATAGCAAATAACAAATAGAAAATAGGTTATTTTCCCCTCAGTCAAAAAAAACACTAAAAAAGAACATCCAGGTTTCTTGAGTCCCACTGTAAAAACCCTTCTTGTATAACCATAATCTTCCAAAGAAAGAGAGAGAAAAAGGGTCCAAAAAGGCCCTCACAGAAAGCATTTGCTGAACAATTTTGAAGAATGAACAAATTAGTGGGGAAAAACCTATTTGTGGATAATTCATGAACAGTAAAGAGGACAACATTGATCAAATAAATTATTTGCTGTAAATAGTTCATTCAGCTCTGGCTTCAACACACGTTACCAATTAAATCAAACAGAGCCCAACACCACAGCAATTATTTAGAAAGTACAATCTGGCCACTTTAAAACAAGTCCAGATTGCTTAAATTGTTTCTCTTTTTTTGTCAATATGTCATCTTTCCTCTCTCTCAGAGCTAGGCCATTCTTGCCTACCTACAATACCACTCAACATTTTTCAGCTATTTTAGCCTATTTTCAAATTTGTAAAAAGTAATGTTTTTCCAGCCACAACTGATCTAGTTAATTTTTTTTTTCTTTGCTAGGACTTGTTATGGAAGCAAGTCTCAGAGGATGCAGGTCTAGACATTACAGGTAAATCCATTTCCAGTTTCTTGTTTAATCTTCTGCTTTTTTTCCTAAAATGTCTAGATGTACATTTAGGTTAATATCCTGTAAATCAGGTCTGCCTTTTTTTTTTTTTTTTCCACATTTCAAGCAGCTATTTCTAATAATATTGGGTTTCATTTCATTGAATTCAATAAATTCTAAATAACAATTTCTGCTGGAATAATTTCAGTCTCCAACTTAAAGACTAATCAATTCTGTCTTGTGCTCTTTTTCTCAAGTCTTATTTCTTATATTCCGTAGTTCAGGCTATTTCTCCACAAACTGAATTAATCTGTTTTGCAGTCTATTTCTGTCAATAAAAATGAGCCATTTCACTTGTTACCCTTTCATGTTGTTGAACAGGATGGCAACAGAAGCAATCCAGATTTGTGGGTATGAGCATGAAACTCTTTAGAGCTTCACGTATGAGCCAGCTTTGCTCTGTCAGCAAAGAGAAGCACATCCCCCTGTCCTGTGTACATTCATCCCACTAAAGTAAGGTCAAAGTGCCAGTGAGACTCTGTAAATTATTTGAAAACTGTGTCAGGCTCTAAGACATTTTTTCCTTAATTTAAGTATCAAGGACCTTAATGAAGAAAGCTTCCTACTTCTGTATGGATCCCACCTGATCTTCACAATGTTCTCTGGAACTGCATAAGATCTATTATGGATACTTTTACTTCTCATATTCTGCCAGCTGAACTTCACCATCCTACTGGCTATTTTCTGATTCACCTTCTCACCTTCATCTAGACGTTTGGTTTCTCTGTCTTTACTTATTCTCATTACATGTGAATGTCCTTCTGAAGGTGTCTGTGCTCCTGTGATGCAATTCCTTGCAGTCTTGGATGAAGACTTTGTAGGAGAGTTACATTTCTGCACCATATGGGTAGAACTAGTTTGTTGGAAAACCAAGGACTAGTGATCAAAACAGGTAAATATACAGACCAAATAATTTTGCCCTGAGTTCCTTCCAGTGCAAACAATTACAGCTTTGCCTTGATAAAAGCTCTATAATCAAAGGCACTCTGATTTGGATTGGGTTGTTCTGCATAAAAAAAATGCATTTTCTATATTGCTTCTTATATTTCATAAACATTTTATTCACTGCATTTATATTTGAAAATAAATCTTCAAAATATTTCTTCCTCCAAGTATATTTTTGCAAGAGCTCATATATACATATATACATACACAAGAAATACGTAACAAACCTTGGAAACTGCTTCTTTCTTTCATTCTGCTTGCTTGCTAGCAGAAAAATCCAGATTCCACATAGGGAATTGAAGATGATTTTTCCTTATGGTGCAATTTGATGGAGTTGAAGGATTCTTTGGGTAACAAAAGGAACAGGTTCACATTGTGTTAGTAAGTAGATAAGCAGAGGAGAAGCTATCCAAGGAGGTGAGATTGCTCTACTGTATTACTGACTACACCCATCTAAACAATGTGGCAGGTATCAGCAAGGCAATTGCAAGATCCTAACCAGGCTCGGTTTTCCAGTGAAGACTGAAGGGCTAAAATTTATAGCAGGTTAAATATCTTACTGCTACACCATTTAGCATATGCACAATTCAGAAATCAGTGCAACAACTGCTATTTCTATAAGTCTGTGGTGAGTTCTAGAGGTGGTCACACAACATTTTCCTGAACTGAACTCCAAGAGAGGATGAAAAGGGAGTAAGACAGGGAAGACGGGGGAGGAGCTGGGCAGTGCACAAAAAAATTCTTCCCAAGTATGAGGGGTTAGTATGACAGATAAAAAAAAAAATATAAGAAGAAATATGCTCAAGGCTGTACATTCTCAGAACAGAGATCTGGGGTTTATTTTGCCATACAAAAGTAAACCTAAAGATCAGTGACACTCAATTGCTATTCAGGTGACAATAAAGACGCCTGTGCTTAATGCAGCAGAGAAAGCAAAAGCAGCAGAGGAATAAAGTGGACAGAAAAGGTGGCCAAACAGACAAGTCAAGCAGAAGCACAGCAAACAGGCTGGAGATGACATTGTTAGGAGACAGCAGGAGGAGACAGCCTTAATCAGCTTGGACATAGATAAAGACAGGGACAAGTGCTTTGATAGCACAGGCTGAAAGGTCAGATCAGTGGATCTCTAAGCACATTACCAACTCATCAATTAAGCAGCTCCATACCCCTGGAATCTGGATACATAACTTGATAGCCATCACAAAAATCACTAAACGTTGACAGAGAGCAGCTCAGTGACTTTCTACAAGGTCACTGAGCTAGGAACAAAATTCAAGCAGTACAAATCCTCCAGCAGCTGCTCCCGGCACCATCCTGTCCTTTGTGCTTTTGGGACAAGGGAATTCACTTCATGACTCCAACTGTAGTCGTGATCATTCTAGCAATTAAAAACATTCAAGAAGTTTATTTGAGTATTCAGCTCCAACAAATGTAACACAAAAGGACATTTTTACACAGTTAGCAAAGACTATCTTATACCAAACTGAAGGCAGAGTTAGCAGATAACCAGTCAATGGCATCATTTACAAGTGAGACAAATGGTAACGCAATTAAGACATGGGTTCTTTAATACTCACAACCATTCATCTCAGAAGAACAGAATTTAGAAAAAAACTTGAAGAAGAAAAATGAAGCTCCTCATTTGGGCCAACTAGAGAAAAATAACTAAGGGAAAGAATGTCTTCTTTTGTGACAAGAAGTTTCTCCCATTTTCCAAATTATAGTATGAAAAAAATCCTTTTTTCTATACGAATGATAAGGTAACTCATTATGTTGCAACCTTGCCAATCAGGTCTTGTAGATAAACAGATCCTTTTAAATTCTTAATCAAAGTATGATCAAATAATCCAATTATAGTTTAGAAATGAAGCCCATTTTTTTGGCTGCAGTTTACTCCAAGTACTAACCTGGAGTCAGAAGTTTAGGTTACATTCTTGAATAAATGCAAACACAATAAAATAGATTATTTGTGATTTATAAACATGGAATTAATTGATCTGTAATCATTCTGGTTGTTTTTTTTTTTTTTTTAATCTTAGCTGGTTTTGTGGTTTTTTAGAAAACTAAATTTTCTAATTTTTCTTTATCCTCTTTTACTATGTAGAATTTAAAGTCCTGCAAGTAACACAGTATGGCAAGGAAGACACTTATTTTCTCTGGATGCAAGAACTACTCCTGTTCCCAAGAAGGTTGAATTAAGGTTGAGCTGGTTTGGATTATTTTGTTGGGGGATAAGTGTGTGGGTGTGGTGGGGTTTTTTTAAAGTATGAGAGTTTAGGTGTCACCCAAATTTGGAGGATTTCCTCTCAACTGCCATTCTTAACTTGCAGTAATGTGTATTCCTGATCTTTTTAATGTAAGTGGTCCACACACTATTTCTATGTTTATTTTTTTTTTTCTTTTTTGAAAATTTGCCCTATTTCCCCCCACCCAAATAGAATATCAGTAATTTCCAGAGAGCAGCTGGGTAAATAATATTTGTTTGATTTGTTTTATTCAGGTTTTTCTAAATTTTAAAATTATGAGCTCTGAAGCTTCATTGTATATCTCCTGGTCCACAAATTATTCAGGGAGTGATAGTTTTCAATTTAATTTCAATCAGAACCCCACAAAATAATTTATCTTCTTTACAGTACATCTTTTGTAGCACTGGAAGTTCTTTTGTAGCACTTTCTCTTCAGTCCAAAAACAAAAACCCAAAATAACCCCACACCTGCATAGACCAAAAATATTCAAATAAATCACGGACTTTGAACAACTTTAGCGGAAAGGCTTCAGAAAAGTAATCCTTTGTATCTGGTCCCATTTCTAATCTTTCACGGGGTTAAAAAGACTAATGAATTCTTAAGGTATGTGTGAAGCTGAAAGGCAATATTGCCTTTGCTCAAAGGACTTTTTAAAAGTTACTATTTGACTAGCCTAGCTAGTTTTGATTACTGGATACAGTGTAGATCAAGATATTTCAGAAGTTCAGTCATCACTGAAGACCACACACATATTCCTGTATCTCTTCTGTTTTATAGGAGCACAGACACAAAAATACACAATGGACCTCCAAACTTAAAAAAGTGTAGGTCTTTGTTTACCAGGGGCAAGTAAACTGTCAATGTCCAAATAATCGTAATGGCCCATGTAATCACACAAGGAAGCAATTGCTTTTCTAGCATTATCTAACAGCATTCTCTGGCAAAATAGAAAATAATTTAGAAAAGAACATTAGGTAAATACAGTAGTTGCCTACTTATACCAGTATTTCCCTGGCTGCAGGCCAGATAGATAAGCAAATCCACAGTGAAATGTGAAAAAGGACAAAATACATCCTATTATATTTAGGAAATTATTTGTGTTTCTTTCTCAATAAAGCAACACACAATGTAATTTATCAAAACATGGAAGGAATAACACACATAGCTCAAAATAGCTAATACATTTTTTTAATGTATCTGTATCTGGTAATCTCTAATATTTTTTTTCCCCTACCCTACTTTTTCAAAAGTAAGTCTTTTTAAAGTCCTTCCCTCCCTTTTAGAAAGTGGTTAAATGTATCCTTCAATCTAGACATTACGAGGCTCCATAAATTTCAAAAAGACTTAAACATGTGTCTAAAGTTAAGCACATATTTAAAAGGCTTTAGAGAATCAGGGTTTCTATAAAAGACTGCAATCTACACCAGAAAATGGTCACTGCATTGAATATACCTTTATTTTTTCCTCTTTAAAAGTCTTTGTTTCAAACTGTATAGGTAATACACTCCATGTGGTATGCAATTCAAATGGGGTTTTGTCCTGGTGCACCCAATCTGCTTCTATTTTTTCTCAAAATCACTCTTCCAGCATTCTGCTCTTCTTCAAACACTTCAAATGCATTAATCAAGCTGTCAGTTTCACTTTAATACTTTTGCCAGGACAATTCTGATCTTAATTCTGGCCTGCAATACTTTTCAGGTATCCAATACAATACACAGAGCATTTTTAATCATTGTTTTATGGTTTTTCACCTTCCATTGTGTTACAAAAAATAGCCCATTAATCATGTCAATCAACTCTGTGTGTATGATCCTCATAGCTTTTTTCCAATTCCTTTGCAAACTCCTTCAGTATTTATTAGCATGCAAATGCACTTGTATAAATACAAGTGATGCAAAACCTCTATGCAACAAAAGATCCCAATATTTCAACTTCTTATTTTGTCCCAAAACAGAGACAAGAAGATTTGTTTTCTCAAATCCAAGAGGCTGAAAACCATGTCAAAGCAAGCTGAATTTTCCATATGAGGCTAGGAACCACATGCCCCTCAACTCCCGTGGGCCTGATCCTTGGTCCATTCCACGCATCCCAGAAAACACACACGGAAGCAGCACTGCCTGAGGAGGGAGCAGGAGGAAAGAGTTGCATGCTCCTTTCTGCTCCCCATCTAAAAGGGAGAATAATAAGAACCACAACCACTACTCCAAGTGGTGGAACATCCAGGTAGAAAAATTAATTTTGTTGGTTTGTATGGTTTTGGGATTTTTTTGTTGTTGGGGGTGGGTTGGTTGTTAAAAAAATGAAGCAATTTCTATTCAGATTAAATATAGCAAAGAGTATAGTGTTTCATTTCAGCTTTACCAGAAATTATTTTTTTAAAGCTCAGTGAAATAAATGTAAGACCAAATTGCTTTTTATATGGAAGACTGCAAAATTTTCATGCCACCAAATTAACACACAAGACTCTGGGCAGAATTTTGACCTCACTAGGTATCTCTTGATAATCACAAAACTTTTTCGGCACTTACTGTAGAACAACCAACAAAGCATGCTGAAATCTTATTTGTATTCCCAAGACATTCTGTCAGTTCAGAGAAGCCTGCCTGAACAAACTTGGCAGAAGGAGGAAATACTGCAGATTTTCACCTTGCTTGGAGATCTGCTTGGGAGCTGGGACCAGCTAGGCTTTTACAGGTGACTGATGATGTGCAGTGTCTAGTCTGGGATGCTCAGCTGTGAACTGTAGAATGTTGGCCGTCAGCACTGAGTAATTTCTTAGTAATGTCAGTCTCCTTTCAGGTATTTCCATGCAGTGTCTGAAACATAGGGCATCCAATCTACTGTAGTCACTCACAAAAACCTTGGCTAATGACCCATAACATCCTCCCAAAACTGCTTTCTAACGTTCTCATGTATGACTACAAGAAGCAGAAGTAGAAGTTTGCAGATTTCATAACCGAGTATCAAGGCACAAGAGAGCAAAAAGAACAGAGGAACAGCAAAGGCAAGGGGCACAGGAGCTCAGGGATACCAGCACTGTCAGGCTCAAATGCACTTACACCAATCCGACACCCTATGCTGATTCTGAACTTAAGGAAAACTGACAGCCCAGGAACTACACCACAGAAAAGAAGTCTGTGATGCAAGATTTTTCATTTTAAATTTGACCCACCTTTATCTTTTATATACCAATTTACAATATATCTGTTTCTGTATCTGGACACACTGCATTCATATTTGTCCTAAACTTTCTTTTACATTCTCATCCTCCATTTCCAATTACATGCCAAATAAACTCTGTGTTTCATGAGAACACTGAAAGTGGCAGCTGAAAGATTGGGGTTTTTTCCTCTAAGAGACATTAAGCACAAAAATGAGCATATGAGCCTTCCTGTGAGTAGAGTACTTCCTAGTGTAGAAATTGCTCTTCTTTGCTAATATGGACAGACCAGATAAGGCTACG
The DNA here is from genome assembly GCA_013397915.1 of Daphoenositta chrysoptera. NCBI lineage: Eukaryota > Metazoa > Chordata > Aves > Passeriformes > Daphoenositta > Daphoenositta chrysoptera. The sequence continues at coordinate 620,355 of VZRO01000502.1, forward strand.
TCTCCAAAGGGGCAGCAAGAAGTCCTCACAGGCTGAGTGAAAGGCTCATGCTTTAATACATTTAATACACTGCTCAAGGCCACCTGAGGACTTTGTGGGCATAGTAATATATTTGCTTCTATGTCTTTCCAGAGGCATGGTATAGGCATCCCATTGCAGTAGTTCTGCAGTGTTCAATTTGGCTGTGCAAGGAAACTGCAGGACATTTCCAAAAACTGTCACACAGGTGCTGGCACGAGTGTGCAGCTGGTGGTCAACATGGAAAGGCAGAAGTCCAGGTGAGGATCACTGACCTGCAGCCAGTGTCCATGACAGGGCCAGAACAGGCATTTGGCACTGTGGGAGGGGTACAATTCACAGTCTCAGTTTGGCTCCTGCACAGAAGGCAGAAAGACCTGTGGTATTCTCACACCAGTGAGATTAACATCAACACAACCAGTGCTGGCATTACATCTAAGGGCTGTCACCACTCTGTTTAGTCAAACTTTATTTAAGCAAGCTACAGTCTGAAGTGTAGCACAGGCAGCCTCACTGTGAGGAGTACTCCAGAAATGTTAATAGTGGTAAAGAAAACTATGTCATACATTTTGCATGTAGTTTGCTAAACTCAGACACACACACACAGAGTGCTATATAATACTTCTCCTTATAGCTATACATACTCTGTTATGAACTTCTTTTCATACTTTGCAAGCAGATCACTAAAAAGTCTCCTTTTATCAAATTTTCCTTGCAGAAGGATAAAACAAATTTGTTATACCATTGATAAAGTGCAATTGATTTTGGCAAGATGGTATTCAGGAGTCACAGCAGGACACATAGGTCAAGCCATAGATTCTATGGGATTTCTGTGCTCCCTTTAGTTATCCAAGCTCTGACTATTAGCAACAGTTTACCAGGTCTAAACCACATAAAGCCTAGAAATCAGAAAACATGGGAATAATCCCAAAATAAATTAGTTGATACATATCCTGGATGTTTTCATCACTGTATTAATATCTATGTATTAATAGTTTACCAATGTGACAAATCACTGACAAAGCCAATGTGCCTATCCACAGAAAGCTACATTTTGTCTTGACACATCAATGAAGCAAATTCAGTCAATCGAGTAACATGAGTTATTCAATCTGTCATATCAGTTAACAAGAAAGTGCAGGATAAATTCTGTGGAATAGAAAAAGTTTCTACTACCACATTCTATTTGTAGTAACTCAAGTTTTGGAAGCTTTGCATTTTGAAATTTAATTACTAATTCAGTCATAATTCATGCAGTTAGTGGGGCTTAAAAAAAGAAAATCCAAACCAAAACATACAGCAGACCATTTATGAGCAAACGTTAGAATTGTTAAACCAAACATAATATTTACTCATTTTTTGAACCATGATACCACTCAAAAGCCCCAAGCTAGTATCATATCACACTTTGCTAGGAACTATGCAAATAAAACAAAAAAAGTGTTCCCTTGATATAAGTATATGTGAAATATTTCAGTGGATAAGAGGGAGTAACCAAATTTCATTAAATATATAAATTTAGATATTCAAAATGTCTCTTAAGCCCTCAGATCAGCTCAGTGAAGTCTGGGTCTGAAGACAACAAAAAAAACCTAGTATGTTTAACAAAAGCAGAATCTCACCCTTTTTTATTTGTAAAGCTACTTTAAAATACAGGTCTAGTATGTCTACAGAGCCACACAGATCAGAAGATTAGGGCTGTTGAGTTTTCTAAATCACAGAATAGCCTGGAGTTAAGCCATGGGAAAGTATTAAAATGGCATCTGCTGAGAGTCTAACAAAAGTCTTTTTGGAACAAAAACTACAATTGCCTCTTCAATAGACTCCCAACCATGCTGTTGGACAAGGGCAAAACCTTCATCCACTGACATTTCAAGGAAACTTAACAAAGACTGGATGATGGATAAAAAGCATGTCATAGTTCAGATGTATCTTACCTTACACACCTTAGCATGCTGTGGTTGAATGCACTTGCAGAAACCCAGTCAGCAAATCTGGTGAAAGCCAGAAGACAGACTGCAGTTTACTGCTCAAAACATTAATCAACTGCCCACTGTTATAGCATGAATAACCAGTAGCAAAAAAAAACCATAAAACATGGGGTTTGTTTGTTTACATTCATCATGTCAGCTCACTCCCGTGTACTGCCAAAGCTGAACAGAATTTGCTATTTTAGCTTCCCAGGTCTTGTACATAGATCCACCTTTTAATCCCTCACCTATTTAATCCATAATGTGACTTGGTGACTGTGTCAAAACTCCAATGTATAAAAAGATTTGCAAATATATCTAGGTAACCAAGAATGAAAAAGAAGTCACATGGGAGTTTTTCAATAGCATTTAAGGCAGACAAATTACCTAATTTACTGGGGTTTAGGAAATATCTGCATCTGGAATATGCTGAATACCCAAACAAGCTTCCAGCAGCCTAGACTTGTTCTGCACAAAAAAGCAGAATAGTCACTTCAGCAGCATAAAACACCAACGTTAATTACCACAAATTTGGTTTCCATATAATAGCTCTAGTGACACATAATTGAAAATGTCTCAGCAATCCCAGCAGACACACACCTGGATCTTCATGCAAGTCTATATTTTTAAAATTCTCTATATAGTTTGAGCAATAGAAATCTAAACTTAGGAAATTTAGCTCACATATTTTAAAAACCCGTGTACTTTTATGTTTATAATATCCAGCAATAAATATTACCTCAAATTTCTACAAACACCTTGCCCAGTTACCGATTTTGCAGAGACAACTGTTAAAAAGCATTCACAGAATCATTTAGGTTGGAAAAGACATCCAAGATCATCGAGTCCAGCCTTTCACCAATCACCATCTTGTCAACTAAACCGTGGCATTAAGTGCACATCCAGTCATTTCCTGTGCCCAGGGATCATGACTCCACCACCTCCACGGGCAGTTCACTCCAATGCTTAACTACTTTTTCCATGAAAAAATTTTTCCTGATGTCCAACCTGAACCTTCCTTGAGACTATGTCCTCTCATCCTGACACTAGTTGCTTGGGAGAAGAGGCCAACACCCACCTGGAGGAGAGCAGAAGGACGAAGGGAGAGAGAAATGGGAAGAAGTAAGGGATATCTGCTAGATTCAAACTTTAAGAAAGTAGCTTAATGAAAATCAAGAAATGCAGGAACATAAGACACACAATCTTAATGTTGTACAACTCTTCACCCTATGGCAAAATCCTTTGTGGAACAGAAAATAGGGAGAATATGCATACTCCTAAACATCGATGTTCCCAGTGAGCCAATATTTTCATTTAGAGGATTTAAAACTCATATCAAACCCTAATAAATTACAAGATTCTTTCAAAAGTCTGTACAATTGCCAGAATGTGAGTTCTGTGGAATTGTAAATATGAAAGAACAGCCTTTGCTTTGCTGGGATCCAAATTCGTGCTTTCAATCCCTTTCTTCTTTGTAAGCCATCAGTTCCCTGGTTCCTGGGGTTGTTCAGTACTTCTAAAAATTAGATCATTTAGATCTCTGTCCCTAGATATGAATTTAGAAGTCTAGAAATAACTCCATAGACCTGGGCTTTCTGGCCAATGGCCTAATAAGCGTTTGTTCTTTGATTTCTCCTTTGTACTTAACACATTGCAAAAAATGAGCCCGTTTCAAATCCATTGAAAATTGATTTGCAGAGGCCAAATTTCAATACATGTTACCTAGCCTGTGTTTTCGAGTACAGATTTGAAGGTCACTCTAAGATCTAAATAAGGATTTCCAACATAACCTGGATCCCCAGGTTAAAGGAACTGTTGGATGATTTTTCCTTTCACATAATTAAAACACACAGATTGTAGTGGTAAGCCTCACACCCAGACAGAAACTTTTTGAAGTCCAGAACCAGAACATCTGCATCATTGTGATAACTGCAGGAGAACAAACCCAGGAATCTCCTTAGCTCCTACGCTGGCAAAAGCAACCACAGTAGTCTTTTCAGCTACAATAATAATTGCTCTCTAACTGAGATCTGAAATCTCTAACTATATACCACCCTTATACCACCAACCTAAATGGAAGAACAGATGATGCTCAAGATCACCAAGGCTATGCCAGCAGCTCCAAACTCCTCTCGCTCATTTCTCCATCAGTTGGCATTGCTTGACATCACTGCTGTCATTTCCTTCCAGTTCCCCTCAGCCCTCCAGGTTACAAGAGCAGTCAGCAGCATTGCTTGCCTTGATAATTTATGGGTATGGCTCTCTCCTACTGACAGCAGCCAATTGTACCATTAAAGGGTAATATGTTGCCATGGTAAAGAAAGAGTATCCAAATGTCTTATACACAATAAAGGCATTAATATGCAGCTATTGCCACTTGCACCTCTTGATCCTGACAGAGAAAAAGCAAGACTGCGAAAAGCAATTATGCTTTATTCCAAAAGAGTGACAAATATTTTAAGAGACAGGAGTGTCAGAACAGTAGCTGGAACTCCAGTAGCAGGTGAGAAAGAGATAAATAGATATTCACAATCTTAAGAGAGATTGCTTTATCTGAAAGGAAAAGAACTTATTCTTTTATATATAATATATACTATATAAAAATACAGTCTACATGGTGTAGTCCCATATAAATAAAAAATCAAGCAATAATAAATAGCAATAAAAGACACTGATATTTTTTTTGGTTGATTATTATGCACTTTAGCAAGCAGATTTTTCAATAATCACATTTCAGTGGTAGAATATGGCAAGGCAGGGGTACAATAATCCATACATGAAAAAACAAAACACTCAACTCTGAAACTCTGTTTAAACCCCAGTATCAAGCAGAGATTATTTTTTAACTCCTCTGTGCCATTTTCATGCTGCACTCAGAAAGCACACATTAAAAAAAAATAAACTAAAACAAAAAAAAAATTTTTCACCCTCTACTTAGTTCTTTTGCTGGTAAAAAAAAATACGTACAGAACTAAAAAATGCATTGAGTAAAAAATTAAATTTAGGCATTAATAATAAGCATGTTTACTTCAATTTGCAGCGATTCTTCTTACAAGCTGACATTCAAAGGCAGTATTTTGCCCTTGATCTGCCTCAGTGAAAAGTCTCTTTCAAAGATAATTGCATATACTTCACATATTTCTTTAAATACCACTAATCTCTCCTTTATTTATCTGCCATGATTGAATTTTATTAGACCCCTGTTTTTTTTTCCAAAACTTTTATTGCAACGTTCTCTAGAAGAGTGAACCATTTTCCCAAAATCTCCTAGTTTATCTAGAAAACTGGCTTATTCAGGGATAACTGTGGTTCAGAAAGAACTATCAAGACTGAGTATTTGGGACTGTCTTACACTTTTTAAGAATACATTTGAAAGTGGAAAGAACTAATCTATACCAAAGAACTGGCAATTTTTATTTCATAATGTTGGTATCACCTTCTTATAAATCAGAATGAAATAGCAATTCTAAAGAACTATTCCAAAATAAGTAATTGTTTTTCTATTCATATCCCTAACAATTAGAGCCTTTTCAACCATTTGTTTAATTTAAAAAAAAAAAAAAAAAAGGAGTAAAAAAGAAAGGGACAAAAAATATAAAAATCAAATATGGCATTTAACATGGGAAAATTTTCAAATTTAATAGTATCAGGTGACTAACCTGATACTTATCTGTTACATAAAATATGATGTATGGCCTTTACAATATACCACAAAGAACACATATAATGGAAAACACAGCTGTCAAACCAAGTCTCAGCAAAATAATCTCCTGCTCCAAAATCCCCTCAAAGTTTTTCCTTTTACAGAGATTTTTGCGTTTCCAACCTCCAACCCGGTCTCCAAGTGAAATATATTTTAAAAGGTCGTGCTTAGTGGTCAGGGTTAAAAAATACTATCCCCACATGTAAAAAAGACCTGGAATACTTCAAAATGTATTGATATCGATGATGGGAAGTGTTTTATAAGGTTTCAGAGAAATCCATAAACCCTTGATTTTAGTTGACTATACATCTGAAGGGCCCTTTAAACCCATATTAAAATATTCTATTTACAGGCTAATGTGTATCATACTTTACCCAAGAGAATAATCTGATAAACTGTATTCTGTTGGTGACAGTGATAGGGGTTAAATAATCCTTCCATTTCCAATTTTTTCTAAAAGTGAAAATAAACTTATCCTGCTCTTCCTTTGTCTTTTCACCAGTCAGATGTGCAACCAGTTTTTCTAAATGCACTTATGCCAAAAGTAAATGCATTACTGAGCACCTGTTATTGCTGTTGTTGGTGGAACAGAAAATATTTTAAATTTAGTTTTAGATTGACTTCCAATTATTCCAGCTGCAAGTCACCACTTTTATTTTCAAAAAATATATCAATGGGGGGAAAGTATAGCCATTGTCTTAAAACCAAATTTGACTGACAACCCTGAAAAGTGAGTCTTTCTATATTCATCTTTCAGAGGTGTTTTTTTTAATATGTTATCTGTGTACACCTAGGTCCTTAAATGGCATGTGCAAAACATGCTTTAAGTGGTATGGTTTTCCAGATTTTTAGGGTTCTATCAGCATCAGTTAAAACATCTTTTTGCTATTAAAATTTATACCATACATATCTCGTATTTCTGATACATAGTGTACCAATTCTGCATTGTAGACCTCGGCCCCAGCAAGTGAACAAATAAATAAAACACTTTCGTGAATGCAATCTTATTGAAGCTTTTTATGTTGAGCTTTGTCGTTTAGGTGGCAGCATAGCTGGTCCTAAAAATTTACAGAAGAAAAAGGAATGAGTCAAGCTAAGGACCATGATAAAGTAACTAGACTTTGGCCTTCAAAAAACATGTACAACTGCATTATTTATTTCAGTCTTCATGTTCACCTTTTGCTTTCTGTAGGGCAACATACCCTCTCACTCCCACTGCTATCAGTGCTTTTAATTTTAATCAAAATTGGTGAATCCACAGAGATAAAGCATCGGCTTTCATTCCAAGAATATGATTTCAAGATACGTCTTATCTTGCTGTCTTTTTTTCTTAAAAAAACAACTTACTGCCTTTTCTGGTGGCATGTGCATCCCGGCACTCAGCCGAAGCCACGAGGAGTCCTTTGGCCGTGGGGCTGTCCCCACCCAGGCCAGCTTCCTGTGCAAGGTCTCTCAGGAGGGTCCAGCAGACCCTCAGCCACCTCTCCACAGGTTTTTGATGTTTTTGGTGTTTTTGGTGCAGGGGCAATCCTCCAGTGCACAGGAGCCTGGGAGCAGCAGGGAACGGGCTCCCCTCAGCTGGCTGCAGCCCCCAGGTCCCGAGCCAGGACAGGGGCAGCCACAGGGCTCCTCAAGAGCCCTGAGGTGACACCCAGGGATCCCAGTCCTAGAAAAGTCACCACCCGGGGCAGAGCTGTGTGCCCTGCTAAGACAGAGTGGAACCCCATCCCTGGGGAGCAGGGCCAGACTGGAGGTGTCTATCTGTCAGGGAAGGCGAGGTGGTAGATGTGTCTCTTCCCTTCTGAGCACACTTCAGTGGTTTTAGAGTTTTCCCAAGTAAGCAGTGTTAGGACAAAAAGAGACAACCTCAGGTTGTGATGGGGGAGATTTAGATTGGTTATTAGGAAACATTTCCTCACAGAAAGGGCTGCCAAGCCTTGGAACAGGCTGCCCAGGGAAGTGGTTGAAACACCATTTCTGGAAGTATTTAAAACACCTGGTGCTTACAGACATGGTTTAGAGGTGGACTTAGCAGCACTATGTTAATGGTTTGGCACAATGATCACAGAGACCTTTTTCAACCCAAACAATTCTGATCCTTCACACGCAGTCCTCAGGTGCTGCTTGAAAGTATTCCCTAATATGTTTTCATGGAAAATTTCAATGATTTTTGGGAAAATTTCCAAAATGTCTTTTTCAGAAAAATTTAATAAGTTTTGAAAAACATCTGCACTCACTGATTTTTTTCATCAAAAGGCCAGCCTCCTGAAATCAGAAGTAGTACTAAGATTTTTAAATGTCACCCAAATGTTTCCTAGGAGTGAGTTTTGAATACCTTGTGCCACTGTTCACATTTCTGATGGACTTCATCCTCTGTCATTGACTCTACATGGATCATCATTTGTAATATGAGAGATGAGCTGCCTGTCATGGGTTGTTAAGCCCATTTAGAAACTCCAATATAGAGGGAGATGTTGAAGAATTAGCAAGAATGTGCTCTGGATCTGTTATTTCACTGGCCTGCAATCTGCATAATCATTCAAGCAAGCATAAAAAATCAGGTCTTTTAATTCTCTGCCATGTTTTTCCTGGTTTTATCACAAGAAAACATCTGCTTTATTTACATGGCTGGATTGGCTGTATTCTCAAATTTTCATGCAATTTAGTTGTTGTATTTTAATGAAAATTACCTTTTTCATTTCCCTCTCAAGACTATAGCTTTCCTCTGAGATTGCCAATAACAAATGTCTCCTGCAGTGACAAGAAAATGAACTGGAGTGCTTGGGAACTACACTTGCAGGTATTACAACATTTTAAAATTGGATTTGTTTGAAATAAGAACAGATGCACAAGTTTAGAGACTACCCAAAACAAAAATACTTCTAAATATCCCCTATAATCTATTATTTCCATTTTTATATTTTGCTTCATTACATTAAGCTTCAGTGAATATTTCTGTGTAAAAATTTAACAGACAGAATAATGAATTTATGAACAGACAGCATTTTATCAATACTGATCACAAGCATAGCTGTCTCCTAATAGTACCAAATAAAACAGAAATATTCAGGGTTAATACTAGGCCATAAAAAGCAGAACATATCCAGTTAAAGCTCCTATAATAGGAAAGTTCAAATAAATTTAGTTTTATTTTGTTCCAAAAAAAGAGAACATTTCAATTTTGTTGCTACTTTTTTCCCCCTCCAGAAAATGGTTTCATTTCAGGTTAATCAAAATGAGTTTTTGCCTTGACCTCATTGCAGTGGTTTTTTTCCTTTCATCAGTTCAATCTGAATACATAAATGCCAGGTCATCTTGATTTACCACTAAACATAATATTATTTGTAGTAAAAAGGCAAATGATCAAGTCAAAGCAATTATCCTCATTATTCTTCAGCAGCACCTGGGATAGAGTGATGAATGCCCTAAAATTCTGGATTAATTCAATCATTTTTTCTTCCAAACAGGAAGTATTTCATCAGGACAAGTTAGCCTAATTTTAGTTACCGTGAAAACAGAAATATAACTGTTTCCTCTGTTTCATAGTCAGAAATTGTTTTCCCAATTTGATCTGTTAATTCCTACAGAATGAGAAATGTGACCTCATATTTATATTTCTCCACTTATTAAATGCTGTTTGATATTTTCAAAGGCATGCTGGGAATTAGAATATGCATTAATTCTGATTTTAAATATAGCCTGGAGCTCTTCAACAGCCTTAAAAATGCTAGCTATTTTCTATAAGAAAACACAAAATCATATCTGCTACTACAGGTACATACTCAAAAAAGCTGTATGAATTAATTTTTGCCTTGGAAAAATGAAGCACAATAATTAAAAACAGATTTCCATATATTAAATTATTTTCTATAGCTTAAAATTTAAAACAATCACAGTCTTTTGGTTTTGGTGAGCTTCATTCTGGCATCACTTAGAATGTGACGTGCACTTTGCAACCCCGTGTCCATGTCCATATGCTTGACTCACAGTGAATCCATCATTACACACACAGGCAAGTCTCTACGTGAAAGAGGACTCCTGTAGTCTTACCCCACCAGGTAGAAAACAACCACACGGAGTTAATAATGTTTCTATTGCATGATTTTCCTCCTAGATTTTCACATCAGCTCGTTGGAGGCTCTAAATTTAAGCTACAGTGACAAATTGTATTAAGTCAAGGTTTATGTTCAACTCCACTCCCTTGGTGGAGTCTCCAGCACACTCTCAGAACTGCAGGAGGTCTCGGAATCTGCAGGGCTAATTCAGAACCAGGATTCCTAGGGCTGCAACTGTGCAAGTCTAAGCTTTGACTGTTTATCTAAATAGAACTTTTCATGAAGGAAAAAAACCAAACCAAACCAATTTCACTGATGTCCAAAAGGAATCATCTCAAGGTAGCTGTGCAGGGCAGCACAAAGAATAAGGACAGGGAAATGAAGTGTATTAGCCAGATTCAAGCAGAAGAGAATAGAGTGTAATTTGAAGGATTAAAGACAGCAAGGAAATAACAGAAAATGTTGAAACACATGGTTAACCTTATACATGACTGGAGAAAACCAGAACCTAAATCCTGAATTAAACTTTTAAATCTCTTTGGTGATAATTTCACACTTATAAATGAGACTAATTTTAACAAAGAAGAACTCCACAAAACAAACATATCTTTTTATTTTCTTTTTTCTGTGTTTGTTTGGGTTGTTTTTAGTCTCCCAGGAAAACCTGACCTTCATAGACTGCAGTAAATAGTAGTCAATCTGGCTCTACTCACCTTGCAAAATATGAAGGAATAAAAAGAAATAAAATAATAAAATAATAATTAAAAATAATAAATAATAATAAATAATAATAATAATAAATAATAATAAAAATTATAAAATAATAAAAAATAATTAGGAACACCAAGACGTTGCTGTTGAGCTTGTCTACAACTGAAGGCTTTCCTACTTTAAAATTGAACATTGCATGTTTATTTCTGCTCTGAGTTGGAAAAATCTGAAAATAATAGAATAGATCACATGCAGAGGTAAAAGACTTGAACACTTCAAGGATGGTTTGGGGGATATTTTCCAGGAATGATGAATTTTTACCTAATCTTATTTTAGAGCAGAGAAAGAGATTAGGACAAGATGAACAAAAGCTTAAATGCAAATTTTGTGTGCAAATGATATTGAGTATCCTGATAGCTGATATTAAAAGTTCAAGTCAAGAGAAAATGAAGCAGTTGTCAAAAGTTAATGTTTCAACTTTTTTCCTTTCAAAATTTGTCAGAATAATTCTTTTCCTCTAACATTTCAACTTCAATAAGAGCACAGTTTTGATGAAAAACTGTCAAAAAGAAATCAGACAGCTCTTACAAAGATTATTACACATCACAGTTCACACCTGTAACATTTTCCCTGCCAGCCAAAGTGAATATTCCCTCACCAATGCACATTCAATAACACTGTGGCAATTCATGAAAATAAAGTAATTATAATCAGAGGAAAAGAGCATATGGCTGATCTCAACAAAGGGATTAACATCTCCCACCTCAAAAATATCCTTACCAAGAGATTCCAGATGAAGAAAAGTTAGTAATTAAAGATGTGTATCCCAAATAGTTTAGTACAAAGGCAAAGGAGTGACAGCCATACATTCCTTTAGTCAAGACTTAGCACAATAAAGTGGCTACAAGCATGTTACAAATTGGAAACTCAGGGACAGAGAGCAAAATTAGAAGAGTTTTCAAAGTTAAATATTTGAGAGGGTGAGTGCAAAGGAAAATCACATACCCAAGCAAATCAAACCAGACTTTGCATGAATCCTAGACACAGTGGTGGGGAAGCAGCCTCTGGAGCTGCTTGGGCTGTGTTTTCACTCAGGCAAGCAGCAGCTACCAGCAGGAATTTTGTCCAGTTGGTTGGGATGGACATTGCTACAGGATACTCATAGCAACTGTGCAGCCACACTTGACAGGCTGTGATGTACCCACACAGGGATTTAGAGAGGTCTAGACAGCATTATAGATACACCCACCCCAGCTTCCCTGCAAACTTGAGACTGATTGCCTATCAAAGGACCAAAGGGTTGTTTCCTAGAGTGTAGCTTTGGCCACTCTGACACACTGCCCTGTAATTCTAGTGTTCCTCAAAACCTGACAATTCCCATCCTCCTGGACTGCCCATAGCCTAATCCATCTAAAAAATAATTATTCAGTGACAAGGTTTTATATAGAATTCCAAATGTCTCTAAACCTTCATTTCACTCTACAGCAAGTATCACTGTTATTTGCTTGTAATAAATGACAGTAGAAATTACTCAGAAAAATTTGGATCCCATTTTAAGTCAGCACATATCCTTTCTTTGACTTAGGTCTAATCTTCAGTTTACTCCATTAAAACAGCAACTTCCCGAAGGAGTAAGTGCACACATATATTTCAGAAAAGTTCTTGTGATATTTAGGAATTTGCACAGGCTAGACTCTCCTTAGGTTTCTCACGTAAGAATAATGTGTTCCCTTCCTTGGCTGGGGGACTTAGACATACAGTTCTGTTCTCCAATTCTTCCTAATGTTAGAAACCTGTGCATTTATGCAAAATAAATAATGCAAAGCTGACTGAAACTGCCCTCTATTCTCTTTCTCTCCTGAGGAAGACGATTTAAGCTTAGTCTTACAAAAAGCTGGACTTTCGGCAACAAAGGGTTAATGCATTCAGAGACTTTGATGAGACGACAAAGGAAGAAAGGGCTGAGCAGAAAGAGGCAAAAAAGTTTTAAATATACTCTGAAAATAAACTCATAACTCTGTAAAAATAGATATAGGACCCCACATGTTAAAAAGAAAGAAGGGAATGGGAAAAATAAATTGTTGAGTTGAAGTACTTGCATAATTTAGAACAGGCACACGTGAAAAAGCAGAAATTCAACTAATGCCAATGGAGGTAGGATTTCCTTTGAAGTCTGTAATTCAGAGGGATATTTTATTTTCATTCCAGGTTGTTTTTTTTCCACATGTCAAGTTCAGACATTTTAATATGTTACAAAATAATGAAGCATACAGAGATGGGAAATTTTTGTGCAGGTATGCATATTATGAATGACTCATATCAAGAAGCATTTCCAAAGTGATAAACCTTACTTTGATAAACTTACAGTGAAGGCCACATTAAATTGAAATGTGATAGCAAGACTGCACTGTAGTTGAAGCTACATTTACTGAACTTACAGAAAGCTGTGGTTCTGTAGTAGCTGTAGGAAGTCTGTAATAATGAGGAACCTGAATGGAAAACACCAGGCACTGTCTTTCTGTAAAGATTAAACTGTACCCTCATCACAAGGGAGGATACGATCAGCACAAACCCAAACTTTTTCAGAGACTTTTCAATGTCTTTCCCTTTTAAAGATCCAACTAAGTTCAACCTGGAAGGATAATGGAGAGTATTGACATTAAAGCTGAATAGTGTGATACAAAAAGCTGGGGGACTGGGAGGACATGACACAGGCAACAGGCAGAAATCACCTGACAGGCACAGACCAGGTAATTTTGCACACAACAAGGAGTAAGTGAAGAAACTTCACTTCTCCTTGGCCCCACCACTGCAGAAATCTATTATCAAGGAACAGAATTGATCTATTCAGCCTCATATTTAAACTACAGAAAACAAAATTGCTATATGGATTTCTCCAGCTTAGACCCGTGTCATATCTCACCCTAGGAGTTACAATTTTACAGGTGAGCCATGAATGAGTGGAAGGCAATAAGAAAACAAGAAACAGAAAAACCTCATGATTTCAACCTACAGCAAGTCTGTAAGAAACAAATATTCCCCTGAGGATCACTCCATACTATGCAATAGAGAAAGGCAAAATCAACTTCTCCAGTAAGTGTAGATTAAAATTGTATTATTCACTTGCAATCAGAATTTCATATATGTATCAACTAAACAGTGTGTTACAGAAAGTTTCTTTGAAATCAGTGCAAGTCTATGATGTCTGAGGTTGAGTGTTCAGGGTAACAGATGAGTGAAGTCACATCAGCATGTCTGTATTGTCCAATTGAAACAAATATGAACAAGCCTTTCATGTCCTAGAATTGTTCCTACTAATGCAATGCAACCTTTTCTAGCCAAAGTCATAGGTATTTTTACACTCAGGGATATAGAGAGGTGCCGAACATTTAATTTTCTCATGTTTCTGGGAGGGTTTGTTTGTTTTGGTTTGGCTTGTTTTTTGGTTTTGTTTTGTTGTTTGGTTTTTTTGTTTGTTTGTTTGGCTGGTTTGGGGTTTTGGTTTGCTTTTTTTTCCCCTGAAGTAAGGTGCACACCTCACCATTGTAATTTCCAGTCCTTGACAATTCTTTGAAAAAAGCCAACAGAACCTCCCTTTGACAACAATGACACTAAAATGTACACAAATCATCCACTTAAGTTTCCATGTTGGTCATGATCCACTGCTGAAGTGTTCACAGGAAGAATGAATGGAGTTGAAAAAAAACCACGTGGAAATTCAAATAAATATTCCTGGAGAATGTCCTGCCCTTCTCTAGTAGTTCTAATGTCAAGTAATTACCAGCTTCCAAGTGCTGCTGACCATCAGCATCTCCACTTCTGAAAGGAACTGACAGCACATAGTAAAAATTGCTTTGCTTGAGAAGTAACACAATAATAGTTGATGATCTTACACCTTGCCAGCAGATAAGACTTGCAGAATCAAAGTGATGTCACAGGGTACCAGAAAATCTACACCAGCTTTAGATAAGTGCATTGCTGTGCCCATATGCACCCCTAAAAGGCTTTTTTTTAAGAATCTCTCAACAAAGTAACTGGTAAACTGATAGAAGTTCCTAACTGAGACCGTTCATGGTTAGAAACTCCTAGTTAACCTATAAATTGGACAATAATTCTTTACCACTGAGCACTAACAATACATCACTCAAGCCCAGAATAGTTTCTGTACCATACTTTAAGGTTCTGAAGTTGACTCAATTTCTACACTGCCAACATGCTGTAATCACTGCAGGCTTATTTATGCTAGTTTCAGTCGATGACATAAGTCTCTTGCAAACACACCAATGCCTTACAGAAGTAGGACTGGCCCCAATATTTTCAAAGACCCAATAAATATTCAGAGTGAATAGTCTTAAGGATTTTTGTTTTGTGCCCTCAAAGAAAGGTGTTTTTGACTAAATACTCACATACCACTTCTACAGAAATCCCTGGTAAAATATTAGTACCACCTCTGCTGGAGAAAAACAAGATTATATATGCAGAGCGTTGTCTGCACTGGCAGAGAGGAGCTGAATTGCCCTGGATGAGATATAGTGATAGATCACCTGATTGATGGCAGGGACCTAATTGCCAACATCTTCCCTTAAAACAGAAGGCTTATGGAATTTCTTTTTTGAATGAGGGAAAAGTTATGTGTATAAATAATTACAAACTGTTTTTTCCATTCTCTCTGCATTGATTTAGACAATTCTTGAAATTTTACCTGCTCTGTAGGGAATTCCTGCTAGGAAAATTCCTATTTCTCTTGATTTGCTTGTTTCCCTACTCTTATCTGGTCACCTAACATATGACACCTTAGAACTTTTCTTTGCATGTCAATGTATGCTGACAATTTACACAACTTGATTCACTTGGGAAACTGTAATTTGCCTTGGTACATGCACCCTTAAATTGTGGTTTGGAAAACATTAGCCTTTCAAACATAAATAAGCTGCAGAATTAAACCACATTCCTCAAGTATACACTATTTGAATATTAAATTATCGCTGAATGGAAAACAGACTTATCTGTAATAAGCAAAGACTCACATATGATGTGCTAATAATACATTTCATGGGAGAAAATATGAGTGAAAATAAACACCCTATGGATTTACAGACAATGATGAGTTGAGCTCATCTGAATTAAGAATGAGGTGTAATACAATTAAAATTAATAGGTAGTTGGTACAAGACTATTTTTCTTTTAATAATACTCAGAACTTCATTGCCATTCCAAATTCCCAGAGCCTTTTCAGCTTGAAAAGTCACTCAAATAACAGCTTTATTCTGAGTAAAGCAGTGTGGTTCGATACTATAAATACACCTGCTTAGACACCTGGACTGATTCTGCCAAGTCTTCTGCACGTGTTTACATTTTATAGACACAAATACTTTGACTCCACAGATCTTAAAAATTAAGCACCTGCCTACATATAGACATCTTTGCAAAACTGCTCTGCAGAGTTTATTAATATTCATTTTCACGTCCTTATAGCGAAGGAAATGACACAACTGAGCCTGAGCATATGTCCTTAATTTTACATCAATAATCCAGTTAACTTCTTTGTTAATATTCATGTGCAAAAAGTTACGTACACAGATATTTGACAGATGGGGACCTCTGTGATTGGCTTTCATCTGGATCCATTTGTATTTAACTTTTAAATGTTGGCATATTTGCACTATTGCTCTGTGGAGAGTCATCTTAGAAATGTGTGATGCATATTGGTTCACAACAGTGAGATGCCACGTTTTAGAGATTATTAATGTCTCTCCAGATTAAATGATTTATTTTACAAAAAAAACATTGTGGAACCAGGCTGAATTTTAAAGCTGGGATGTTTTGGTTTTTTTTTTAAAGTGCACCAAGGTGAATTTTAAAGCTGGACTTTCATTTCCATAAAGAAATTTAATCCTGTGTAGTACTAATGCAAATCAACCTAAAGTTCAACCACATAAAATAATGTATATGACATTTTGAAATTACACAAAATACAATCAAGAACTCTGTAACGGGTTTGATTCAGTTCCTGGGCGGAAACACCAATTGTAATTGTGATTCAGTTCACTTATTTGTTTTTGTGAGATAGGAATTAGGAGAAATGACAAAGCAGGCTCAAAAACTTCAAAGAGTATAAAGATAGTTTATTGTTACTGGGTAGGATTAAAAGAAAAGGAACACTAAGAAAATAAAAACAAAAAAACCCTTTCTTTGCCGGCACCACCCCTCCCCCAGCCCCTATCACTTCAGGGCATACACAGACCTCCTCACAGGTTTTCCGGGAG
>VZRO01000502.1:648480-690149 GCA_013397915.1 Daphoenositta chrysoptera
AAAAAAAAAAAAAAAAAAAAAAAAAAAAAGGGGGGGGAAAAAAAAAAAAAAAAAAAAAAAAAAAGACTAACAAAACACATTACAACCCTGCACCGCCAGGGCATACTGGTATAAAAGACAAACTTGTTTGAATCACCAGTAAGAGAGTGGTTGAAGGTCTGCTGCAAACAAGCAGAATAATTTATGCATTAAAAAAAATGGAAGAACAGGGTAAGGAAAGAGGAATAAAAGAGATATAAAGTCTGTACCACAAGAAAGAATGAAATCTGTAAAAAGTTTATATATAAAACTTTGACTGAACTTATGCACCTTTGGGTTTCACACACCAGTAGTTATTTCTATGCTCATATAACTCACAAATTAAACTTTTATTAAGTGCATTCAGAACTTTCTATTTTTGCACATTCCAGACACTTCAGACTTTCCATAACTGTCATCTAGAGAAGTCTCACTCCCAAACTAGAGTGGGAGAAAAATGTGCACTGTCTGTAGATATATAATACATGATGGCTGATCCTTTTTACCACATTTATCTTGGAATTCTGGTGACATGAACAAACCACTTGAGTCATACTTTAGTGGGGTTTTATGGCCAATGCATAACCCCTTGGTTAAACTTGGTAATGACAATAATTAGCATCCAAAAATATTGCTGTTCTTTTGCCCTTGAATATAGAATGGTAACCTGTCACCTTGGGACTGAATTCACAGTATCCTTTATATGACATGTCGCCAGCCAAACATATTTCTCCTGAAAAATCCTCTCTCTGAAACATTCTAAGTAGTTTCATGTCAGTATTACTAACAAACGCTACTGGATTTTTATAACGCTGCCCATAGTTATTTGATATGGATTAGAATAGATTTCAGAAAGAGAGAAAACAAAGCATCTACATAGTTTTTCACAGAAGATGCAAAGTATCAGACTATATACATATATATATATTTTTTTTTTTTTTAAGTGATCCAAAATACCTAGTTACGTATGCATACATATATTTATGTGCAGGTCCAGAGTTTTTCACTCCTGCTTTTGCACTTTTAGTTACAAAAGAGTTACGATTGAATACCAATTAGCCAAAGTTGCAAGCTAAGAACTTGTTTTATGTATTCTTTCCCTTTAACTATGCAATCCATCACAGTTTATTCAGATTTCTGACCACTGACAGGAGAACAATGTGTCATACTTCAAAGCCCATTTTATCAAAACATTGAAATGTAGTTTCCAAAAAGATTGTCACCAGTGTAACGTGTTTGTCAAGCAACATGTTTTTGAAAGTATTTTAATCAACTCTCAATATACTTCTACATTGGACATTTAGAAATCAAATGTTGTTTTCAGTGTATTTAAAATACATTGAAAGTGTCAATTGTGAAGATTTAGCTTACCTTTCTACATTGTTTTGAAACAGAATTTTCTAAAGAGATATATTTTCCTCCTTTGTAACATTACAATATAGTTTTCACAAAGACATGGGATCAAACTCTTTCAAACTTCAGAAGCACATACCTATGCTGGATGCAAAGCAAAAAAATGGATTATTTAGTGACAGTAGAACACAGACACTCCTGTGCAGAATAGATCTGTCTGAATAACAAAAAAATTATTCCCTAGTAATTTATTTAGCAGCTGACAAGGGGGAACAGAACAGATTTCTATGATGAATATTATTGAGCTGTATATAAAACTGGTCATATAGTGAAAATATACATTCATAGATAATTTCATCATCAGTTGAGTAAAACAACTTGGATTGATTTTCTGTTCATAAATTTTCTGTTCAGCAGTTGTGCTGTTCCTTTTATTCTCTGAGCTACATGATTTCTACCAAAAAACAAGCAAACCAAAGCAAAATCATTTTCAAAATCTAAGGCTAACATAGTAGGAAATGTTAGCAGGTATTTGTAAAATCTACCTCAATTTATATTTAAAATGATAAAAAATATTGATAAAAATGAACTAACACAAAATCCCACGAGAACACAGTGCCACACAATTCCTTTCAGTGTCTGGGGTGACAAACATTGTTCTTTTAAATCCAGCCTCTGCGGGGTTAGCATATGCCCTGGCCTTTGAACAAAATGTTCCTAAATTCACAATGTTCACAGCCATAGCACAAAGAATTGTAAAGACTCTTGCTGCAAAGGCTTTTAAGCTCAGAAAACAAGGTGCTGCATGGCTTCTGGCACAGGAAGATATAAAAGTCATTCATGAGTGACTGTCACACCTTGTGAGAAAATACAAAGCAGTGCAGACTTCAAACCAGTAAATGAAACAGAGACCAAACACTCAAAATGTTTTTTACTAGTCAGTAGAGACCTACTGTGACCTGAAGCCCATGGAGAGCTTTTAACTGGCTGCTGGATCTACTACCAGTGCTAGAGAATATCAGAAATAAGTAAATTTCCAGTAACTTCAGAAGAAAGGTGGTCCCAGTGACAGTGAAGGTATGGAGTGCTCGGTTCCTTCGGAGGAAGAGCTGGAGGTTTGCAGAGGTGGGCTCCTTCCTGTGGAAGGGGGAAAGAGCAGCAAACATGAGCCCTGGGCATTTGAACAGGCAATAAGCCCTGAAGAACAGGGGACAGGGTTGTTGCATATAGGTAAAGCTTATAAAATGAAGGCCTTGTCGCCTTTGCAAAATCATGGCTCAGGCCTGTTACTTCGGCTAAGTAGAGAAGGACTGTGGGAAAGAGACACGGCTGAATTAGGGGTAGAAAAACATGCTGTGTGATCATCACATGCTCACATCGTGGTGTATGGTGGTTGGTTGACTTATGCTTGTTATGCTTTAAAACTGTGTAAACAGACAACAGGCTAAGTGCTTAAAAAGGCTGGGTTTTTGCAATAAAGTGCTGATGCTTGCCACCATCTTTGGGCATCAGTCTTTTGTGTCCACCGTCACAGGCTTGTTACCCACTTTGGAGAAGTCCACGTCACCACACAGGCAGAGCACAAGAAGCTGGTGGTGCTCCCTCCAGTTCAATGAGTTTGGTATTAGCTCAAAGTCTCACTCTTTATATTCATTGAGTTCATGAAAAAGTTAGGTGAAAGGAGGTATACCACACCTGATATTCGCCATTAAAATGTTATTTGATCTCCTTCTCTAGGCTAAGAGACACTTTCAAAGGCATATCTAGCCTTCCTAAGATAAATGATACTTGACTTACTCCTGCAAATTGTTCTTGCTTTATCTTGATTAGTAAAGTCCACTGTTTTACTTCTGGATAAGATTGAGCCAAGTCAGGTAAACTGATGGCAAAGTGTCTTTTTGACCTTTCTTGGTTTTTTAAAGTCTATTATGTTATTGAAAGCAGAAAGCAGAAGTTTGGTAATCTTAATTTCTGACAAAAAATAATTTATACATTTATATATGAATGGAGGTAGATAAACAAATAGATATACAGTTACATGCATACAGGATAGTGTTCCAGTTCAGGTCAAATTAGGAAATTCCTGTCTATTAGAGATAGAATTTTTTTTTTTTTGCAATATTCCTACATTGTCAACAATGCTTGTTTAGATGCAGTTACAGCAATCTTACTGAACTTTTGATTACATAACTGCTTCAGTTTAGCAACTCAATGTAAATTATTTTAATAGTAGTCATTCTGGCAGGTATAAAGTGCTTTTACTAGAGAGTGCAAGTATTTTAACCTTATAATGTAAAAGAAAGTATCAGAGAAGTAGGAGGAAAAACTGTATATCACAGTAGGGAAAATACAATCTGGGTTCATTCATGGGACTACTTCCTTCTGCTTTTCTTTTGTGACTTACATTTAATGATAATATTTCTGAGAAGTGTCTCCTACTCCCTTTCCCTTCTTTCATATTGGAAGAAAATCATGACCACAAGTCTCTTGTATGAAACTTGGAGAGAAAATTTAGACGTTTCTCCAAATAAAGGCTGAAACAGCCAAATCAACAGCTACAGTTATGAAAGACCTCTTTTTTTTCCCTTCCCTTGAGCAGGGAGACCATGAGCAATTCAAGTTCCTCAGTATTAGCTTAAAAGTACACAGACATGAAAGGGTAATTGGAGTGGTAAAAGAAGCCACCAGCCTGTTGTTCTGCAGGTGTTACTGCTGGAGCAAAACCACCTGGAGGAGACCAGAAAAAGCCCCACACACCACCTCACATGCCAGCACAGACAACTTTTGACCACAAGACCTTGCCCTGGAAAACAGAGAGAGATATACTGAAGTCTCTTAATAGCAACAAACTTTGCCAATGCTAGGCCTATTCTTGGGCCTTTGCAGAAATTACTTGTACCAACAAAACAGCTTCATGGGGGGAAAAAAAATAACAAAAAAACAGCTGCCCAACCAGAAGAAGCAGCAGCAGAGCCAGGGTCCTTGGTGCTTGCAAACATCAGCACCATGAGAGCTGGCAGGAGTAAGGAGGGACACGGCACCTGCCTCCCACCTGGGCTAGGGCTGTCCACACCTTCTGGGGCTACAGGAGCCCTGCCTCGAAACCCAAGGAACAACAAGGGTAAGAAAAAAACACAGCTACCTTTTCCAAAGCCAGTACAGGATTACAGAATCCACTCTAGAGATGCCAGAAGACAGTTGTCAATCAGAACAAACCCAACTCTCTCACTTCCCTGTAGGCCAAGGGTAAAACCCTTGTTTCTTCTCCCCTCTCTTTGGAGGCAGGTTCACATTGGAGACATTTCATGGGGTTCCCGTGCATGAGGAACTGAATCAAACCAAAGCTTAGGTCACAAGACAAGCATACTTTTTAATTTACCATATAGCTGTCCCAGCTTCATCTCTATGTTAAGCAGGCACTCTCCAGAACAGAGCTAGCAATGGACTCCTTAGTGATGTACACAATACATTAGAACATAATGCAAAGCCTACATACATCTGTTTTCAGCAATAAAAGTAGTCCAGCTTGCTCCAAGAGCAAGAAGCACATCTCTGAGAGAAGAAAAAACCACACATGCCCACAAATGCAGCAAATATATTTCTATGGCTTTCTCTTTTCATTTTCCTTCCACACAAGTTGATGAAAGCTAAAGGGCAGCATTCAGTCATATACACCTCAGTACTCTAGCCCACCTTTCCCTTCAGAGAACTTTCAAATTCAATTGCTCTTCAACAATGCAACAAAGCCTTCCAAAATACTCTTTTTCTGCAGGTTTCCACCAAAGAATTGGAAAAGCAATCAAGCTAGACATCTGCTAGAAGAGCAGCAATTAAGAGCCTAGCAGATATTAATGATACAGGTAATCTAGCCCCTCTCAAGTGAGCCCTGCAAGGCAGAGAGAACAAATACACTGCTGAAATCAATTCTTTATTCAACAGATGTTTTTAAATCGCAAACTGACTGATGATTATATGTACTGTGTTCTTTTCAAAATGGAGGGGGTTTTTTTACCTCTCCTTTTTCTGTTTCCTTTTTGCGAAGTGGGTACAAAAAGCCCAGCTCTATCCACTCCTTATTGTGACACATCTGTGTACTCACAAAAAGCTGAAAACACTTGTTGAACAGCTAAGGAAACACAGAGCCAACAAACCCAGGCTGAAACTCCATAACAGTTTAAAATTCAGTTTTATGTCTTTCTAATTGCTCAGGTACTGAAGCTTTAATGCAGAGACAGATTTCAGGCAGAAATTTCCTCACCATTTTAAAAGGCTTTATAAATATTTTATCATCAAGATATTTAAAAAAGGAGTACCTGCTGAAGTCAGAGTAGAGAATATTTTAGTAGTCCCTCTACTTATGGTTAGAAAAAAGGCAAGGAACAACTCCTACAGCTTTGCTCACCCTTTCTCACTATTCTCATGTCCTGCCTTAGAGCTGATGTGCCTCCTTTCTTTTGCTCACTGCATCTCAAATTATTTCTGATTTGATGGACAAGCTCGGTCACCAGAGTATCTCTATTTGCAACAAAGACCTTGTGGTCCTGCTAGAGAGAAAACCATGGACTACTATCCATGTGGGCTCTATTTTGCTATTATCCTGGTTGTGACTCACAGCTGTACCTTTTCCATATACCATAATGAGCTTGTGAAACCCCATATAGAAAGAATAGGTCATTCATTTTAAACTGTACAGTAAATATCCAGCAATGCTCTTCCCTTTGGCTCTTCTCAATCATTGTTTCCTTCCTGTCTGCCATTGGTGTAAAGGTTTATCTATTAAAATTCAAATTAGAGAAAGTCAAAACAGCTTCACTAATTTTTATTTGTTTGGTTTTTAAATGTAAAACTTTTTCTTCTATGCCATTTTTTCCAGGGAAGTGTAACCTTTTATGGCACCTCATGGATTACTTTTGGATTTGTCATTCACAAGAGAGGTGGGTGCACCTTCTCTGAGGCACGACAAACTGTGCTTTTCTTCAGCACATTAATCAGGGGCCTACAGGCAAATTTCAGCAGAGTTAGGTTTAGAAAAAGAGCTCTTCCTCCTGCAAGTAAGGGAGGATGCAGTTCATGATTAGGCTATGTTGTAGCCTCACTAAAGTATACATCAAGAAAAACACAGTTTCTGCCTGCTTTGGACAGCCAAAGCAGTGGAGCAAAACTCCTGCCAGGCTCAACCAGTCAAGGCGTATGGAATGGGGGCAGCCATACAGCTGTTCCTTTGTGTCCCCTTTGCCATCTTTTCCCCTATAAACTATTTGCAGATTAGTTATAGTTTTGTCAGCTGGCTGTAGGCAAAGAAACCTCGTGGAAAATTCTAGATGAAAAGATGTTGAATAAAACTAATTTTAAAAAGAGGGTAAAAAAAAAAAAAAAAAAGGCTTTGGGTAGCAAGCTTCTCTGTATCCATTTACTTACATATTCTTTATACCTCTGAAGAGAGGCATTTGTGTTTCTCTAATGAATCACAAAACCAAACTTTAAAAGTAGCAGATTATTGTGACTGGCAAAGGGTAGGAGAGGAGATGAAAAGGGACATTGCTTATGTTTTCCATTCTTTTAGATATCTTCAAAGGCAAAATGGTGAACCTAGGAAGAGAAAGGTACTTGCAATCTCTGGTAATAAGAATACTTTCAAGTCTTCTGGTATGCAAGTATTTCAAGTGTCACACAATATTTCCTCACAGATGTTTTTATTAGACTCTTCCAAAGGTAAAATAAATTGTAGTTCCTAATCTCAGACCAGAATAGCCATCTTAAAGTGTTTGCTCTCCTGACATAAAGAAGCTCTTGGCCCCATTTTGAGTATCCTGTATTTTATCCACTGTTTAAGTTATACTGCACGAAGTGGCATTAATTAATTCCATGGCAAATAATAGAATTATTCTGAGGTATTTTGCTGTCAGTAGAAATTGAACAATGGAAACATACTGAGAGAGAAACTGCAGTTTGGGTCTGTCCCTAAGTACCTGGGACTTGCACAAAGGAGGGAGATATTGGGGGAAAGAAATCAATGGAAAACGCTTTTAGAAGAACAAAAACTGTCTCTATCACTAAAACAAACTTACAACTCCCTCCTGTACTTTGTCCTACCAGCTGGACAAGGTATTTGGTAATACCGGGGATATTTTAGGTTGACCTAACCCAGAGCTAGACTTTAGCATTTTTACAAAGGAAGAAAGAGGCATAGAAGGGAAAAGAACAAAAGAACATAGGGCAGGGAGAGCCAGTTTCAAGTAAGATAAGGGACATCAGCTGGTCAGATCATGGGGAGCATCCTGGGAAGGGACAATTTTGGGCTGAGGCATGTCTTAGGACAGCTCCCTGTCAGTGTGTATGGTGCTGAGGCTTTAGGGTTTCTCATTCTCTCTAGAACAGTTACTGCTGAAGGAATGTCAGATAAACAGTCAGGAGAAGGGATTTGCTTTCCTGATGCCCACAGCTGCCAGAAAAAAAAAACAGAGGTGGTTTCCACCTGACCAGAATTCTCACCAGCCTGCTTTTAAACTTGGTTTATAACTATCTCTAAGCATATTTCACCAATTTGGCATAATTTTAGGCCCTGCCACTCTGAGAACTGCACATCTGGAACAATAAGCACTGCAGAGAAAGCAGAGCAGGTTTTGCCTCTCAGCGTGCAGGGATACTCCATGTAATTAATAATGGGAACTAAAGCACGAGATGGAATTTATATTAAAATATTAATGCCAACTAAATGCCTGCTTCCCACAGAGAATCCAATACTGTTTCTTGAAATATCAAGCAGAAGAGTATCCAGGGGCCACAGTAGATTCAGAAGAATCATAGCATGGCTTGGGTCAGAAGGGACATCAAAAACCATCTTATTCCAAATCCCTGCCATGGGTAGGGACACCTTTTACTAGACCAGATTGCTCAGAGTCCCATCCAACCCAGTCTTGAATCCTTTCAGGGATGTGGCATCCACAGCTTCTCTGGGAAACCCAGTGCCTCACTACCCTCACAGTCAAGAATTTCTGCTTAATATCTAATCTAAACTACCCTCCTTCAATTTAAAGCCCTTCCTCCTTGTCCTATCACCTCATGCCCTTGGAAAAAATCCCTTCCCAGCTCTCTCGCAAACCCTTTTTAGGTACTAATGCAAGGAACACAAAACTGAGCAGATATCAACTTGTAGTACATAAATATTTCTTAATCGTACTTCAAAACTAAAAACACAAAGGAAAGGAGGAACCCTATCTGGGGTTGAAGAAAAGGAGCACTGTTTCTTCAGATATCTAATATTTCTGTGAGGTTTACTTAACCGCTTTCTGACAAGATATGCCCTGCCCCAATCTTAGAAAAAGTGGTTGAAAAATATTTTTAAACTGCATGCAACCAATAAAAAAGAAGTAAAAGTAAATGACCACAAATGTCTTGATTTATGACACCAGAGACTGAAAAAAGCAATGAGGAAAAACTCTAGGGATATCTATCATTTTATATCACTGGTAAAACAAATCCTTCCCATGCAATGCTGAGACCCTCAACCCAAAACATTGCAGAGAGCTGACAGAATACCACATTTGTCTTCACAGAGGTGATCTCTAAGGTATACCAGGTATGAGACATTGCAGAGTCCACAACATAGAATAGAAATGGACTTCTCTCATGAGGAAAAGCAGTTTTCTTCTGTACCTCTTTTTGCCTCACATTTACTTTCATTAAACAAAGCCCAAGGACTCTCAAGAGACTGGCTATCAAATGCAAAAGAGATTTAATCTTCACATGTGTGGGGACTTCAAAGATACAAACACTCTGTAAAACATAGGTCTGTATACTATCTTTAATTTACGTGCATACATTTATTGCAGTCAAGTTTGTAAAAACCTCAAAGCAGATTTAAGGCACAAAAGAAGAATTTACCTAAAGCGCTCATGGTTCTATGGTCCTTTTCGAATCAAAATTGCATTCCTTTGATTTATCAAAACCAAAACCAGACTGATGTAATTTCTAGTTTCTTGTTTCCCTGCCACTCCTCTGCCAAAAACTCCTGTACACTATTCTTATCCAGGCTTGCATTGATGCTTTCAGACATCTACATGTTCTCCTAGAACATTTAAGGCCTGTATGTTTGCATCTCTCAGCAGAGAGCAGCTGTAGTATTTGTAGAGCAAAAGCCCAGTTTAAACGTAGGAAAAGAAACACACTGAGCAATAAGACAAAGCATGACATTAAAACTCAACAGGTTTCTGTATGAATCAGGGCCACGTATCTGAACACAAGCAAGACATTCTTTCTGCTCCTACTTATGTTCTTTTGGCACAGGGTTTTTTACATTTAGAGTAGTACCAGCAGAGGAATAACTTCGCATTTCATAAATTAGATTAATTTTTGTTGGCACAACAGACATCATAGAAGGGTGACAATGATAGAGCTAGAAATCACAGGCAAGAAAAATGCTCAAAGCCTTTCCCATATGCACAGGAGGCAAATTATCTATTTTTTACAACAAATGCATTTTAGACTAGTTGAAGATCATACTAAGAAGAATCTAGTTATTACCTGCTTGTTTATGTAAGTGCCTTTTTACTGTGCAAGTCAAGTGTATTGCAAAGACTTTCATTGCAGCAGAAAATATCAGAACATGCAAATACTTTCAAGCCCCCGAGGGGCCAATAACACTGTCCAAGGAATCAGTCTTGCAGAACCCAGACTTCAAGCCAGAGCCATCTGAACAAATAGTTCTCCAGCAATCTTGTCTTTTAACAACATGATAACATTTGCAAGCTTTCTGGTTTCTTTCCTACTTGTGAGTAGTCACCAAACCTATTAAAGGAATGGGGAACAGAAAGCAGCTGGGCAGCCAGGTAACAGGGACTTGCCTCCAGCTGGGGAGGGGTAGCCAAACAGTGGCATAAAGATGGACAGTCTTGAGTTTGATTGCTTATCTAAGAACAAAGAGAGCTGAGTTCAGTCCCTGGCTCAGCCACAAAGTTTTTCAATACCTTCATATAAGATTCCTCTGCGAGCCAGCCATCTGGGAGGAAACAAATAAAAAATATCCAGAAAAAATGCAATGGTAAATGCTGTATATATAGAGGATTATGACATCCACAGCTATTTTGTACATAATGCACATGCTCTTTTTATCAGTAATTAAGATGCTTATGAGGTAATAGGAGATTTGAATGAATTTTCCTTTGGCATGAGAGGAAATATGAACAAACTAATGGAAAAATGTGAGAAGAGATGCACAAAATTCCTCTTTCTCCTCTCTGGGGATAATATCTATTAATTTCCTTTGCTTTTCTATGAAGTGTCGGTAAAACAGTATTTTCTCTTGTGCAAAAGAATTGGGGAGTGGAGACAATGGAGGGGAGTCAGTCTGGAAAGTGGGGGTTTATTTACCCATCTGGTTTTGATTTATATTTATTAACACAATCGTCTGACCTAAAAAAAAAAAATTAAGAAAAGAAACCCCACATCAGCTAACACCAAACCACAAATATAACTAACAGTGTAGTTCATATAATCAGATATATATTAGAACATTTTCCTGTTTTTTTATACATAATGTAACAGAAAAATTGTAACAGGAAGAAAAATAAAGCTTTGAGACTAAGGCACAATGCAGAGAGAGAAACAGGGATGTAAGAACACGCACAAGGCTGAGGAACTTCAGAGAAAATATTTAACCTCTCCATTACTTAGTTTCTCTCTAACTGACACAGAGCAGTATCCCCCTACAACCTTAATTGTTCCCCTGGCTCACTTGAATAGTTAACATCAGAATGGCTGGTGTACCACTTCTGGCTACTTCATCCTGGGCCATTCATAAAGGGTTTTTTCCGTCATCTGCATATATCCATACCTAATGAACGTCAGTTCTTTCGTTTTCCAATGTGAAGTATAATGAGACAATTTTTTTCAACAAAAGCTGTGTTTGGCCTGTTCTTTGTATGTGGGAATTCAAACTACTGAACAGCCCTCAGAAATCATGGAGCAGTGCCATGTGCAATGACCTCACAACATCCAGCCATTTAATCTGAGATGCAGTACAAATGAGGTGCTGGCAAAACACATTAACTTTTTTTTGCAAGACCACTCAATGCTAATCCAGTTATCATTTTCCATCTCGTTTTCCCTCCTTAGTTTCCAGAACTTAGGAGAGTAGACAGAGGAGCTTGGTGTGGTTTTGGAAAGAAATGGGGGTGGAATGGGGCTGAACAAAGATGCCAGGAGATCTCCATCAAGGGCCAAGCTTTTCCCCCCTCCTTCCATAAGTGCTCAACAGCTATTCACAAAATAAAACAGGTTGAATTTCTTGATACCAAAATCGTGCCAGCACAGGTGTGCCAAGGTAGAAGATTAAAGGAAGGCTCACAAGAGACCCAGCAGCATCACAAGGGGTCGAGTGGCTTCAGAAAGCCACGATGTGGCCCAAGAGCCCTGGACACATATACCTCTCCCAGGGCCACTGTGCTTGCACACAAGCATTGGGCCCAGTCCTGTTCAATATCTTTATTGATAATCCACCCCAAAATCTGCTCTCTGGGCTGAGTAAGACATCCAACAGAGCCCCACAGAGCACCTGGGGAGAACACCTACCAAGACCTCAAGGGTGCCAACTCTCAACCTGTCATTTTAGAGCCTTACAACAGCAAAACAATGCCAATGTAGTCTTCCAGCTGGTCTTAGAGCACCTTTCCCAAAAATCTTACCACTCCTTCCATTGAAGGGGTGCCACACCAGTCTCCTTCTCCAGTCCTTTCAAAACAAGTTGAAATTTCAACACCTGATCACCACAGATCTTGAGGGGTGAGGAGTATAGAAGAGAGACTCCACTAAGGTGCTTGTCCTGTTTCCCTTAAGGTCACCAGCAGCACTGGCAACTCGTATCAATAACAATCCAACCAAAGGAGAGATCAGTAAGTTCAGACAAGGTCTCTGTAGGTAACTCTGTAGGTTTCTCACACCCCCATTCACCCCCAGCCCCCTAAACAAAATGAATAGATTTAGTAAAAGCACACACAGGTCTGAGACCTTTTTTTCTCAGAAGGCTCAACAGATGTTTGGTTATGGAAGGTTTGCCTGCACATCCTACTATTAGCTGTATATTTTGCCAGTAAGAGCAGGGAGGGAGAGAGAAAATATTCTTTATTCTAAGGAAATAAAGAGCTTTTCTCTCAGCCACATCTCAACATGTTTTTCCATTTTTTTTTCCTCCTCTTACTGTTTACGAGAATTTCAGCAAAAATCTTTACTAGAAGATGAAATTGTACAATTTCCATTTCAGTGGATGCAAAGCATTTATTTTTACAAATCCTCAAGTTTTCCCATTAGGCCTCTGTAAGGAAAAAGAAGAATTGTGATATCATGCATATATACAATATGATGTGCATGAAGTGCATCAAAAATAAAATCTCCAAGACAGATATAATAAGAGTTTTGCAGTAAAAGTTATCAACATTAACATACTAGTTCTAATTTATTCTACTTCATGCATTTAAATTTATTACCTTCAGGCCTTATGTTGGCTACGGAGTGTGGCTCTGCATTCCTGAGTCAGTTGACAACGAACAGTTAAGTTCCAATAAATTGGAAAGGTGAAGTAGGGTAAGCCTAACTAATGGAAGAAAATTATGCCAGTGCAAATCCAATACACCACAGCAAAGCAGCAGCAGCACAAAAATATTCCACCATATGTTTCAGGGGCTGGCTGAAGCTTCATGCAGAAAGCTTTGATGTTTCCACTGTAATTGAGAATGTCAATACTTCAAGGGTGGAAAACTTGCTTCCATCGATTAAATACTTGATTTTCAGACTCCACATACGAAGAATGCCTGCTTCCTCAAATTCACTCCACACCAGCTCACCTTATGTTGTTTTAGAGCACGTAAGACATAGGTGTACCACAGTACTTCTGTGTTTCTGTAACAGTGTGGCTTTAGATTGAAGGGCAAAATGGGTGCATGGCAATTTTCTAATTCAGGAACCATCTGCACTCTCTTTCCACCAGTGCAAGTGGAAATTTGTGTAAGAATCAGATGGATCCCAAACATTTTGGCAAACTGAAAAATGCACAACTATCCAAAATATACACAAATTAAGGCCTTATTCATGGTGAAACAGCAGCACGCACAGAACAAAATCTTGTCAGAAGATCCACAGAAAAACAAGAACTAGAGGCACTGAAAAGAAACCAAATTCCTGGGGACAACTGGCTCCATCTCCCTGCTCAGTCCAAAGCTGCCCATTAACAGTTTTTGGGAATAGCATGCCCTTTTCCAGAGGAGCAAAAAAAAAAAAAAAAGACCAAAAAACAAAACAAAACAAAAAAAAAGGGAAAACTGGCAATACTTGAATATCACAAAATAAAGAGATCTAATGCTTCTCTCCTCTGTTACCATGTCTTCCCCTTGAAATCAAGCTGCACTGAAGAATTTGGGGTGTAAATCCACATTCAGGCACTGAAACAAAGAGCAGCCTCATTTTCCAGGAGTTGCCAAGCACACAGGACCTCCTCACCAAGAAAGTAGGGACTACTTTTCTCCTCCTCCTGCCTTACCCTTACTTTTTTTTTGAGTTTTTTTTTGTTTGTTTGTTTGTTTGGTTTTTTGTTTTTTTTTGTTTTTATGTTCAGAAGGGAGTGTGCTTTCAAAGCAGCTCTGATCTCCACTTTGGTCTGCATCATTAGGCAGCCCCACAGCAAGATCCCTTCCAAATTAAATTTGTGTGGCAGAGGCACACCAGCACCACACCTAATGCTGTGTGTTTTTTAATGGCCATTCTGTGCACAGGCCAAAGCTGAAGGCAGTCTAAGGCAAACATCCCAGTAAATATGTACACCCTGCATAACCTGTCCTCAGAGCTGCTTTGTCGTATGGATCTTCCCACTTTGGTGACATTGCTGCAAACCTTCATGCAGACCACAGCCCTCTACTTCCCTTCTGCTCCCCACTAAGCGGTGGATGGGATGTGTCCTAATTTTGCAGCTCCTTGACAGATGGGAAAAGTCTGAATTAAAGTGAACTCTGTGAAGATCTGTGTCTAATGCTTGTGATATTAAAGACAAAAACCCCACTCCCTGCATATGTTAACATAGTTCTACTTCGCATGGTTAAAAATAGAGTTAGTCTGACTTTAGGGATCTGAACTTGGTCATACTGTGCACACACATTAATTTCTATTTTTTGTCAAATTAAAAATTTTTCTATCTGTGCCACTATATTTCTGTCATAAAAGATCAAGGGACAGCTACACTCTGAGGATTAAAGGTAAAACCATCTCGAGGCAGAAAGTCAGTTAGCAAGACAGTCCAGCTTTAGTCAAAAGCCCCTGAGGCACTACACATAATGCCAAGAGAAGAAGAGTGTCCTCCCTGAAGACCTTAGCACATAAACAGATGCCCAGGAAAATGGTGAGAACTGATCCAGGAGAAGGGAAAAAAAGATTGAGGAAAATGACACAGCCATAACCTCCTCATCATTCAGGAAGGGAGCCCAGAATATCTTAGTGCTGCTGGTCAATATGCCTCACGAACCATAGCATATAAAAGCAATCTGTATGCCCCTCCTCTCCATATCCAAATTCTCTCTCTTCTCCTGCCCCCATCCCACTCACTTGCAAGAAAAATTAGAGCACACGTGTGACTATGGTAGATTAACATCATAGTGGCAATTGTTGAAACAAGCAAAGCAGTAACCTTCTGGTGAAGTTACAAACCATCTCCTTTGCTTCACTTGGCAGACTTTGGGACAGAGACATCTGATCTACTTTATAGAAGCTGATGTACTGCACACCATTCATATGCCCTTGGGCAGCACCAAGCAGTACAGTACCTGTCTTGGTTAGGTTGCAGATCCATAGATATCCATACAGGATCCATAGAGCCTTCAAGATAAAATTTACACAAAATCAAGCCAATATTTTAATAGACACCTAATCAGGATTTTTTTCCCGCATAATGAAAATTAATTGGGAGGGAAAGTTAATAACCTGGATAATCATGTTTGTTGAAATCTTCTGCAAGATTTAGTACACCAGAAAAAGAACATCTTTTTTTCTCTGCCATTAATAACATTTTTAAAATGTGAAAAAAAAGTATAGGTGCCAATCTATCAAAACTTCTCACACATTGCCATGATTTAGCTTCAGCCAGCAACCAAACACCACATAGTCCTTCATTCACTTTCCTCCAGTTAGGATAGGGGAAGAATTGGAAGACTAAAGGTAAGAAAACTTGTGGGTAGAGATAAAGACAATTTCACAGGGTAAAGCAAAAGCTGGACACTCAAGCAAAGCTAAACAAGGAATTCATTCACTGCTTCCTGTGGGTAGGCAGGACTTCAGAGCCATTCCCAGGAAAGCAGGGCTCCATACTTGGGAACACAAGTGCTATCACTCTGAACATCACCTTCTTCCCCAGCTTTATGTGCAGAGCATGACTCCACATGGTGTGGGAGATCCCTGTGGTCACTTGGGGTCAGCTGTCCTGGCTCTGTCCCCTGTCAGCTCCTTGTGCACCCCATCCCCCTCGCTGGTGGGGTGCTGTGAGAAGCAGGAAAGCCCTTGGCTCTGTGTAAGCCTTGCTCAGCAGTGGCTGAAACAGCCCTGTGTTATCAACACTGTTTCCAGCACAAATCAAACACAGACCCATACTAGTTACTGTGATGAAAATTAATTCTACCCCCATCAAAACCATCTCACACAGGAACAATTTAAGTGGTACAAAGTGTATGACCCAATTTGAGTACACGAGGACTTGCAGAATCTGGCTTTTGCTTAGGACTGCCAAACTATAGACATCAGGGCATCAAAGGCAAAGGATAGACAGAAAGAAATCCCAAATCACAATTTGCGGATTTCCCCACCTGTTAAAAAACTCTGTTATGTTAAGACATCAACATTTTCCTATCATTACTTAAACTTTGGAGTATTTGATGGGTAGCTTCTAAAAACTCATGTTCTTACAGTATTTCCTCTTGCTGGTTTCATTAAGATAGGACTATAATTCCAGATCCCATGTCTGCAAATAAAAGCAGGAAGACTCTATATAAACACAACCCCCCTAAATACTACTGATACTTTGATTTATATTTTCAGTATTTCACACGATTTTTAGAGGCATAAAATTGAATACTGGCCAATAATTTTGTTCATATATTGAAGCAATTTAGAGAGGAAACTAGATGTAGATTGTTAAGAAAACTAATGGCTATTGGAGTTTTTTGTGTGCATATATACATGCACATGAGTATATATATTTTACCCTGTGGGGAATTCTGACATTGATTTTGACATTAATTTTATTCTTGCTAATTTTTGCAACAGACTGCATCATATAATGCCGATGTAATTCCAGATGCTAAAACAGTTTACTAACACTGGTAAATAAAAAAATACTAGCTTTATATTAGAGAGCTTATATAATACATATCAACAAATTATACCTAAATTTATATCATGTTTATACCTAAGTTTATGTCATGTTTAATTGAAATTTCTATTTCTTTTCTAGATACTAATGACGTACATTAACAGAAAATAAGGGGCTGAACACCCCATACTTGACATGAGGCATAACACTATTTCTCATGAGCCAGCCCAAAGAGTAACTTCACACAATGGCTTTGTAGAAGGGAGTGCACTTCCTTCAGCTCTGCATGCACTGGTGAGGACCCTATGAGTAGGCAGATGAATCAGAGGCTGCTTCTGATGGTTTTTACCCTGTTGATGATGTATTTAAAACCAGATCTATACCATTAATGCATTTCACATTGGGCAGAGCAATACTCTAAAGAGAAGGACTTTCAAGTAACTTCTAATTTAACTAAACAACAAAGTAGACAGGAGAGTTGCTGGCTGGACATCTTGACTTCTCTGCAATACCTTTTTATGCTTTAGCTCTGCAGAAATTAAAGGACTGATACAAGAGCTACTGGATAAACTGCACTTTCTTTTATATCCAGGTGTCAGCCTTGATGACAATAAGGATCCCTTCTGGTTTGAAATCTTTGGAACCAATAACAATGGAAGGAGACGTGGCTTCACAGAGGGTACTACTAAAATAATAATTTCTTCTTTCACTATTGTGCCAAACAATCACCAAACAAAATTGCCTTAGCATAAAACTTGATTTGAGTAGCTGTTTCAGCAATGTAATACATAATACCCAAAAGAATTCTCCTAAAAACAGCAGCAGATTTTTATCAGCTAAGTTATAAACAAATTTGGATGCAGCAAGATGCAATCCACCAGTTGGCTCAAAAATGTGATTTTAGTTTATTTGTCCACTGTTCAAGAATGTTCAGTCGATATTTTTTCATTTCATGCCTCTCCCTACAAATAGGGAGACCAAGAAAGGAAGTGAGACTTGAGAGGCCAGAGAATAACACACAGCCATACCCACAGCTACTGCCACCATTTGCCCAGGAATTTCTGCAAAGGAGTTTTAGGACTGACAGGCACCGAGGATGTCTGGAAATGAGGAGGTGCAGGAGCAGCGCTCTATGAAGGACAAGTGCTGGTAGCTCTCAGATTAGCTAGTCACCATGACCCTGGCACACATCTCTGTGCAGCTTCTCCAGACACCCAGACTGCAACACAGAGGACAGGCAATAAATCCAAATGAAACACAAAGGTGGCATGGGAAGGAGAGACTTCCTGTCTGCCACAGGCTTATCAACTACAAGCTCCTAAATGATAGAAAAAAGCCATGACAAGACCAGCAGCGTGGAGGAGGTGCTGAGGGTCCAGTAACTGGCTTCCCTTGTGTTAATTATCAATGCACAAAATCCTGCACAGACAACTGGGACACATGCATCCTGCTCCTGGGGCCAGGCAGCTGAACAGGCTACTTAGTCTCATACTTTTCTACACATATACTTACAAGTAGTTAAATGCAGAAGTACAAACAACTGAAATCAGTTTTGGTTTAAATATAATTCTTTTCCTCTTCTATATTGTCTCTGAGATTTGCTACATCGCTGACACCATAGGAAAGCGTTTTCTTAGAGTCCCAAGGTGCAAAACAGGTTTTGAAGACCCTGAATTCTGTTTGGAACTAGAATCATCAGCAAAAGTCTATGAGAATTGATGCAAGGAAGACTTTCTATAGCGTATATTTGAATGTAGGAATAACTGACATGACAAAAAAAACCCCCTGAAACAGTCCATTCTTATAAAAACTACCAAGGAGTTTAGGAAACTAATGCAGTGAAAGAAACTCTAGATGGCTTGCTAGGGACACTCTGCCTTGTCTAACTCTCTCTGCAATTAGTTCTCCAAGCCAGAGAAGAATGCAGCCTAGGAACTTCAGATAACCCTGTTTAAATACTCTGCAATAAAATCTGCCTATTACCGCTTAAAACAGAAGGGCATATTAACACAACAGTAGTCAAATCTGGCTTTCGATATGCTCTTCTACTCTGATTCTATTTTTAAGGTTCTTTCTCATCCTGTTACTTACAGCTAATATTACACTTTCCCTCTCCTGTTTATTGCTTTGTTCTTTTTATTTTATGGAAAACTTGTCTTAAAACCCTTATTAGAAGTGTTTTCCATTTGTTAAGGGACAAAGAAGTATAGCTTTGTTCTGAATTGCTTCCAAAAATTATATCTGAACTATTGTCAAATCTGTAAAGAAACAGATTGATTTTTCTTTCACAGTTTTCAGAGCATCAACATGGAGAATTGATCAGAGCTAGATTCTCCATCACTTAACAAACTCGACAATGTCTGATACTTTTTCATTATAAATGTTTAGGTAAAATTTCAAAATTCCTTATGAATATGAAGGAATACAGAGGGTGGGTGTTGGATAACAACTACAAAAATATGTCTTGATATACTAAAATGTTTCACTTCAATAAGTTGCTTTGTATTCATTTTCACACACAATATAAATAACTCACATATCTTCATTTCAGTTACTTACACTTCCTCCAGAATAGAGAATAATAAAGCAATATATAAAAACTATTTACATTTTTCACAAAAGCAATTTCTGAAATTGGAATTGCTATAATAGGTAATTTTTAACAAAAAGTAACTTAGAAAATGTGAAAGCAGGGACACAGCCCATTTATGCCTCCTAGAAAGACACATGTAGCTTCAACAAAATCTGAGGACCAGCATTAAAATTAGCAACACATCCCATTGCAAAAAAAATAAACCCAAACAAACAAAAAATCAAATAATTTCCAAATATGGAAATCCTACTTAATAAAAAGGGATTTTAACATAACACTGAATAACAAGCATGAGACTATTTGACACTATAAATCCCTTACTTAACCAGGCCTCGTGTGAAATACTGTTTTTAAAATCTGTAACCATCACATTTAGGATTAGACAACGGAAAACCAGATATAAGTACATGAGACCAAAAGAAGTGAAATAGCTCACAGATGGACAAAGACAGCCCGCAGCCAAAGACCTGGAAAACATGGGCAGAAGTCTTTGTTCTCCTACAGACTTTGCATAACTCCAGCCAGTCATTTCACATACAGCCTTGCAGTGTGGCTGAAACAACCTCTCAAGGGTAAAGTTTCCCGACA
Source organism: Daphoenositta chrysoptera (assembly GCA_013397915.1). Classification (NCBI taxonomy): domain Eukaryota; kingdom Metazoa; phylum Chordata; class Aves; order Passeriformes; genus Daphoenositta; species Daphoenositta chrysoptera. Next base: position 668,373 of record VZRO01000502.1, read on the forward strand.
CATTCTCGGCTGAAATAGGGGACATGCTGACCTTTTTCAGCAACAACCACCTGTGGCACATTTTTGTTCAATTCCTTGCTCCAGCACGGATTTACCTGATTTACCTGACCACTATAAGCTGGGCAAGGAGAAATCCCAGCTGAAAACTGCTCAAAGCTTTGTTGCAGAGTTAATTGTCCCCTGGTTTAGGGGCCTTAGGCAAGTGTGCCATCAGGCAGTGCTGGCACGAGGGAAATGAATACAACACACAGCTAAGGCACATGAACTGAACCCTCCTGTTCACAGTCAGAGTGGCACTGCCATAGTGCTCCCTCCAGGGAGCATCCTCCATCCATCTCCTCCTCCTGAAAATTTAATCTTCTCCAAGCTCCTCTTCTCCAGCCTCTGTCACCTCACCTCTTTCATCTCAGCTGCTCACATCACAGCAAAAGCCATGATGTCAGTCGAGAAGAGTCAGGTTATTTTAGAGAATTAAATAGAAAGTGTTCGGTTCCCCTATTCATTTTGCCCAGAACATATCAGGGAATTCCTCACAGGCAGCCTGGCTGTGGGGTGGCAACAGTAACTATTAATGGTGCCTTGGTATGGGAGATCAAGGTGGTGTGTACCACAAGCTTTTATTTTTTCAAGACAGCTTATCTCCACTCTTGAAAGAATAAAACCATAAATAAGAGACCCATAAAAAGAAGATAATAGTACCTCCAATTTTTTGAGAGATGTTATGTGGGTAAATACATTAAGGATTATGAGATGTTCAAAAGCTATAGTAACAGGGGAGATAGAGGTAGCTAAGATAGATAAACTGCTATAAAAAATGCAGAGACTTTTAAAGGAAACATCCAGCTATGTAGAGAGCACAGCTCTTTTGTAGTTACTATTTATGTGCCATCTGTGAACAAGGAAAGTACTTAAATCAGTTTTGTTCACGCTTGAACTGGGCAAATAATGTGAAATAGTTTCTTGTAAACCATCATCCAAATGTAATTTTTTCTTGATTGCCTCCCCGTGTTTTTGACCCATTTTACACATATACTATAATACAGGTAACATGCTTGTTTGTCTGAAGAGTCAAACGTATGGAAGGACCATGCATTTCCCAAGTATTTGATAACTCCCCTGTGGGTTTGGGAGAGGGAAAAACTACCACCTAACACAGCACATCAGCCCAGACAGCAAATAGCAAGTTGGGTGTAGGAAATAACTAACACAATAGTTATTAGATAGCTGCACGCACCCTTCCAGACAGTCAGCCAAAACACGTTCTGTCTAAACTATTCTCATGTTAATTTTTTAGCAACAAAGACTTCTGTTCATTTGAGTTTCTACACAGATAATTCATTATCAGAATAAAAGGACCATATTCATTGAGTTGCTTGCTTCAAATAGATTTTCTCCAGCTCCAGTTCAGAAACAATAGCACCAACAATACTGTGAGACAATAAAGACATAGTAAAATGCTATAAACCAAGCACTGATTTTCTTGTGTTGCTGCTGTGCTGTTCATATGGCTTAAGTAGCTCAGTGACAGGGTGTCTTGTGGGAAATAGGAAACAGCTAAGGTGAAGGGAGATACAAATCCTGCTCACTTAAATGACGGGTATTTTTACAGGAGTTGTTCATTTGGAAAGCATCCCTGCTCCTTGGAAGGGAATTCTCGAAGGTTGCCCTCTGCGAAGTAAAACAGAGGTGGAACGACAAAAATAAGAAATGATCACTTCATAGGTAAGAGTAAAAACCAATACAATTTACTTTTTGGTAATTGGCTAAGAATGTTTAGATTCCAGGAAACTTTTCTTTCTGTTTGAGGTTTCTGTTTTCACACACTAACATAAAATTACAAAAATCCCCAGAGCTCCATTTCTGCTCTCTGGATATCTTAGCCACCATTTTAGCAATAGAGAATATAATCCCACTGGGACAGAAAAATACATTTATAGAAATAAAAAGGGTCTCTGCCCGATGAAATTCCTTGTGAGATGCCCTGCAACAAGTGCCATTCTCTCATTAAATGACCAAACCAACATCTTTCAAGAAAGTTGGTTTAATGGTTTGGGTTTGTTGGTTGATTTTTTTTTTCCTGAATTATGAACAAGGTTATTCAATACAAACACTGATTGCTCAAGTGGATGAGCTAAACATATAGTGGTTTTAAACATTCACATTGTCTTTCTTCCCCTCTCCCCCCACAGCTTCATTAGATTGGCCAGAGTTTGTAAGTGCTTCCTTATAGTTCCCATTTTGTCAGCACCACAATATCACTGCAGTATCTGCCACAAAGAGACAAAAAAAATGAGTAGGAAGGAGCTGTCAAATAAAAAAGATCTTAAAGACTGTAAATCACCATAGTATGAAGTATATGGTGAGAGTAATCATTAAAAACACATCAATCAGTGGGAGCAATGTCGTTAAGAGGAGAGAGAACCACCAAAAGAAAACAAAAATTGATTATGTTGAAGGTCTTGAGCATTATACACACAAATACTCCTAAAAATGGACCTGAAGCACTGTGTGAGGTGGCACAGAGGCCTAGCCCAGCATGAGTTTCTTCAGACCCTGCTCATAATTGGGCTTTTTCTTTTCACTGTAAAAGAAGGATGTCGATTTCCCAATTCTATTCAGAATCCTGGCTCTCATCACAAAAGAAAGGCTTGTATGATATTATGCACTTGCTGAACTACACCATCTTCAGGGCACTTATGTGCCTGCTAGACAGATGGTACATCCCTCAGCTGTTTGAATATGAAAACTCAAAGAGCTCCTAAAAACACCAGGGAAATAAAGAAACAGTCAAAAGGAAGTGAGAGGGCAGAAAAGATCAAAAGGGCTGAGCAGTAGACAGTTTCAAGGTATTTTCTTAATCAACAAATCCATACATGCTGGAGGGCAAGCCCTGCACCACACTCAGCTCTTGTTTTGTAATGGGATGCCTCGTTCTTGTATTACACATCTAAGAAAATGCTCAGGAAGCACTTTCTTTTCAGTACAACTTAATAGCACCAGGAGAAATAGAAACAACATGATGTTGAGGAACTTCATAAGACCTGGGCAAGACCAGAGTCATTGGCTAATAAACCAATACATCCTTATGATTCTTTACTTCATGGAAGATTTTCTGCTTCAAGCAAGACTATAATCTGTGCAGGTCACCACAAGTACGGATAGAGATAGTCTTCAACAGCAAAATCTTTTCCAGTATTTTTGGAAGACATCCTTTCCAACGTTTTTGGTCTTACTGTAATAATCCCATGTTTTTTTTCATTATCCCAGTACAGGTTTATGTCTAATATTACTTGTAGTTTTTCTGAAATCTGGGTGTCAATTCTCTTCAACAGGAGGGATTTTCAGCTCATCTCAGCAGGCATGTAGAAACCTTAACTTGATAAAATACAGAGCCTATGTTTAAAGCAGAAAATGACAGTTTTAATTTTTTTTAAGGACTATACTTACACCCACTGAAAAACCTACAGTTCAGGAACAAAGCTGGTAACCTGAAATGTAGCTTGTAGGGAGGAAGATGCTTGAGATTTGTTTGGATTTGGTCCAATTTTTACAGCAAGCAATTAGCATTTAATTGGGTAACTGGAATCTCCCAGGGCAAGGCTGTTCTTCAGGACAATGGTGTCCCAAAGAGAAGCAAAAAAACACTATTTTCTTTGAAGAGGCTTCAGGGAATCCCACCTTCCCTGATTCAGAAGCAAAACCCTCTCTCTTCAGAACTAGAGACCAGCATTCTGCAGCTGATTCCTGTTGAGTCTGCCCCATAGCTGCATGGGTATCCTTTCACATGCTGCCTTCATAGCTGAGAAAATTCATTAGACCCTGGAGATTTAAAAAAACATGTCACTGGTGGATTTTTTTTTTTAATTGTTAAGACATATAGAGAAACACACATCACCCAAATGGGCATTACCAGAGCTGGTCTGGTATAGCCCATATACAGTTAGCAAAATGTATGTAAATATCCACCATTCCTTGTTTTTCTATTTGTCCAGATTTGTTTGCTGTATTATCACACAAATATCAAAAGATCCCAGAAATTCTGCATCTCTTCTCCCTGATATATTCAATCCTTGCATAAAGATAGCCAGCACATGAAAGTGATAGCAATACTTGCAGCCTGTGAAGCTGAGCAGTAGATTCCATCCTCCTGATGGAATTATATGGAATATTCCAGGCAAAAGTTTTCTTTGTCCTTTCAAATTTTACTATACAGGTATGCATAAACACTATGGAAAAGGATTAAGAAAATAGTATATAATACAAGAATTTTGAAGAGGGAGAAAGCTTTTTCATGTTGAAAAATCTCTACAGAGATCTGCAAACTAGTAAAAACTGAAAATACCAGGTACAATGTTTGGTTAATGTGGTTTGGAAAGTGTCTGATCAAAGATACGGGAGTAAAAACGAATGTGCATTGAGAAATAAGGCAGCAGACCATACTAGTTTATTCAGTTACATGACAGTGATAATTGATGTAAAATAAGCAAATACAGTAATGACAGTCACAGGGGAACAGAAACAGAATTTATAAATAGATTTAGTCTGTTAAATAAACAAAGGGAAACAATCAGCAATGATTACAAACAGCTTATTTAAGCAGTCTTTAATAAGCTCAATGGCTTGGAGAAGACAAGCCTTTTTAAAACTGATAAAAATCAGCTTCTTCATTGGGGGAATAGTTAAGAACCATGTATAAAACCCTGACGGTCAGTTTGGTCCCACAGTAGTAAAATGGAGTTTATTAATTACTTTAATTTTGCCCTGTAAGTATCAGCTAATATTCACCTGCCAGTGAAAGCAATAGCCATCGACCCCAATAGGGAATTTTTCTTTTGCTCCTCCAGTGGCTCTTCTGGTGAGGGCAATGTTCCACTTCCGCTGGAATTTCTGAAGTTGTGAGCTTAAGCTTCTAGGCAAAGACTTGCCCTGACACACAACCTGCTAGAGGTGAAGTATTATAAACAGAGACTCTGAAAGCTGCAATGATGGAATTATGTTCCCACTTGTTGTTTATACTCAAAATGTTTCCTCTGTTCTCTCATGCATCTACCTGTCAGGCTGTCTCTGCCACCTAGGGCAAAGTTAGATCAGACGGGGCTATCACAGATAAGCATCAGTGCAAACAGGCTCAGCTCACCAGCAGGGAGGAGAATGCCTCAAACAAACCACCAAGCTTCATGTAGCAGAGCACTTGGCATCCCATCGCTAAGCCTGACCTGCCTCCATGTCTCAGCCAGTCCACAGCCTGTTTCCTGGTGATTGCTCCTGTTTCATTCAGTCTCCACACAAGAATGACTGGTGGAAATGCAGTTCAGCTCAATTCTGGATAATGCAGCAGGGAAAAGAAGTGCAGAAAAAAAAAAAAAAAAAAAAAAAAAAAAAAAAAAAAAAAAAAAAAAAAAAAAAAAAAAAAAAAAAAAAAAAAAAAAACAAAAAAAAAAACAACCCAAAACCCAGACAAACAAACAAGTGAAAAAGCTCATAGGGAATAAGTTAGAAGTGTTGTGGTGTGTAGTTATTGCTTTAACTCCTATCCTGGAAATCAGCTGTCAGAGCTGGAGGCAGCGGATTTGTGGCCATCTAGCCTGCCTCCCAGGATGACCAGGTTTCCACCTCTGAATAACCTGAGCAACTCTGTCCAAGCATAATTCTAGCTCTGGAAAAGCTAGCCAACAGCAAGCATGCATTTCTTACAGTTCCTATAGGGGTTCATTCAAAAAGCTTAACAGTGTGGGCTAACAAGTTGGAAAGAACAGGAAAGTAAGTGAAGTGTCCCATGACTTCTGCTTGGACTCCAGGGCTAAGGAACATAGAAGAATATCAGGCTTACTTCAAAATGCTTTACCTTCCGACCTTCCATAAAATTCCTGTCACAACAGTGTCATATCCAATTATTAAAGAAAAAAAAAGTCTTTCTATCTCTGCACAGTTTCAGCACACTAATCCAACTCCTTTCCTACAAGTGATATCCCACCATTGGACATATTAAAAAGGACTCTTTTGCAAGAAATCAGATTTTCTTAGAGTGAATTAAGATAGAATAAAAGCTGGTGTGTATTGTACCTGAACAGCAGAGAATAACCATTCCTGAGCAAATCAGCATCCCATGGCAACCCTTACAAGAGAGCACCCAGACAAGCTAGCTGTGATAATGCCAGAAAACAGAAGTGCCAGCAGCTGGCAAGAAGAGACAAAAATCCAGCACTGGGGACAGAACAGCTGAAGGGGGAAAGTTTCTATTAGTCCAAACCAGGAATATCATCTTAATGGTTTCAATGCCCCTCGTACCTTCAAATGTGCCACTCTCACTCTGCCTGGATGCTCAAATACTCAGGAACTAGAGAAGCACAGCCCCTGAAAACAAGCAAGAAAACTTTCACAGCCTGCCTCATTAATTCTACCTTTCCCCTTTGTCTTCACAAGCCCCCTTAGAGAGCTGAGCCTCAAGGGTCACTTCCTCATCCCCACATCCCCCTGACTGCCACACCACCCCTGGCAGGGTGCGCTTACTCCTTCCACTCTGCCTCCCACTTCAAAGTCTACAGGGAGGCAGACAGCAGAAGGGCTGAAACCATAGGTTCAGGGAGAAACACGACAGAGAGAAAGCAGGAAGGGAAAGGAAAAAAAGAAAGAGGAGAGCACTGACAGAGCTCAGAAAAGACTTTGATTAAAAGCAATTGTACCTGCATTTGGAAACCCCAGACAAAAACCCAGCCAAAAGGGTCATTCTACCTGATTCAAGTACTGCAAAAATGACATATTTATTTCCTGCTACTGAGGAACAAGTTCAATGAGCACTCCAGCAGAAGAGCTTCATATCACCCCTCAGTTCTTTGCTCCTTATTACCTCCATCACTTTGAGTACCAGACATTCATCCTCTACACAGTGATAGGTTTGGTACGTCCTCTCCCACTCTCCCCCTGCTCACCAGCCTAGTGGCTTGCAGTCACCCTCCCACTACCCTACATGCCACAGCCTCCACCCCTTAGCAGAGATTGCAGGTGTGTATTGAGAGATTTTGGGTCCCTTCCTCAGTGTGGGTTCACCCCCACCCTGCTCCCTTCCCTGACATTTACCAGAATACACAGTGTTTCACTTCTAGCTGCCTGCTATTCGGACAGTCTGAAACGATCAGAGTCACCCAGTTTGAAGGCACTGTGGTGAACCAGTCAGGGCAAGACAGGAGAAAAGGACTGGTGCAAAACATTACCATGGGACAAGTGTAGAAAGTTCAGATGTTGGGGGAGGACTCCGACAAGATGGAGTAATTGGGGATATCACAGCTGAGCAAAGGTACAGCTCTGAGAATAATTAACCTGTGATACAAATACAATGAACACAATTTACGTTAGCTCTCCAGATCAATCTAACCTGAGCAGACAACTATGGCGGTTACCCTGTAATTGCTGTCACAGTGTCTAGTGTTGCACTTAAACAAGTGAGCAAACAACATGGAAAGAGGTGAAGATAACAAAGCAAGTTCTGTTCCATGTTTAACCTCTGTAGTCCTTTCTTGAATGTTTTTTGGTGTTTTTTAGTCGGATGTAACATGAATATCTTAATGCATTTTCTAGAATTGCGGCAATTTTTCCGTACTACTGTTGCATAACTATTTGTCTTCTTTTACTAATGCCAGCAGACTTAGATAAAGACTCCAGAGAGTAGGAAAAACACATGCTGTGAGACACACCAGCAGAAAATCCATTTACTTCAAGTGATGTTTCTATGGGTTTATACCACTACAGCCACAAGACAAACCTGTATCACAAAGCAAGGCAGAAGGGGAAGGAGTACGCTTATCTATCCATTCTTTGCAACAATATTAAACATTGCTGTATCTCTGTCTCATGCTATAGAGGCACCTCTGACTCCTCATCTCACTGGCAAAAGTGATATTTCAAAAATACTTGATTTTTGATAGTTATATATGCAGTTCTGTTCTGTAAGTAGAGTTATTATAGTGTTGACCACAACACTATTACAACACCATATAAATTAATCCCTTTATGTACCTTCCAGAGCTTCTGGCAATGTCTTGCCAACACCTGAGGGTTACAGGAGATATGTTACCCATTAATCACCTGCATAGTTATATATATACCACTTAGAGCGACAGAATAAATACAGATCAGAAAGAGTATACAGGTTGAAGCCAGCTGTAGAAGTTCTCGCCATTCCGAGTAGTTCTATCAAAGTGCCTCTTTGACAGTGAATCCTGTCCAGAGAGATGAGACAGATGGGACACTGTTGTGAAAAAAGGGTTGTTTAAAGTTCAAGAGAAAAATGGACACTCATAATCATGAAGTAATGTTGTAATGATCCAATGCCACACAGTCCTGGACAATTTTTATGTGAGAATTCCTACATGGATTTGGCATGATATTTGAGGTTAGGTGTATAGCTGAATGCAATAACAGCGTCATGAGATTCTAGTGAGGTGGTAGCACCTGTGGGGTACCGTATTTAGGAAGGGGAAAAAGACAAAAAAAATACCCAAAAAACAACAAAACCAGAGTGACTTCAGCAGTAGAGAGGAGTGAGAATATGCAGAATATGAGTGAGCCCTGCAGACAAGATCAGTGAAGAAGGAGGGGGAGGAAGTACTCCAGGTGCCAGAGCCCTGGTGCAGACCATGGTGAGGCAGGATATGCCCCTGCAGCCCATGGAGGTCGTGAGAAGTGCAGAGATCACCTGCAGCCCATAGAGCATCCCATGCTGGAAGCAGGGGAATGCCCAAATTAGACTGCCACTGTGTGGGAAACCCACGCTGGAGCAGGCTCCTGCCAGGACCTGTGGAGCTGTGGACAGAAGAGCCCATGCTGGAGCAGGTTTGCTGGCAGGACTTGAGGATCCACAGGGGTCCCACACTGGAGTACTGCACCCCATGGAAGGGGCCCACACTGGAACAGCTCACTGAGAACTGCAGCCCATAAGAAGGGCTGACATTGGAGAAATTCGTGGAGGATTGTCTCCCATGGGACGGACCTCATGCTAGAGAGTAGGGGAAGAGTGTGAGGAATCCTCCCACTGAGAAGGAAGGATCAGCTGAGACAATATTAAAGTTAAGCCCAGTGAGAAAGGAGGGGTGGGGGGGAGATGTTTTAAGATTTAGTTCTTATTTCTCATTATCCTACTCTGATTTGATTGGTAATAAATCAAACTAATTTATTCAAGTCGTCTGTTTTGCCTGTGATAATAATTGGTTAATGATTTCTCCCTGTTCCTTATATCAACCCATGAGTCTTTCATTCTATTTTCTCTCTCCCTTGTCCAATGTATGAGGGAAGTGATAGAGTGGCTTTTGTAGGCCCCTGGCATCTAGAGAGGGTCAACCACAACTTACTAGCTGAACATATAACAGCTATTTTATACTTATGTTTCATACCTTTGTTAAATATTTAGCAATCTTTCCTGTATCATCTAGGAAAACTTTAATATTCAAGGTGCCCACACAGACAATGGACTCACGAGTCCTATTCCTGACAGTAAATGTGAAGAAGATTTTGCAATCCATTAACAGTGGAAGAGATCCTCACATTGCAATTATTAGAGGTCTTGCTGAGGCATGGTCTGAGATGGGCCCTGTCAAATCAGGGTACTGAGTTAACTAGATAAGGATTGTCAATAATTGCTGCCAAACTATTAATTAACAGCCTGGTTTACCCCAATTAGCATTGCTGCCTTAATAAAACCACAAATATACTATTGCTCACAGTCAGAGATAATCAGGACTGTATTAAAACCAGCATTTGGATTGGAGATAGAAGAGTGCACAAGTTCCACAGCTGCAAATTGCCCAGAACAATGGGTCTCTGAACATCATTCAGGTGACACTGGGGGAAAACAAGTTCCTGTCTTTGCCTCCACTCACTTGTAGTAAGCAGGCTGGCCTATCTCCTCCTCTAGGGCTGATCTTTTAATTATTATTATTATTTTATATCTAAATATGTCTGAAATTTGTATGGAAATAGAGAAAGTAATTTAAATAGCACACCTGCCAATTTCCACACTTATAATACCCATGCCTCTTGAAGAAAAATGGACTGGACTCCTTCACAATTATCATCCGGAAAGTGGGATCTAGTATCAGGCAGAAGGAAAATTGTGCTATATCTATTTACATAATGTGTCATTTTGTAATATAGGGCATACTCTTATTGCAACATTATATCAATTATTTACCAAAAAAAGCTTTAATAAATTTAACTGTGTTGCTCCCATTTACCAACCGCTTTAGAATAATTTAAAGCTCATTTCCTGACACACTGAAATTATTCTAAACTGTGCATGCTGGCAAACACAAAAACCTTTTTACTCCCCATTTGCAAAATGACATCTGCTCTATTCCCATCTTTGTTTTCAGACTCGAGATTACTTTAGCACTTTATTTCTTAATCTGTCAAATAGCTTCATCAAAAACCAGAGTAACACTTAGTCCTCAAACCCCTATAGATTCAAAGTTACAAAAGCTACACATAACATTTTACCAAAGTTGCAAATCAGACAAAAGAAATCATATAACCTTTCTTCCTTTCCTTTATAAAAACATCCCCTCTGCTAAAAAGCCTTCAAACATTTGTAACAACATGAAGGGAGAAAGCCTGATGGATTTGTTATTTCAGAATGCCTATTGCATGGCTACAGTAAAAGGCAGCTTTCCATTATTAGCTGAATTTTCAACCAACTCCCTCTTTCTATTAGTGTAAGTTCACTCCTGTTCTGATCTCAGGCACACGAATACAAAGAGACAATAAAAGCTATCAGTGCTGGTGCAGCCTCTAGCATTTGAAGTTTTATCAGTCTGAGAAACTAAAAGCCAAGAAATATGGAGAAAATGGTGTTTTCTTTACTTCCTTTACAATCATTCTACACATCAGAACCAAGTACAAGCAAGAGACCTTGGAGAATACTTAAAAACAAGCATGTTAATACAGACCCACTGGCATTTATTTCATCACAAATTTCTGCCACAGCTTCACACTGTGCTTTTTGCCTTTCAATTCTCTGATCTGGGAAAGGCTTATTCACCTGCTTATCTTGGAATAAGGAATTCCAAGGAATATATAATATATAAAGGAATAAAAGGAATATATACAATATATAATTATAATTCCAAAGGAATATACTGCATACTCAGAATTAAATATGTATGAATAGGATCAGAAGCCAGGGGTTCGCTTTTTTAAAACATAAGCAAGGTCATATTACTAAAATGAAGTACAGTGTCCTGTCCTAGACAAGTTACTATTTCTAGAGAGTCCAACATTTGTAATTTTTATTTTTTGAAGTGATCTATTTTTAATAATTTTCTACTTATTTATTTGGACAGTATTTGCACAAGTTTTTCTTTTTATTATTGTTTTGCAAAACTGAAGGGGCAAAGAGCAAACCAGCCCTGGCAGCACTGACAGGGTGAAATGAAAGGCCCTTGCAGGTCCCAGGTCAAAGTGCTGGGAACAAGAGTGGAGACCAATGCTAAGTTCAGGACATAATGAAGAGGTAAAAAACAGCATGTCAGGAGGGTGGTGGGAGTGTTAGCAGAGAGGGCTGTGTGTGGAGGTGAAGGATGGGTGAGGAACCCAGACACAGACACTTTTGACAAGCAGCAGGACTCAGAACTGTATGCAAGCAAAGAAATTGAGGCAAAGGGACTTTCTCAGGGCACCAGAACCTGAATAAAAAAATTAGGTGGAGTTGAGAGAGGAGGGTTGAGACAAGCAGTCAGAAGGAAAAGGGTGACAAAGACAGCCTAGGCATATGAGCTCAAAACACTGCAGAAAGGACAACGTGCCCAGCTGTGGTATGCAGCTGGCCAAAGGGCCTCAGGAGCAGGAAGCAGCAAAACAGGAAGGTGGCGAGAAACAGCCTGTAACATGGAATCGAGGAGTGACAGTGACAGTGACAGACAGCAGAAGGAGCCGAGTCAAAAAAATGTATGTTTCTTTAAAAAGATTGCTTTGATCGATGACTATAAAAAAACATATTGCTTGTAATTGCATGGTTGCCATATGGCATCACTGCTCAGCAGAAGCATTCCTATATGATGTGAAAGCATTTGCACACTTAAATATACTGGCGTTTCTTTAACTTCTGTTCTGGATGTCCCAGTACTTATAAAATTCTAGTTTAAGACAATTATACCACATCTCTAACACCAATTTTGACCATTACCACTTCTGTTGGTGATGCTTTCCATCAGATGAACTCGGGGCTCATTTACAAACTGGGTCAGCACCATTATTCCCATTTTACAGATGAAAAATGAAGGTGCTGTAGATCAGTCTGCATTATTAATATAAACTCTCAACCTTTAATTCATTTTACTGTCATTTTCCTTGAAATATTCATTTATACTTCTGCACTGAGGGTATTTTTGTAATGTATTTCTAATGCATGTCAAAAGTACCTGGAGCATAGTAGGGGCCATTTTTAGCATTCTCAGGACTCTAAATAACATAATAAACTTGCACAGTGCCAAACTCCCACACTACCCCAAAGAAATACACTCTCCCCCGAGCTTACCTCTCTGTCTGAGCATGTTCCACCTTAACTGCAGCATCTCTAGGGAAAGCTCCTTTTTGTTCCCACAATTCAACTTGTTCCCACATCTCCATCTTCCCTCCTAGTCCACACAGCTCGAAAAATACAAGAATATCATGCTATGTACTCCACTCAATTTCTATGGCAGGCACCTGCCATATCCTGCATTTGAAACCTTTGTTCTTCAGCACCTAAAGTGAATATACTAATTATGGCTTTTTTGAAGGTGTCTTATGTTCTGGAAGACTTTCAGAAAAGAAGCTAGGATATCTCAGCTGCTTCCTTAGGCATATTCACATGGGCTTTTCAGTATTTTGAGAAGGGCAAATGATCAGGGGCTGCCCTTAAACCCAAGGATGAGTTATAGCAACGTACCAAGCTCCCTTCTCCTTCCCATTTTTTTCCTCAAATGCTAACCCTTAATAAGAAGCTTCTCTCTCCTGAAGTAAGAGAGGTTGGGCCACACGACCTGAACGCGCAGCAACATAACAACTGAACTTTCTCTTATGAAGAGCTTGAGGCCTGTCTCTCTCTCTCTCAAAGACCACCTGTACTCTTCTATTTCTACAGGTGCCTTATTTTGCTGCTGCTAGACAGAACACAAGATCTAGCCCCCAAATTTATAATGGAGATCAGTGAGCTCCCACCAAAGCCCTGCAGATGCAGATGAAATGCTAACAGGGAGGACTTAATGCCAGACAGCAGCAAATGCCAGACATCAAACTCCAGTCTGATGGTAACAGTCAAAACCTTCCTAAAACTCTGAGATTTCTTCCCAGCTTTCATTCTTGCACATAATCTAATGCTCTTTTAAGAATTTAAATTGAAGCTGTTGCTAGGAAAACCACGAGGCTTTGCTCTATGAACATCTGTAATGTTACCTGCCAGCCCTTACAAAAAATGATGCTCACTGCCTATTCCTTTGCACACTGGGATGTACTGATTCTTCTGAGACAAGGACACCAACCTACCTTTGGATAAAAATGCTCTGCTTGTACAGAAATTTACATTAATACATAAAGTGATGATGCCACTGTGTTCTCAGAGATTGCATTGCAGACCAGGAAGACCTTTTCCTGAAAAGCCATCCCACATGGAAGTAATGAAGAGCAGTGGTTAAGCAAAACATAAAAAAATCATCAGGCAGAATATTCAGAGTACTCATCCAAAAATTTTGACATAAATTGACAGAGCATGAAAAAGATCTGATATTTTTCCACAGGCTTCTTGCTTAGCTGCACATTTAGTAACATTTCACAGAATTGGCAAAGACTGAACTCTAACAGGAAAACTAACTAATCTTGTTTCAGATTTCAAGGCCTAGACATATTAGAGCCACTGATGGAAAATAAAGCTGATAATTTTTTTTTTTTTTTTTGCAACTGGTGTCATTGTCAGAAACAGATTCATTTGGCTGAGATTTTCAATGATACAAAAACTAGACTTCAACCTGAAGTTCAGCCTGAGGTTCACTTACCCATGCAGTAAATGTTTAATCTAATGGAAATAAGAAAATCATGCAGCATCAAGAAAATGGTGCTTCTTTAGGGAGCGTGGGTGTATGACTGTTGAGGAGGAAAGCAGAGGTCATTTAATTATATTTTCTTCTTCCCTCTTCTCTAGCATTTAATGTCTCTTGTCTAAATGCACTCTAGGTCTTGACAACTAAATGAACAGATGCTATCCTGTTAGTAGGCTTGTTTTTAAGAATGCTCATTCCAGGAGAAGAGTTTTCTAAAAACATATGGTAAGCTAAATATATTGAAGATTTTTCTCAGCTGTCTTTATCTGTACAGGAATATACCTCTCAGGTGAGATGGTCAGAATACCCACCATTAACTCATCAGGGTTAAAATCCCCAGGTGAAAGGTAAAACATACCCAGAAAGAGTGAAAGGGGAAAAAAATTCTCTCTCCTTGTTAGTCCTAGAAATCTAATCAAGATTGCAATTGATTTTTTAGTGATACGACACTGCACTTGCTGCAGATCATTTTAATATCAGCCACGTTGATTTAAATCCTACAAAACCTAACACAAAAAGACAGGCTGCAGAGCAGGCCACTGCGTGAGACCCCAGCATTTGACAGATGATCAGGAATCAGGCTGACCACAGCAAGTCACCTGTGACACCAAAGACACACCAAAATTCAAAGGGTTTACCACAGTGCCTTTGAGCAAAGAAGTCTAGCGTGCCAAAATAGCAGTACATGCCCCACCTCAGCATACTGCCTTCTCCTGACAGTGGTGCTGAAGAATGCCAGAGCTCTTTTCCTTCTCTAAGGAAAATCCCTTGTAGATCATCTAATCATGAGAGAATACAAACTCCGATCCTTAACAGCTGAATAAATATTTCATTATTTTTGTAGCGGCAAGCTAAACATAAAAGCAAAGTATGTTAGCCATGCATAAGTAGGTAGGATCAAATACTCTGCATTGTGTTTGGTTCTCAATCTTAACAAAAGGATTTTTAGCAGACGACTAAGCACACTAAGTGGCACAGTCAGTCAGATAAAATTAAACAAGTAGAGTTGCGTCAGCAACATTAGGCCCTTAGCTATGTGTGAAGAACAATATTAGAAGTGACAGGGGAACAAGTTCCACATAGCAAGCAAAACCTGAAGACTTCTTGCTGCATCAGCAAGCGATGAAAGTAGACACCCAAACACACACCTCCTAACTTTTTGTTTGTTTCATGCTTTAGCAAGAAGTCAACTCTGACATTGGAAACCCAAGCAACAAGTAGACAGCAAGCCATACATCACCAGAGAGCAAAAAATAATCTGCTTGCAGCAGCCTGTTTGTACATGCTGAAACACCATGTAAATTTGACCACAACTGATCACAGACACAGGAAAATCTTCAGGGACAAAAAGTAAAGCAAACTCATCACAGAGAGTGTCAGGTACAGATAGCTCAAATTCTACTCTGCCTTGGACCGTTTCCCAGAGTTTCCACAACTCCATCAGATCAGCCACCATACATTTTCTTTTCCTTAAGGAATGGTAAATGTCTTATTAAGACCCTAGAAAATATATATACAAGTTAAGTGTCATACGGAGAGCAAGGTAGAAGATGGCAAGATTATCATGCTCCTCTCATGACCTGAGCTTTCCCAGCACTCATGGTTTCACTTACCAGTTCAACTGACAGGTTTATTTGGTCACCAGGTTCTGCTGCTGCTGCACAGGATTGCAAGAAAAGCGGCAGCACTCCATCCTTAAAGAAAGTCCAGCGAAGTGTCCAGAAGAACCTGCAGCTCCTGCCTCATCAGATACCACCACATACATCAGACATTAGGCCATTTGAAAGACCTGCTCCTTCCATCAGATCTTGTGCATTTTCCCTGGTGGAAATACTGATGACTAAGGTTCTATAGGCTACACTAACCCAAGCTCAAATCATGGCTGTGAAGCAAATTGGTTTTGTGAAATCATGATAAGCCTGTCCTACATGAGAGGTCAGACTAAATTTAAAAATTATAAAAAAGCCTCTTCTTGGGATTTCTGCAAAATTGCCTCATTTTTAAATTCCTGCAGTCTTGATGCCTTCAGTGGTGGCTGCATTTATAGCATACATCCAAACCAGCACCCCATTTTGCCTTCCTATTCCAAGTTTAACAATAAATTTCATGTTGTCAGAGCAAAAGAGGTATGTTAGGAGACAAGAAAAGGGGAAGGGGAACAAAGTAGCTTGGTGAGTTGCTAGCTAGTAACTCACTTTCCATTCTGTCAAGCTCAACATTTCTTTGTCATGATTATGTCCGTTCTGTTCCTAGCTAAGAGTTTCCAAAAATTTTGGAGAGAGGAGGGCAAGGAATCACGTATCAGTTTTTCTCTTTTGCTATTAACACCTGGGGGGCAGGGGGAGAAAGGAGAAGGAAAGACTAATTAGAAAGATGAAAATTTAAATTTTTTTCCTCTTCAAATTTTTATGTCAATATATTACAGAATATCCTGAGTTGGAAGGTACCCACAATGATCACTGAAGTTCAATTCCTGGCCCTGCACAGAACACCCCAGGAATCACACCATGTGCCTGAGGGCATTGTCCAAATGCTTATTGAACTCTGTCAGGCTTGGTGCAGTGACCACTTCCCTGGGGAGCCTGTTCCAATGCCCAGCCACCCTCTGGGTGAAGAACTTTATTTTAATATCCAACCTAAAACTCCCCTGACACAACTTCAAGCCATTCCCTTGGGTCCTGTCACTGGTCGCATGATTCAGTTTATTTATTATGTCAAAGAGATATAAAATGGCTACTTTTTAAAATTACTTCTTAATTTTTAAGTGAAAAAATATTATTGCTACTTACCAAAACTGATGATCCCAAGGATTTTGTATAGGTTACATTAGGTAGAACAAGGAAAGAACAAGGGTATAAGCTAAATTCACTTAACCAAGGATCAATACCTTCTTTCCTGCACAATACTTTCTTGATACTTACAGAGGTCACATTTTTCTTTCCTGAGATATTTCCAATTTTACAGTCCCCCAAAGATCCATCTGTTTTTTGCAACTGACCAAGATTTCCAATTTTGAAGAAGTTTAAGTGTGGAGGTGTTCACTTTATAGACATTTTTTTCCAGAATATTGTAAATAATTCTGATATTTTCAGAAACCAAGTTTGATCATTGCATGTTCAACTCTAAAGATAAGCAGCCAAAAAGCAGTCAGTTTCTTTGTGATCGATTCAAAAAGAATTGAAGCACAGCTAAAATGATCAATGTAAAGAATATGCTTTAACACAATTACTGAAGAACGCAATTATGGATCACTAAACCTTTTAAAGGAAGTCCAATCTAAGTTAGACAATTCCATAGCTGTAAGTGTATCTCCATATTAATCTTACTTACAGCCTAGTAGACCTCATAAACAGGAATCAAGTTGCCACAGAATGCAGCTGAAGAGAAAGAGAAGCTTTAAGCACAGATTTAGATGAGTTTATGTGCATGTTGGAAGAAAAGCTTCTGTACTCGGGCAAGAGGTTCCCTGCCTGCAGGAATTTGCATTTCACTTTGTTTCATATCTTTCCTCTCTGCCCAATCCTCTAGCCTGTCCAGGTGCCCCCAAGTGGCAACTCAAGCCTCTGGCATATCAGCCACTCGGTTCAGGTTTGTATCATCTGCAAACGCAGAGAAGTCCAAGTCCTCTCTCCCATCATCAAGATCACTAATGAAGAAGATAAACAGCTTTTGACCTAGCATCAATACTTGAGGTACTTCAAGAGCCATTGGCTTCTAGCTACATTTTGTGCCTCTGACCACAGCGATCTGAGCCCAGAAGTTTAGCAGGTTTTCAATCCACCTCTCTGTCCAGCTGTATATCCTGTAACATCATTTCAAGGCCAGGTTGGATAAGGGTGTGAGCAACCTGGTTTACTGGGAGATGTTCCTGCCCGTGGCAGAGGGAGTTGGAACTAGATGATCTTTAAGGTCCCTTCCAAATCTTGACATTCTATGATTCTATGATCATCCATTTCCGTGAGGATGCTGCCAAATGTCTTTCTAAAGGCGGATAAAATAACATCCACTTTTCTTGTCTCCTCTGCTGGGCCTCTCATTTCTTCACAAAAGGCTGTAACTTCCCCTTCATAAATCCATGCTGATTACTTCTGCTCACCAGGATTAGTTGTTCCGTTAGTTTCCCAAGGATGGAGGTGAAGCTGATCAGTCCATAGTTCCCCGGATCTTCCTTCTTGCCCTTCTAGAAGGGCATGATGTTCACTTTCTTCCAGCCCTCAGTCATCTCCTGATCACTGTGACTTTTTAAATGCTATCACATCACTCAGCCCTCTCAGCATGCATGGAGGCATCCTGTTCTAGGGACATGTCCATGACCAGCTTAAGCATTCCCTAACCTGATCCACCACCACTTAGGCTCTCTTCCCAGCTATAGAATTTTCTTCTAGTCTCAAGAACCTGGGATTCCTGAAAGGTAAATCTTATCATTAAAGACCAAGCTGAAGAAGATATTGAGTACCTTCAGCCTTTTAGATGTCCTTTGTTACCAGAGCCTCTGCCCTGTTCTGTGGCAGGTCTGTTTTCCCTTAGCTTCTTTTTGCTGCTGATGTACTGGTAAAAGATTTTTGTGTCACTCTTTGCAACCCCTCACCAGACTCAGCTCCAGGTGGACTTTGGTTTTCCTAACCCCATCCTTGGCAGATCGGACACTTACTCTACCTACCATCTTGGCCACCTAACCCTGCTTCTTGCACCCTTCTTTGTGTGCCCAAGTTTTTTCAGTTTTGTCTGTGCCCAAGTTTGCTTACCCATGAAGGCCTCCTGCCACCTTCTGCTTGATTTCATGCTCATGGAGATGGACAGTTTAAGAGCTCTTGAGCTTGTTGAGTCCATTTTCTCCCTCTGGCTGGAGTTACAGAAGATGTAATGGAGTTAGAAATACCATCCTGAGAATGAGATGAACTGGGAGCATGCCAAAGGAAGAGTAGCACAGGAGAGCACACAATCTATAAGGACCCTGCTCTGTGGTCCCTGTATGGCTGGCATAGATTGCAAAGCACACTGCAATTTCAGGATACTCTGATGTTGCTCTAATATTATACTTAAGAGCCATCAGTTGTCCCAGCATACAAAGGTGGATTGCAGGTATCCTTCTTTCTTGTTACTTTACATTCTGGTTCAAAGAGAACAACTGAGCATTGGGGTCTCAGGAGCCAAAAGTCACACTCCTTTTTCTGACCCGAGGCAAGGGGAGGGTCTCCTCAGACTTTTAAGCTATTCAACAGCTCTCTTCCTAAATTACTGAGTGTGACTTTACTACCTGATCCTTGAGAGAAACCCTTGCTATTTCTCACTTTGGTATCTCTGACCTGCCATGCCTTAGTGTCTCACTGCAGTTTATTCCATTAAAGTAAGAAAGGTCCAATTTTGCTTCACTATCACTTCAAGCTGCATTTGCACACTTCTAAAAGAATTTTAAAATAATTACCCAAAGACATTATCAAAAGGTAAAATATCAAAGATCAATGTTAATGAAGTTGTAACAACTTAATCCTGCATCATGTGTTAAGCAAAACCATAGCCTTTGCAGCACTAGAAAGGTTATGGCTAGCAAAAGTTTAAACAGGAGCTTGCTTTGTTTGCCTGTGAAAAAGCACTTACTGAACTCACCAAGTCTCATGCTCCAGGACACCTCCTGCTCCCTTATCAGCTGTCTGCAGCTGTTCTCCAGGTTTCACTTGTTGCTGTAGGGAGGAGAGGGGCTGGCCACAGCAAAAAGGATCCCCCCAACAGCGGTCCCAACACGCCACAGGCCTCTGATGGAGCACAGGACCCCTGGCACACTGCACACCACACACCTGAGGAGGCATGGCCTGCTCTGGGCTCACCACAGCCACCAAAAACCCTGCAAGTCTCCTCTGTCAACTGACTCAAAACATGGCCTTTCACAGATCAGCATCCAGATAATCCAAGAAGTCTGATGTCTGTGGCTGTTGGCCCAAGAAATTGGCTAATATTCAAACCTCTACATCCATTAGAACACAGTTCAATCACTGAAAACAAATTAACATCTGCAAATCAGTTTTCAACTATAAATATGCTCAAAACATCCACCCATCTTTCAAGTAAAGCCGAAGCAAAGGCTTGGCAGCTTCCTACCTCAGAAACCTCAAGAGTCTCTAACATAAACTCTGTTTGAAAGAACTACTTCAGCTCCTGTCAAAGCAAAAATCACACTTGCTCAGTCTACATGCACAGCCTGAAATCATAAATCCATGCCCTGTTATTGCAGCCAAGGATACTCATCAGTACTTATGTCTTGAATAAAACTGCTATAGGTACCTACCACCTTAGGCTGTCTTTATTCACAGCTCTTTTCACTACTGGTAAAACAGCTTTTTCACTTCTCTGGAATAATTAAGGGGTTATTTTTCAGGCTCTTTAGAGCAATCTATCATCTCCAGTTGCCAGTTATTAGTACCTTCCAGGCTGTTTTTTTCATCTGTAATGAGGTATATTAAGCAAATATATATACATACATGCAACATATACAAAAATTAAGCAAATCTGTATACATACATACACATGCATGTTTTTGTCAACAAGGAAGCAAACATCTTGTTTGTTAGGCTGTTAGATAAAGCTAGTGGAATTTTTTTCCCAATGGAAATCTTCTGGAAAAAAAAATCAGAAAGTGGCTTTGAATCAATATAACTTCCTCAGTCAATCCTGCAAGAAATCCAAACCAAGGAAGATAACTGCAACCAAACTGAGTGAAAATTAAGTCTCTTAAGAGCTGAAAAGCTACACAACAATTGAGTGTTGCAAGAAAAAGATTGACCAAACGTTTCAATTATGAATAACAATAATTTTTAAAAATCACTACACTGCTGAGCAATCCTATCAGTTTCTGGCCCCTGGTTTCCCACTCTAGGCTTTGTTCTGGGACTGCACCCCAGCCATCCCAGAGTTTATTACTGAGGCAAGTAACTGTGTAACCCTGCAGATCTTGGGTTCAACAGGCCAAGGGCATGGAGGGGAGGTGTCACTGTCACAAGAGTCCTGCCACACGAGACGGAGTCATAGAGAAACAGTCATCAAGAGACCAAATACTCTTGACCAGACGCTCACTTCACTACAGGGAAGGTATCAATCTGTCAAGGACTCTCATTTCTTCCATATCCCTTGACAATTTGATCCCACAAGACAGAACTCATTTTGAAGAGGGTCATGCAAAGTTACACTGTCAACTGTCTCCCTGCACCCTAGAGAACCTTTTCTCAGGGGAGTAATGTCTCAAGGGGGAACCAATCGTTCTCTACAACTACTTGAAAGGAGGTTGTAGTGAGGTGCATGTTGGTCTCTCCTTGCATGTGACAGGATGTGAGAAAATGGCCTCAAGCTGTACCAGGGGAGGTTTAGATCAGATAGGAGGAAAATCTTCATCTCTGAAAGGCTGGACAGATATTGGAATAAGCTGCTCAGGGAAATGACAGAATCGCCATCCCTGGAAGTGTTCAAAAGGCATGTGGATGTTGCACTTGGAGATTTGGCTTGGTGGTGAACCCACTGTGATAGGTTAACAGTTAGACTCAGTAATCTTGAAGGTTTTTTCCAACTTCAATTTCTCTAAGCACACGGTTTGAAGGCAAAAATTGCATGCAGTATCACTTAGATATTGGTAGTTAGAGAGAATGAAGTTCAGCATCCAAATCCAGGATGCGAGGGATAGCTCACATGTATAGTGAGCAAGCCATTCAGCAAGAATTTTTTGTTT
>VZRO01000502.1:690191-807905 GCA_013397915.1 Daphoenositta chrysoptera
TTTTTGCAAAACAGACAGATTAACCAAATGGAAGGGGAGGAAAAAGACAGTGGGAAAAACACACATCTTCACCACAAATCACTTTCCTTTTATTTCATTCTGTTTTTTTTCTTTTAATTTCTTAAAGGGGTGCTTTTATTGGCTAAACAGATGCATCAGATCTTGCCCAAGGTTTTCTCCTAAAGATTGACAAGGAGCCTAGCGCACAATTATGGCATGTACAGGGAGGATACTTCACTAGGAGCAAGGGAAAGAACAAAAAGAAAGACATTCCAATTTCCTTCTGACATTAAAGGAAATGTTTTGGTACTCCTTGTACAGATAGCTACAAACCTTAGCAGTTTTCTTCTCTCTACTTCTTTCTCAGATCAGAAATGTTCTAAGCTACCATAGAATACAAGTCTTCAGAAGGTCACTGAGTCATCCTTTTTTTGAGAGTCTTATACTTAATTTACTTCCAATGTCTTCTTTTTCTTCTAAAAAAGTGTAGTTAAAAATAAACAAACCCTCAGTTTTCAGAAAGTGCTATATCTCCTCCCCAAAATGCAGTCTGTCCTTAAACTCTACAGAATTAGGTACAGAAGAACTATGTCTCCTTAAAACCAATACATCTACAAGATGGTCAGAAAAGGAGATCCAAAGTGCCTTTTCAAAAAGACACATCAACAAGTATCTTACTGCCAGCCAAAAGAAAACTCCATCCATGAAAGCTACAAATGATTTTTGCATACAACCACAACTCAGCAGCTGTCCCCAGGTTTTGCTAAATGGCATTTTCTGTCCTAGTGGAAGCACTGCATAGGATACATCACCAAGAGATCAGTATGGTCTTTCTTCCCAGCATATCTATACTAACACAAATCTTGAAACTAGTGATGCATCAAGTGGATTCTCTAAGGATTGATAACAGTGTAACATTCACCACACACCTCAGGCCTCACACATCACTTTTGCCACCCAACACAACACTTTACTCCGCAGGAACAGCAAACATACACCACATGCAATGTGAGACCAGACATGGTGGCCCTTCTACCTCCAGGAGGCAAACACTTCTGCAGGTGTAATTCCACTTCAGAATCAAAAGTCAGGACAGAGAGACACAGGAGAAAGTAAATTCCACCGCTTTGAAGTTTGTGAAGGATCTTCTGGCCCAATTTAAAATACACTACAGGGAGAAGAGAAAAAAAAAAAGGACAAAGTAAAGAAAGTTAAGAACACCTTCCCCAGAGTGGTGGTGAACTGGGTTAATATACTCAAGAACCTGCCCATTCCTTAGGAATGTCTCAAATCACATGTCTCAAATTATGCTTTTAAATGCTGTCATGTCTCCATAGCAGCCACTGCTCCAGCTGGCCCTGGAGAAGCAAATCCTTAACTCTAAGGAAAAAAGGCAAGCATTCTTGTATTAAACCAGTTAATTTCTCTCAATGACAAGTGCATTGCCTGAGATAAAACATGTAAAAAGACATGCCTACACCTTTATTGTCAAAATGCTGTTAGAAAAGAAAAGAGCAAACTACATGGAAAGAGGCCAGAAAGAGAAAGCTGGCTGCCTAAAAGGCAGAGCACTGCAGGAAAGGAACAGAAAAATGCTGTGTATACTGATATCATCCCCTAAACTTCCCATGCAAGAGCATCTTTATTTCACAGGCAGCAAATTCCCCATCAACAACAACAAAAATTTGGAATATGCAAAAGAGCAAATACAAAGATGCCTGTTGTTATCTTAGGAGCAGACAAACAAGTACCTGAACTGCATCCTCTGCTTGAGAGGAATCAAACCCCACAACCAAGCGCCCAGGTGCAGTAACCCTGGCAGAGAATGTACATCATGAGCTGTGTAGAGCCTCCCAAGCCAGTGAAATGTTTGACAGGAGAAGACAAGTTGGCAGCATTGCTTAATCTGCATTTCAAGAGCAGAGCTGAAATTGCAGTTGCACGCAGTGCAAACACAGATCATTGAAGGGAATTCTTCTATACCTTCTTCTGAAGAAGGCCAGCCAATCACCTTCCCTTTCCAAGTACAGGTCTCTACACCTACCCATGCTCCCTGGGAGACTAGAAAGTGATTAAATAAACAGCTCTGCACCTCTTATTGTCTTAATAGAATACCATTAAGGGCAATCTGGAGAAGGCTTTTGTTTTTTGGAGTCCTTTATGCATCAAACCAGGTTAATAAAGAAGTAGAACCTTAACCTGTCTCTGTTCCATGGGAGCATATTTTCACAATTATGTGTACTGATCAGTCCAAAGGAAGACAGTTGTCTCTTTTGGAAAAGCATGACCTGTTTCTTAATGTCCTATTTCTATACCTAACGTCTCTGGCTGCTCAGTTCAGCTGTGTCGTGGATTGGAGGTGAAAATTAATTGGCAGCTGCCTAATCCAATAAGCGCTTCTGCGATTGTGCATATTTAAAGGTGGCAAGAATGCGGAAGAGCCTCTTTTGATCCCGCGGCGGCGACGGGGACGCAGGGGGCGGGGGAGGGGAACCGCTCCGGCCCCGGCCTGGAGGCCCGGGGCTGGGCACCCCTCCCCCAAATGCCAGGAGGGGGTCTCCGGCATGGATCGGGAGGGGAATCGCTCCGGCCCCGGCCTGGATGGCCCGGGCTGAGCACCCCTCCCCCAAAGCCAGGAGGAGAGCCGCTCCGGCCCCGGCCTGGAAGGCCCGGGCTGAGCACCCCCCCACCCCNTATCTCACCAAAACAAATTAGTGAACTGAATCCCAGCTACAACTGGTGGTTCAACTTGTTCATTAAACCTCAACCCGTTACAAGCTGTTATGAAGTAGCAGCAACTATCGCATAGGCAAAACCAAAGTATCTTGATTCCCTGCAGTTCTGGAAAACACTTCTATCAATACATGAAAAAAAATGACTCTGGGAGATATGTTTGATAAAAACAGAACAGTAGGAAAACCCTGCCAAAAATTAATATTCAGAGGTCCCAGTTACCCAGCATTAATAGCCTGATTTTCATAGCTGTTGAGCCCTTTCTTTCCTCCCAAGAAAATTCTGAGCACTAAATTCTTCTGGGGGGAAAAAACAAATAAGGTCCCAAACAAGTGAAAATTCCAGTTAGTCTTTCAAGCACCAGCCCTGGTGCCTGGGGAGTGGTGGCTGCATGTCCTGCTTCTGCAGCTTGGAAGAGTGACACCACCCAAGCCTTTAGAGCAGAGGTAACACCTGCTTTACCCTCTGCACCAACCTTCCAGTATTTGCAACTAACAGGATGAGATTGTTCCTCCCCTTTGGGAAAGGGTCAGATGTAAATCATTAAGACTGATGATCTCATTGTTCACACAGAACAGACTGAAGTGAAGGCAGAGTTAGGAAAGAGGTAACTATGGTCAGGTACACTAAAGACATATATAGCTGTGGATACCAAGTATAAAACCAAAGTTATCAGCCCCCAAACAAAGAACTATGGAGCAGGCACAGCATCAAGAGACACTTAGAGGTAGAAGTATCA
Organism: Daphoenositta chrysoptera; assembly: GCA_013397915.1. Classification (NCBI taxonomy): domain Eukaryota; kingdom Metazoa; phylum Chordata; class Aves; order Passeriformes; genus Daphoenositta; species Daphoenositta chrysoptera. Next base: position 693,664 of record VZRO01000502.1, read on the forward strand.
AAGCCAAGGTGTTTCTTGAAATAACACGAAATTATGTTCCTTGCCACAGAACATTATGGATCATTTCCACTGGGCAGAAGAAACCTGGACACAATTACAGAAGAAACTGCTGCTGAGGGCTGGTAATACAAATCACCTCTTCTTGGCTCAGGATGCCCCCATGTCTCTAATTTCTCTGTCTGGGAGAGAATTCTAGGAAAATACTGCTAAATGCCAGACCTGCTGCAATACCTTCTGTTAGACATTACTGACGCTTATCAGAGAGGGGACACTAACTTAAATGGGCTTGCATCTGACAAGACCATTTTCGGGAGAACGCAGGCTATTCTAGGACACAGGTCTGGATTCTCTACAGAGAGCAGATAGGGTACAGTGAGGCAGGCACAGAGTCAAAGCCCCTAGCTCTGTCTGACAGAGCATCCAGCACTGGTGAAGATTTGTTACAAAAAGAACAAGCAGCATTATCAAAGAGATTACTATTCAACTAGTAACAAGGGGAGCTGAATTACCAAGTGTAAAACAACATCTCATCTATTTTTAATATTAGCACTCCTCTTAGCAGTATGAAACAGGAATGAAGAAAGGAAGCAGAAAGGAAAATGGGGAGGGAGTATCTTACCTGTTAACGTCTTCATATCCCCAAACTAGCCAGTAAATGGCAAAAGAAGCATAAAACAATTACAGGAGTGTCACAGAGGTTAGTAAAAAAAGGTTAATTAAATGTTAATAAAAAAAATCCTGACACCAAAAGAAATGTGGAATAAAAAAAAATCCTATACTGTTTGGATAATTCCTCAAAACTCATAAAAACCTGTGGAATATCTTTAACACTTCTTGCTTGCATGTAAAAACATCGAATCTATTCACTCAGTTTTGAAACATACCACCAATTATATATTGGCCAAGTATCTAATCATTCAAAGAGTGACAAGTCCAAAATGATAAAGAACATTGTTGCTGTTGTTACAATGATCTATTCTTGCTGCTTCTCACATTTTTCTCTTTTTTCACATAGTGATGATACAGATGAAACAGGCCACTATTGTAAATCACACAACTACAGAATACATTCTCTCTCCCATCCCAGTCTTTTAAGCTTTTCCATTCAAGGTCTAATGCAAACAAAAAAAAGTTTGCTAAGATCTTATTGTTAGCTCTTAGTACAATGAGCTTGGGAACAAAGAAAGTACAATCTTCAAATGTGCATATTCAAAGCTAGGCACTTAAGTCCACATATGCCATTCAAATACGAGTTGCAGTATCCGAAGTGAAGTCTCTCTTTACTCAAGCATCCTTTGAAAGCAGCTTCTGCTCTTATTCAGAGGAAAAGTCTGAAGTGTTGATCTCAGTATTTGCTATCACCATATTAACAGACCTTACCTCTTTTCCTTGTCTGTTGTGCTTTGATTTTTTCCCTAGTGAATTGGGATCTTATTACTGAATAGCAATTAAGACCTTGTTCACTTGCTAAAAACTGTCAAGTGCACGCAACTGGCAGGCAACAAATGCATCTTGGCCACTCAGAGCATAAATCAGTTTTGCCGGATAGCATGAAGCCAGAGGAAACACGGTTTTAATACTTTCATTATCTAATTGCTGTTGCCTGCAAGAGAAGAATGGGCTTAATTATCCATGTCTTTTCCACGTATATTCCTACACCCTGAACTTAGCATGCAGATGACCAGATTCACAGTGGAACCACAGAAATGCAGAAAGCATATCCTAAACCATCTATCAGATTGATTCCTACATTAGCTGCAGTATTCTTCATGCCTGCTTCCTTTGCAAACATTATTAATCTGCTTTCATAGGGTAGCTACACAGGATACTTGACTTGTTTTTGCAAGCACAAGTAGCTCATACAAAGCCTGAATGGTGTATATCATGCTAGTCCCAGAATTTTCAGAATAACTTATCTGAGGAAAAAATAAGGATCAAGTTGTCAAAGTTTTAACTTGCCACCTTTCAGCTTTTGCAATCACACTCTAAGGAAAAGAAGTTCTCACAAACAGATGTACCTGATGCTGCTACCACTATGGCAGGTAGTTAAAACCAACTGATTTTTTCAAGTTCATGTAAATATACATACATACATATGTATTTAAACACACACAGAAAAGTCAAACGCTTGCAAAAAAGGAAGTTTTTCCTTAAACCATATTATCACCACCTAAAGCAGGTAAAAGAAAATCTATTATATAAAATAAAAAGAATAAGGCTAGCACATAGCTATTGCTTAAGTCATTTAAAAAAAAAAATCAATTGGCAATTAATAGCACAGACTTTGACCACAGAAGGCAGTTGTCTCTGCTGTTTCCTCTCCTCCAAAGGAAAACACACCCCAAATACCCTACCATCTGTATCTTCCTTCTGTCTTGTACAGGCATTTCTGAGAAGAGCATGTGGACTCAAGGTCTGCCCAATCAGCATCTTCTGCTCACCTGTACAAACATCAGAGCCTTGGGAACTGAACTGCCAAGTAGGGATGCTTCTGCAGTACCTCTCCTCCTCTCGGTTCAGCAGAGACCTTATGGGCTGCCCAGGACTTCTGCATTTAAAATCCCTGAACAGACTTTCCTTCTCAAACTGATCTGATCACTTCTGTGACCATGCAAATCGTGGTACCTCCTGGAGCACGCTGGAGCTAAGCATGTGCTGTGTGAGGATGTGCCTCATATTTGTTTGCTCTGCCACCAGTGAGTTACTTTTGTTGCCCTCTTGAGAGACACTGAGCAATCACTCCTCATTCACCATTTCTGTGACTCTTCTTGTACCTTTCCTCAGTCTTCTCAGAGTCTGGTTTGCACGTAACACCTAATTTCTACTCTTTATTTCCGTAACAGCAATGGCTCAAGTACCTGTCCTTGCCAGGAATACTGCTTAGCATTCGGGGCAAAGGCTGTGCTGGCAACAGCAGGAGGGACACTGTCCATGGATGCCTCCTAGCTTTGAAGTAGCACACACACACAAAATTCATGCATGGTCTAAGACCAAGGCCTTTCAGCTCAGACAGACCTTGTGTGTCACCCTGCAGTGACATTTCCAGCAAGATAATGCAGTAAGATTTGGTTTATATGGTACTTTTTAAAATGAATTATTTTTATTAGGGTATGATTGACCATTTGCTCTTAGTCCTTCTACATTGGTATTACAACCCCCTTTCCTTCAGGGCTCTACAGTACCTGTCTCCAGGGAATAAGAAAAATAGGCAGACTAAAGCATATTTCTGTGACTCTTCCTTTTTGCCTGTGGTAAAATTTCACACATCCCTTGATGAAATGCAAGGTCCCTCTAAGTGGTGTCTACTGTCATTTTCAGAGGAGAGTCAACAGTTCTTTGGACACTACTGCTCTTCAGTCTCTCTCACTCCTGCTGAACAAAGAACAGAGAGGAAGTGGCATAAAAACCCTCTCTAACAGGTATTATTCAGAAACAAACCTTTTCTATCTGTGCTTTTGAAAATAAGACTTAAATACTTCGGACAGCCATCAACAACTTTACTGGAGATAATTAAGTCTTTCCTCAGCTGCTTCTAGAAGAAAATTGAATAGGAGCTGGTTTTCTTTCTTCCTTACACTGATGAACCCTATGGCCACACAGAAAGCCAAAAAAGTCCCCACAGCTATGTCAGCATCACAGCTCATTTTCAAATTACAGAGGGTGCCTGCAATGACAAAGGCAAATAAAACCCCATACTACTGAAAAGTTTTACCAGAAAATATGCTACAGTGTAATTTGATGCAGCATGAAGAGACGGTATATATTTAGCTGTGGTAATAGTGGTTTTCCTCCTTTACTCTGCCCTTTTACCAGCATTAACTTGGTTTCTCCCCTTCACCTCCTCAGATCACTGGAGACATTTTGGGTTCATCTCAAAAGGCCTTGAGGCTGTGAGCAAACAGGATGGGCTTGATCATCATGGATCATTCAAATCAGGCAGCTAAGTGGAACCAGAGAGGAAGACCATGCTTAACCAGTGCCACTGCATCATGGTTTCCCTACCGAAGGCATTCATCACTCCCTTCCCCTTACTTAACAGAAGGCATGTCATCTGGAATGCTGCTGAATTGTGTCTGGCAGAAAATAAAGAGAAGAAAAAGCTAACATTTTGTGTTTGTGCAAGTGCTTCTGCCAGCATTTGAATCATTGCCAGCCTATTCAGTGCAAGCTTGCAGAGGGAGGGTTATGATGTTGTCTGTGCATTTGATGAAAACTGTAGAACCTCAGAACACAGGCTTTTAGGTGTGAATGGTGTGTGCTGAATTGTAATATGGAGTTTCAATGACATTTGGAGCAGAAAACTGAAATTTCTCAGGATTTGCTTCCCTTTCCCCCCCTCCACATCTAAACAGGGATCTTCTGATGTCCCATTAATATTCTGTTCTTTGAAAAATTACTTATGTAAGGAAGATGAATGTTACAAATTCACTCCTCTGTAATAGCTACTCTCTCGCTTTGAGGAAAAAAGTCCAGTCTGGAAGAAAGTAATCTCATTCTTTTTAAATTTTGTGTTAGAATATATAGGAAGCATTATCATTTGAACTACACCTACAATGCATGAGAAATTTCTAAAACCTTCACAAGATGTAAATGTTTTTCCCCCTCCTTAGATGTTATAAATAGAAAATAATTCTCTCTTCTGCTACTCCTAGCATAAAGCCTTTGAGAACAGGTGTCAGATGGAAAGAACTGCAAACCAGCCACAGACAAAACACACTGCAGCTACCAATTGCCTAAGGAGACTGAAAATACGAGACTTTACACTTCACAGTCCCTCAGGTTTGAACCTGCCCTAGGTATGTGACACATTTCAATGAAACAGAACAGCTGCAACACATTTCAACATGGAAGAAAAGAAGATAGAAAACAGTTGACCTGCACAGAAGTAGCAGCTACAAAGCCTGCATAGCTGGACAGAGTCAATGTCAGACTTTAAATGTTTAGTACAAAGAATTCAAAGTTAACATTTTGGCATTCAAATAAGTGTTCATCTTTACAACCCAAAGTATATTTTACGGTAAAGGATTACAGGTGTACACATGAAGAAAGCCGAGGTTTAAGGTGTGAATTGGTAGGACCAGGCAATAGGAGGGCAAAGGTCTCAAGTAAGAAAGCATAAGGAGATATGAAATCCCAGGAGCTCAGGCTGATTTAGGTTCAGAAGCATAAAAAACCCCAAAGGAAATGTTGTTAGAAGAAGCACCAGACATGTAACAGACAATCTTGGACTGAACAGTCATGTGTTTAGGAGACAGTAGAAAAATTGTTACATTGTACCACAGATATTCCAGACACAGGTACTAAGGGAAGAAACAAGGGGAATATAAAACATTACTACTCACTCACATATTCCAACCTCTAAATGGAATTGGAGGCATCTCTAATTCATATGTACTTTTAATTAAAGTTACGCTAAAGGTATTCTAAAGCAAGGAATTCCTGCACAATACCACAGTGTAGACCCTCATTTGTTGGGGAACCTGGGAGCAAAATATTTTGTCCCTTGAGCTTCCTAGAGGTTATTTGCACTTGCACTAGGGGCCCAAAAGAAATGTACCATTATTGAGCCTTCTCATGATTAAAATTGAATAGCTGGAGATCAAGACAGCTTTGATGTCATATCTAATTACGTACATTAATTACAAAAGAAAACAGCAGCAATTGTCTCACAGTATGACAGATACACTGAACACTTTAGTGTGGGGTGCTAAGTCTAATTTTCAGCAGTACTGTAGCTCATGGCCACTGGTGCCTACTTAAGTCACCAAATGAAGTTTGACATCACTGACCTAGATCTCAGTGTCAGGAAAGGGTTTACAAATTAAAACCAGAATCTAGCAGACTTGCCTAATAGGCTGGAGAGATCAGTGTTGATCAGAGCACGATTTCAGCTGTCAAATTTGCACACTCAGAGCTGTCAGGAAGGGTATCTGTGACTGTGCCCATACTGGAAGAGGCACTATACACATACTAAAGCAACTGTAAAGAGAGGACAAGTACCATTTGGGGGTGCAAGATTCCTGTGTTTCAGACTGCAAGAGAACATTAGTGCAAGTTACAGAAGATCAAGTGTTTCAAAACCGTAAAAACAAGAGAAATAATTATGATAAAAGCTCTATGAGAAATAGAAAGAGAGCAAGCAATTGCAAAATGTGCAGATAATTCAAGTGCAGTTGAAGACCATTCTAAAGTGATTAGACTGGAAGTCAATACTTCTGAGACAGACAAAGTCATTTTAGAGGTGATGAAAACATTTCTTGCTGCACAGTAGACCTGTTTCCATCAACACCTAGATGTGGCCCAGACGTGCTACAATTTTGTAAATATCACTAATTTAGAAAGGACAGAGGTATCCTTTCATTCAAAAATTACATGACACTGAGAATTTAACCAACCAGAAATATCTCATTCAAAAAATAAAGTTTTGAAAACCTAGTGTAAATAAAATTTTCATCTCACATTCAGGAAGTTGTCATGGTTTAACCACCACACAAGTATCTCAACAGTTTAGAAATTTGGACAGAGTGATTTTGCACTAGGTATTTCCATTTATCTTTTAAGAGAGTTCAAGTCAAAACAGATTGGCTTGATCCAAATCTGGGGTTTATGTGCAATTCTTTTTAAAACCAGCAATCTGCTCCAACTCAGGACAGGAAAAACTCAAATACGTAAAGTTTACATGTCAAAATCAGAATTATTGTCAAATGAAGATATGAATTTCCACTGACTGAATTATATATATTCTTATTTGTTCATGTGTAAAGGTCCTCCTTATTAGCATTTTTTGCATCAAAGAGAACTCCGAGCATGAAGCCTTGGACACAACTTCCTCTCCAGAAAACTGAGAAGCAAATTCCACAAGGTACAAGAGGCTGGGATATCAGTTGTAGAAACTTAATGACATTAGAATTTTTCTGGGAGTCTGAGGAGCTCTGTCTTAAAATAATTTTATACCTTCCCTCTTCTCATCTTTCCTGGGTTTATATATTGCTGGTCTTCTATGACTCTTTTGGTACAACTCAAGTGCAGGAGACTGTTATACAACACTGGAAAGGAGAATGACAAGGCCTTGAGGCTTCTGGCTGATCTCTCTGTCCATTTAAGCCACCATTGCCTCCACCCCAGATCAGTATCTGGGGAGAGCTATTTTCCCTCATGCCCACACTTAGATGAGCTAAGGTACAACCAGAGTTTTATCTGCAGTGAGTGAAAGAACTGTAAGAATGGTTGATTCTATTCTGGGCTCCCACCACCCCCTATTGACCTTCCCTTCCTTACTGATTACTATAATCATGATATTTTCCTGAAATTTCTAACCAACTGGCAATCAATAACCCAAATCTACAATTAGTTTTGCCTTTGATTGTGAAGGAGGGAACAGAAGTATAACTGTAGCTAGCACACAAAACTGGCCCAGAAGAGAGGTAAAGTCTCATTCTACAAAGCCCATCCTTTTATTTTGTATAAGTCTCACCAGACTTCTGACAAAACTCAAGTCCCATTTTTTTCCCTTGTGGAGCCATAACATTTGTCAAAGAGTGAAATGGATTCTGTCCAGCATCTAGCATTAACAAGATTGCTAGGTATGACAAGAAATAACAAGAATGATTTGCATCTGTGATTTACACAACATTATAACTTTGCTTTTTGGGATCAGGTGATGTTAGCAGGGTGGCAGAAGGAAAGAATAGGCATCATGTGAGCTAGGAATGTAATCCAAGGTCTGATGGGAACAATCTGTTGGGGTTCTCTAGTTATTAATCTCTGCACAGTCACTTTTTCCTCATTAAAAACATTAAACTTCAAACCAGTCAGCCTGCCTTCAGCTGCTTGTTCCCAGAATAGCTATCTAAAAGGAGACAAAATAAGGTGAGAATGTGTATACAGGCAGTGAAATCTCTTTTTTGTCCTTGTTGCACACAGAATGCCAGAGTTGCTGTACCTCACATTCATTCCCTAAAAGAAATTACTTTCCGAAGCGCTCTTGAAAGAAGACCCTGGTCAGTATATCCACCAAAATATAACAAAAATGTATTTTATATCTGCTGCCTCAACATCAGTTACTTAGAGCCTCAGCTGCTTAAAAGAAAACTTACCCTTTACATTTCTGGCAGAGCTGCTGCGAAACATGTCTGTTAGAGAACAAAGCTGGAGAAGAACTGAAGTATATACACATGAAATGAGAAAATCCAATTTCCTCATTAAAACCAATATTAGGCAGAAATTGGAGTTTTAAAAAGTCCTATAAACCTAAGGAACTCTCAGCATGCTTTCTGTCTAGCAGAAATAAATTCATACTTTGAACAGATTCTAATGACTAATTTTTTTTTAAACTCATCACCAGACTAGTTACTTTCTTTACTGGTGTTCATCTACCACTAGAAGGTGAGTAGATGAGCCCAATAGGTTGCTGTTGTACAGCTAGAATACAGTAATGTAACCACCTTTCCTCTCAGAGAAATGGATTTTTGTAGCACTTCTCTGTCGATTTTCAAGAGTGCTTCCTATTTAGAATAGGCATTTTCCCTTTTTGTACAGATGAGTAAAGACAGAAAAAATAATTTAAGGCCTAGGCATGAAGTCAAAAGCAGAACTGAGAACCTGTACATTCATCTGTCTTTTAATTAATTCTATTTAGATGCCGGTCCCCATTACCCTGGTTTTGCTGAAATTAAATATTTTGTTGCAAAATACACAACTGTATTTGTTTTATTTTATTCAGTTTTTCGATTTTCATTTATAAGGATAAAAGCAGAAAAGGCATTCTTAAGCAGAAGGCAGGAAGATTTTCTTCTTAAATAACATTTTTAATAATTCGAGAGCAAAGAGTTCACCACAAAAACGCTGTTCTTACTGAAAACCCTAATAGCACACACTAAGAAGCTAGCGAAACTTCACTCTGTGTGTGGCAATTACCTGTGCCTTTACTCCACGCCTCAGATAAATTTCTCCTTTAACCATATTTTCTTCAGCTCTCCCATCCAGGCTTCAGGGGAAGTCCTCATTAAGCCAACACAAGAAATTCAAAACTAGCTCTAGCCAAAAAGACACTGGATTTCAAGCACAACTGAGAAGAAAACACAGGGACCTGACTTTTTTTACTTTGGACTGACCAGATATTTGAATGTTCTTTGGCTGAAGAGAAAAGCCACAGAAATTAGAATGTCCTCTTTTACGCCAAATTTTGGACCCTCAACGAATCCCCTGCTGTTCTTTGCAGACTGAATGAGTTCTCAGCAATACAGGCCAAGTGACAGAAACTGTAGCCAAAGGGCTTTTTTTGGATAAGCATTTTTTCAAGGGTACAATGTCAGATGCTCATTTCTTAAAACTAACCCACCTTGAAAGTTGTCCCACACCACGACAGCATGAGTTGCAGCCATCTAGCTCAGTGCCAGAGAGGCTTCCTGTGAAATGTGCCACAAGGGTTTGTCAGGCATGTGGAGTGACATACCAGAGATGTGCTGTCCTCCCTCTTGCTCTGTGCTTTAAAAAAATGTACAAGGAGGGAGCATGAGCTGCCGGTTACCACCAGGGGCAGCTGATGTCAGGACCCTGGGATTTTATCACCAACTTTGTCTTCCCCTCTCTGGTTTAGGTTTAGGCCCAAAACAAGTCAGAATTTCTGCCCCTGAATGCATTAGGAAAACAAGTGAGAAGCTGCTTCAGTCTGCATCCCATATAACATTCTAACCATTTAATAGAAAATCAGATTATTTACTTTCAAAAGTTGCGATGGATATTGGCCAGTTATGACTCAGTTAAGCCCCAGATACAAAGTACAACAACTATACTGTCTGTTCAGGATCATGAGCCTACCAAATATTAGGGGTCCATCATTTTCTGACCCCCTTGAAGCAGCAGTTTTTCCACTTGAGCTTGAGCATATCAACTTGAGCTTGAGCATATCAAACTCCAGACTTCCCCCATGGCTCTTCACTGTTCCTCACACTGCTAATGACAAAAATGACATAGCAAAATATGTCCATGTTATTTGTCTTTAAAAACTCCATTCCCCTTCATCTGCAAAAATAAGAAAATTCATACCCAAACTTCAACATGCTTTCTTTTACACTCTGAGAGAAGATCACCAAAGGTTATGTTACCTCCAGCTTACTTCCTCTGTGAAGCAGTGACCAGATACTGATTAAACTGAACACTTGCCCCTCACAACACAGAATTGGTGTACAGCTATAGCTGCTCCTGTTAATCTAGTAAGAGAATTTTATTTATTCTTTGTAAAACAAGCACAAACACAAACCTGAAGCCAGACATTTTCACAGTTATCTTTCACCTGTTTCTATATGGCACAGGTTAAAATGAGAATTTGGTACCCTCCACATGGCCCTGTTGTACTATGGGCATTTTCACTCTTACATAGTGAAAAAAGGACTGTTCAGCTATTTAAACTTAGTAACTCTACAGGCAGGCATTAGTTCGAAACTCTGGGAGGAATTGCCAGATATTTTGTTTACAAAGTTACTTAATCCTTTTACAGACTATGTCAAGAGCAAAGGTTTGATTCCTGTTCAGGTCCAGCCCATCACATTTTCTCGGGTTTTAACACCTTACTCAGATTTGCTTATATTTCATTTTAAGAATTACTTTCTAAGAAATACCAATCTGAAGATATTTCTCCAGCTCCAGCAGTAAACATACTTACTCTGTTTTGATGTAAACTGCAAGATAAAAAAGTCAGGGTCCTTATTATTTGAGTAGCAAGGAAACTGGAAGCCAGTGTCCTCTTTCCTGAATAACCCTTGTTTCTGAGACACTCGAGGACCCAAACAGGGGGCTGGTTGTTGGGCTTTTCCTTACAGCTCCCGGTTGCTTTTAGCCAGATCCTGGGCTCACAGCGCTGGGCTGCCCATGCCCATTCAGCCACATTCTTGGCTGCCAGTTCCTTCCCGTGCCTGTTTCTATGGCACTTCCTCGTACCCCTCCCACCTGCATCTCTGCTCACAACAACACTAAATGAGAACCTTTGTGTGGGCTTGTGACAAGCTCAGGCTTTTTCATAGAACTGCCTTTTTTTTTTTTTTCTAGCATGTGGAAGGTAAACACTACACTCCCCAGTTTTAAGCAAAGGTTAAGCTTCACCTGTAATAGCATTAATACTTACAACTTGGCTGCACACAAATCAATCTAAAGAGCAGCCCTTTCCACCACATCCTGTCTTTGATCTCAAAAATTATGTTTCTGGATTGCACCTGTGCATTGCTGTATTGATATACCTGATCAATCCTTGCCACTTAGATGCTCACTATAATTAAGACCCTCGAAGGAAAGCTGAATGAATAAAGCATCCCAATAGCAAAACATATATTCTAGTAATAAACACAATATAAGAAATTTTAAAACTAACCTGTGATGTGGCTGGAAAAGAAAATGTTTCAGAACATCACTGAGTGAACAAATACTCACCTACTGAATTGAATGCTGTGTGAACCTACTTTCTGGGTACCTTCAACTATTTGGAGTTATGAGCCCTCTTAGTAGTAGTCCATGCAAAGACAAATGCAGACATCACAGTGAAGAACATGAAACTAATTAGCTGACTTGGTCTGTGTAACTCTAGACCACAATAGCTAATAATCTGAATCAGTGACTGAAGGAAGAGGTTTGACTGGACTGATGAGAAGGCTCCTCCTCAGCTGCCAGCATTCAGCATTGTCATAGGCAACACGAGGTTCATCCTGCCCATCACTGCCTGCTGTAAGCAGAGGAGCTGTGCTTCTCACCACGCTTGTTAAGCACACAGCAACTGAGACCCATTTTGGCCTTGACATTGTGCAATCCAGTTACAGGTTAAATGAAACACTGAACAGTAACCCCAGAGTATGCCCCAGCATCTGCCACTGCAGAGCATCAGAATGGAAATTCCTGGGCCATCCTCACGAGAGCATTATTCTACTATATGGGTTTGTTTGTTTAACCTCTTTTTATTCTCCAACTAGCTTTAAGGTTGGAGAACAGGCTCTGGAATGACTCCCCTAGGGACAATGGCTGACCCTCACAATCTGACAACCATCTGCTGAAACTAAATTTAGGGAGAATATGCCCATACAATCCTGGCTGCCAAAGAACCACACAGAATATAAGCAATTCAAACCAAACTGAAAAAGTGGCCAAGGAGCCATTGCATTACCTTGGTTTTATAGCAAGGACTTTGCAATACAGCAACATAGCTGTAATAAAAATCTGATTCCTAATGTGGGAAACATAAACCAAAGCAATATTATTCCCAGATTATTTTTTTTTTTTCTGAAGCAGAACACTGTGGTTTTTCTCCTTTCAGTTCATTTAAAATGGATGTCATTATACATAGTCAAGTCCTGGCCACTATAACTAGACCCAAAGGAATTGAGGAAGATCACTGAGTGGAGTGGCAAGACAGAAGGTCATCAAACCAGAACCATATTACTCTCCCGTGACATCTGATGGAGCCATGACAGCAGTTTGGATGCTAGATAACATGAATATTCATCTTTATGATTTGCAAGTTACATTGTGACTTTGGAGTGACATTTTTCATGTGCCCTTGTGGTACCTTGGTGACATTGTGGGGAATGAGTAATGTCAGAACTCTGACTTTGGCATGAAGTACCACCCATTTATTATTATTATTAATAATAATAATATCACTTATTTTGAATCGGCCCCTGCAGTTGGAAGAAGATGTAAGCAACGGGCCTGGATAGTAAAGGGATATATTAGCATATTTGTAAAAGAAGTCAACAGAATGCTGTTACCTCACAGCATTCTCCCAAAGAAGCTGTGAGCTGCCTGTATGCAGCTCTAATGACAAAATCAGTGGTTTTTATAATGAAAACATTTACACCAGACAGTTTCCCTCCTCTGGAGAAATCTCATTTCAGTTCAGAGGTAGATAGGACAAAAATAGTAACTGTCTTGAACTTCTAAGAGAAGTTTCTTAGAGAGAAAACTGTTTACAGAGCCAGGTTGAGCTGGCAGAGGTCCATCCTGGCCACTCCTGCAGATGTAGCACTCCATTCCAACACCTCCATTTGGCCTGCATTTTTTTCCTGAATAAATAGCACACCCGTAAAAATTAAGACTCATATTACAGCGTGTCTGTCAAGTTTGGATACTTTCTATATGAAGTTCAGAACATTCTATGAAAAATCAAGCTGCCAAGGGAGATCTGCTTGTCCTCCTGCTTCAAATGAAAAAAAAAAAAAAAATAAAAAAAAAATAAAACCCCACTCTCTTCAGCGTCTTGCAGCCCCTAACAGAGCTATCAAAGAGTCACCCTACTGCAGTGACCTAAAGACTTGACCTGATGTTAGGTTCCCTGGGATTATTCACTGGAAGGGGAGACCTGAATTCTTTCAAGCTTTCTTCTGGCCTAACGCTAATTAACAAAAGCCCTTGAACAAATTCCTCCGAAGCAAAATATGGACTACTTTGGTGGCGAGCGCTGAAAAGATTTTAAACATTCCTAAGTGCACGTCCCCCACACATTATTCTTTTTCCTGGTAGCTTTTCGGCTGTTTCGGAACACCCGAAACATTCCCTATCCTGTTGAGGATGGAGCTCAGGTGGAGCCGCGGAACAGGCAAAAAGCACTGGCCCGTACGGGGATCGAACCCGCGACCTTGGCGTTATTAGCACCACGCTCTAACCAACTGAGCTAACCGGCCCGCGGTAGCAAGCCCCCCTGGGAAGCAGCTCCAGCCCGTGTGGGAGCAGAGCCGCGCCGCTGCCGCCCTCGCTGTCCCGGCTCCCGCGGGAGCCGCGCCGCCGGCCCGGGGTGGTGGCTGTGCTCCCCGAGCTGGCCGCGCTCCTCACAGAGACACCCTGCGCTGTTCCCGGCGCAGGGACACCACGCGCTTTCCCCATCCGGGACCGGGGGGTGACAGCGCGGTGCGGCCGCGCAGGCTCCGTCTGTGGTTTTCCGGGCTCCCGAGCCGAGCCCGGCCGCCTCCAGGCCTGCCCTCACGGCAGCGCTGCCCAGAGCAGGGGACTCGGGCGAGGCTCCGGCACCCTTCCGAACCGGGCTATCCCACGGCGGAGCGAAACTCGGCCTAGCCTCCGGCAGGATTGAGGATAACAGCAGCCCCACAGGACGTCCTCCAATGAACCCGGGAGCAGCACGGCTGGCCAACACCTCCTGAAATTCAGTACTTACCTCCCGTGAAGCAACACAGGGAGGAGTTACTCACACTCCCTTTTTAAGCCCTGTTTTGTCTTATACAGCCAGAGGTTTCAGTTTTACCATGTTAATTTTCCTGGCTTATATTGGCAAAAAAAAAAAAAAAAAATCAAGCTTTTCAAATGCTTGGTCTTCTTGGCAGAATTCATTATGGAGAAAAAACACATGGAATATCTGTACCTCAGCCTGGCATGAGACTGACTCGGGATCACTGGGATGACAGTGCACTGTTTTTTCTAGTCCGCGCATCCTTGTGGTCAGTGCCCCCACTGTCACTTCTTTTTGCCTCACTTACACCATCAGTTCCCCTTTATTGTTGTTAGCCCATCTGCTGCCAGCACTTTCCTCAAACACCCATCTAATTACCCAAACCTCATTTTGCCCAGCTTCTTCATAAAGTCCTTCATCCCTAGGAGCAAACTGATCAAATCATTTGCAAACTCCAAACTGTCATTTCTCATTCCCCTCTTCTATTTGATGTCCATGAAGTAGCAACTAGCCAACTGCCAGGAAGCACATATGCTCTGGGATCTTGATAACCAGCTATATTTTCTGGGAAATGTCACACTGTGTGAGGCTTAACTCACTCAAATATTTAAAAGCAAGGTCACATCTGGAACTTTAAGACAAAGATGACAAATGAAAGAGGAGAAAGAAAACAGAATCACAGAATTTCCTGAACTGGACGAGACCCACAAAGATCATTGAATTCCAACTCCTGTTGGACGTTCTCCCAAACAAACCACAGCATGGGTCTGTGTAGGGAGTCTGGGTACTCTCCAGACCGACAGAGCAATAATTGGCAGGTGCAGGAACAGCAGACCTTTTTTTTTATGCATCTGTCACATGGATTCTCAAATGGATTTTCACTCTGGTTTTAGGTAAGAAACTGTTAGCTAATTATTTTTTTGGTTAGTTGCTCCACAGACAGCAAGGTAGCAGGGGTGAGGATTAATTGTCTTTTTCAACTTTCTGACCAGAATATCAGTAGAAGTAGCTCAAGGCAGTAACATACTGCCTAATTCATAGCTGTGCACCATTGTTTTTGAATCAAATCAGGTCCAGTTATTCAACAAAAAAACTCAATGTCCTTTGGCTGTTTCTTCCCACTACCTCCTAGTTAGGCTAAGCAGACCTGTCTTTTTTGACAAAGTTTAATCAGCAAGATGCCAAATGCGAACCCCTGTGGTTCCAAACCCTCTTCTACACACAGAAATAACATCCTACCTTTTTAGGAGAGACTCAGTTGGGGCCTGCTGTACAAGCAACAGATTTTTTGTGATTAGACAGTGACAGATAACATAACAGTCCAGGAGTTTAATGCTGCCTCCAAGAAAATAAAATTTTCTAATTGAACAGTAAACTCTGCTTTCTCTCCAGGGTGTGGGATCCATACTCTTAAGCAAAGAAACAAACCAGCTTAGAATGAGCAACAGTTACCAGGCTATATTATGACTGTCTGTACTATTACGGAATTTAGAGGTTGTACACACAAAGTGTTTGCAAGTATTTTCCAGCCTCGTTGGTGTTAGAGAATTGTGCTCACAAGTGCTTTGTCAAACAGAATCTGAGCTATAAGGGTTTTGCTAATGCAGGGCCTCAGCTGGACACCTCAACAACTTCGGATTTTTACAGCACGTTTAGAAGATCTGCGATAATGTTCCCCTCATAACCTTAACCATTATAGAGAATACTTTTAAAACTCTAAAGCAGCTATATTTAAAAAGGGCACAGACAGCAGGACACTGAAGAACGAAGGTGATCCAGGTGCTTGAGCTCTGTCTCAGCTCTCTTCAGTTGCCAGTTTCCTCACCCAGCACCACTGTCCCTGAGCTCTCCTGCTCCCTTCCATCCCTGGCACTCAGCTGGCATGGACAGTGAGTGCAGTCCCAGCTCTGTGCTCCCAGCTGTCTCCCAGTTCAGCACTGCCTGCACCACCTCTACTTGGAGCTGGAATCCCAGCAGCTGTGCCCCAGTCTCTTGTCTACAGAGGAAAAGGATGTTTTCCTCATACTCAGTGCAGTTCAAGATTACAAAGATGCTTCTACCTCTGTGCCTAGGTAAATTATATCTTTTCCTTCTCACAGGCAATAGATTGCCAAATTTTCTAAGCTTCACACCCCCACGGTGCTACAGCCTGTATTACACATCACATGCTGCCACAGGCCCTGCCACCATGAACCCTGCCTTGGTATGAAAGCAAGGCCATCTTCCAGAAGATATTTAGAAAGAAAGTAAAACCCAGCATGCTCATGAGCTTTTCTCTGCCTCTGTCCCTTCCCGAGTGCCTGTGCTGCAGGACACATTAGGATCTTATTTCACACAGACCAGTAAGGCATCCTACAAAGTGATCTTCGGTCACTGCTCACTTCCCAACACAAAATGGATCTGAACCAGCAATTTACCAATAAAGTGTAGCTTAAGGCATTCTTCAGCCATTCTTCTAATCTGTCATAAATTCAGAATTGACAACATGAGGGGAAAAAAAATCATTAGCTGCCCAAATAAAAGGGTAGAGGGAACTAACGTTATCAGTCTGAATACTATGCAAGGATTTATTAATAAACTTGTCATTGAAATCTCACTCATAAAAATGCTAAAGTAAGTTAAGTTATTAGCATATGTCTGTGCATCAAAACAGAATAAAGACCCATAATGTTTTATTTAATAACGTTATTATTACCCCAATCATAAAGTAAACATTTGGTGGTCATAAAGTGTGCGTTGAAGTTTCAAATACTATATTTACAGAATTTTTAATAATAGCTACTGTGAGTTTTTAATAAAACAGTTAGGAGGATTGTTCTTGTCCAGCCATTATCAGTGTTCAGAACTAGAAATGTGCAGGTTCAAAAATCACATTTAGAAACAGGGCATTATATCCATCCAGTAAAACCACCAGAGTATGTTCCTGCTACAGCAATAGCAACAATGTCCTGCTTTGAACAGAAAAACCAAACTTAGTTTTAGCTTCTCTGTGTTGGCCAGCAACAAGTGAAGAAAACTCCCGAGTCCCAGGAAGAGGAAAAACCCCTTTACTTCAGCCACCTGAAATGACTCTTCAGCTATGGACACTGGTCTTGTAAAGTCTGCATGCCATCACCATGCTTATTTAAGGCCAAATTTACCACAAAACATAGAATAGTTTGGCTTAGAAGGGAACTTACAGATCATCTAGTTCCAACTGCATCTGCCATAGGCAGGGACGCCTTCTGCTACACCAGAGCCCCATCTAACATGGCCATGAACACATCCAAGGATGGGCACCCACAACTTCCCTGTATAGCCTGTTCCAGTGCCTCACCACCCTCACAGTAGAGAGTTTCTTCTGCAATCTGACAAAGGAGTAAGCTTTCCAAAGGCCACCAGAAGTCCCACATTTCTCAGAAGACCATTTCTGTATGGCATATAGAAAACACCCACATCCAGTTCATCCCCCTAGCAGACAACATCCCTAAAATAGCACAGCTGTGCACATACAGCTGTCCCCTCCCAGCAGGCAGCACACTGGATGGAAACCCTGATAGTGTGGTTTTAGTGCCCAGGCTGCTGGTAGAAGACACAACTGTAAAGATTTTTGGCTTGTTTACCTGTGTCACGGTTCCTGAATCTGGTTTATGCCCCTGGAAAATGTTTTGAGATGCTCTGCAACTCTCAGCCTCCAGCTAACACCAGGCATCAGTTTACCATTTGACATGCCACATTAAGTCTACAGTAAGCATTGCAGGGGTCGCCAGGATGAGTTATTATTAATACCATCTCGTTCTAAGTGCTGAAATTATTGGCAGCTTCTCCATTTTTCACTAGTGCCTGTTTGCTTTGTTCCTGCTATTGATGGGCAGAATGGATTAGACTACATAAGCTTTTCATCCAGCTCAAGTGATATTCTCTTGCAGACAGAAGTAGGAGTTTGATTTTCCCTTTTTTACTGAGAAAAAATTATAAGTTTGAGCCTCATCAAACCACACTCATCCTTTTATATTTACGATGTGAAGATGGAAGTTAATTATTGCTGCAGAACAGTTAGAAATCTCACTCTTGTACATCTGTTTTATAAAAGTCCGTTTCCTGGTGGCTTTCATTTAAAAAAACCCCAGCACCTTAGAATGGTAAAACGCCAGAGTACCATGTGATTTCACTAAAACCTGCTTGCAGATGAGTATTCTTTACTTTCTAAGCAAAGACTACAGAACTGCCTCACAATTTATTTTTATATTCTGAGGAAGCTGGTCAATGCAGTTCTTTCAAACTTGAATATTCAGAGAGGTATGTTTTACAAGCGACTTGTATTTTAATTAGAAACAGTCAGGAACATCATGGAATATCCTGACCGAGTAACAGGGTATTTCCCTCCCTCTCCCAAAAAAAAAATTCAGACTTACTTTTTGTGAAGTTGCTGAAATCACTTCCTTCCTCCTTTTTGGTTCTTATCCCTCCTCCCAGCTACAGAGCTTACACAGAAGAGCAGTACACCAGAAAATGTATTCTGCATTAAAACAAAATCCACCTTCTACTCAAAGAAGTTTTACAAATGAAATATTTTTTCCTAATATGCCAGGCCTCTGTACCTTTAGTCTGCATTGTGATACTAAGTGGCTTTATTATAATTCACAGTATTTCCATGTGAAAAGGCCAGTTTGTGATCAGACAAGTGTCCATTAGCCTTTATTCAAAACCACTGCCATAAGGATAATTTTTTTATTAGAACCATAAAACCTACTGTTTCTGGCCCTCCTAATCCTTCAGTCCAAGCAGACAGCCTCTCTTCTGTTCTGTAACACACCCAGTGGTCATTAAAGTTCCATTTGAAAAGAATTAAAAAGGACTATAATTTTTATGCGATTAAATTGGACCAATTATTTCTTGAAGCCACAAGCGTATAATTTCCTATAAGCACTGAAGAAAAATCAATATCCCAAGTTCATAAATTATTTATTACTCCATCAGGCTGCCATTTGTTAATGTAACAGAAGGACCATTCTGGACCTGAACAAGAACTACAGCTTTCATTCATGTAGATAAAAAGGATGCACACCAAAAAAAACCCAGGGAACTTAAAGAATGGTCCAAATACCAGAAGTACTCCCATCTTCCTATGCCCCTGCTCCCTGAAGACAGCTGTTTCTCAATAAGAAATGCTGGCAAACAAAAAGTCTCTATATTAATAAATTCTGCACATAGTTCATGTCAGAGGTGGCATTTAACTATTTTGGTGGGTTTCTTGATAATTTTGAAATGGGTTCCCTGTACAACCTACAATTAGAGTTAGTGCTTATGGAACCAAGTTTCTGAATGCTGGAAGCAGTGTACAATGTGACTCCAAAGTGTTTAAAGAGAAAAAAACCAAATCATTTGTATACTTTCTGTCATGCCATGAAAGATGTAGCAGTATATACTGTTTATCTGCAAGTTTGTTTTGTTGGTTGGTTGAGTTTTTTTTTAAACCTAGGATAGTCAGTGTCAGTTTTCTCAGCTTCCATCACAGTCCACAGCACTGTCACTGCTCAACAGTCATGTGGCTCTTTTCGTCTTTATGTGTAACAGCAGTGAGTTTCTGCAACCACCATATACTTTAACATCTATTTCCATTTAAGCAGAGGAAGAAGCAGCTAAAGTATTCAGGCAAATCAGGGATTCATGCAAGGCAAAATGCTCACTCCACAGTTCACATCCTGATGGGCTATCGAACCATTACGTCTCTTGAAAGAAGCATTTGAGACCAGTTAGAGAAGAATGACACTGACACCCATTATCCCAGGAGCACAGGGGTGTCATTACCTCAACAGCAGCACCTGGCCATGAAAGCACAACTGGATCAAGATCTAGCAGGGTCAGCTCCCCTTTCTGGCCTCCTGACATAGATAAATTGAACAATACAAAGTTTATTCTGTATACACCTTTGCGATGTGACCTGGGAATAAGAGTGCCTGTCTGAGTGGATATGAAAGTTGCCATGTTGCGTCCCAAAAAAAAAGAAGCTTGGTTCAGTGTTATTAGGTCAAATACTTATTTGTCCTGTGAAAGCCTACTCTGACCCAAGTCAAAAGCAATTTTCCTCACACATTGCTGCACCTACGTGTCTCTGGCTGATTTCAGAGTTAAAAACCATCATGTCCAGAGGGGATACAATACTTTAAGTTACAGGATTTTATTTGAAATACTGCTTCTTGAAGTGTGAAGAAAACTTTTGCATTAACCTAAATACATACACTTCACCTGATCATCCCGAGCCTGGGAACACAAGTTGTAGAATGACGTGATCTACTGAATTTCACGTTTATTTGTCATCCATCAAAGCTCTCTGGATCCACCAATTCAAAAGGTACACATGATTTCAGAGAGCTTTCACTTATCTTCAAAACCCAATCAAATAAAAAAACAGGGACAGTTCCTCCTTCTTCCCATACTGTAAAGTTCTTCAGTCAGCTGAAAGGGGAAGTTTAGCACAATAATCTAAAACTCAAATGTTAAAAAGATTCTCAATGTACAGATTTTTTGCTTACCTGAAAACCATATCTATAATGACATTTTCTCTCAATTCATTTTTGATCAGATTCAAAACTGTTACCTATGTTTCAGTAAAACTGACAAAGGAACAGAGATCCAATCATTGTTTATTTCTTCAACAAACTGGAGAACTCTTCAGGAGGCACCTTAGTCCTGATCTTGGTAAAGGCAGGATAAGGGCTGTAAGTCCCTGGCAAATCCAAGCATAAGATTTCTTAACAGGGCAGAGAAAGGGGAGGAGAAAGGATTTCAGGGCTTTGTTTTTTACAGAACAACTTCTTACACCAAATTATACTGATCTGAGAAATTGAAAACAAAGTGGAACCAGTTCCCTCGATGTTCTGTTCCCTAACAGAATGATATCAAGGTCCAGGATCATGCCAAACAGATTAATTTTAGAAGCACACTTCAGTTTCTGAACATAGGAAAGTGTTTCTTAAAAATTCTTCAATACATAGAACAAAAGGTTTATATAGTAAAAGCTCATAGCAGACCATTTTTTCCAGGGCTAGCTCTTCATTTTGCTTGGCACTGGAATTCCACAGAGTAGAGTTTACCAGTCATGACCAACTAATTCAGAGGCACAAGTTTGAGCTGTCAAGCCACACCAGCTCCCGCTGTGGAGCAGTATAGTACAGAGCAAGGCAGAAGCCTGAACCAGCTGATACAGCCACAATGGGCTGTGCAGCAAGGGAGCAGAGCTTTTCAGGGCACAGCTCTAGTAAATATCAGCATTGTCCAACCAGGAATATGTTTTGAGTTTTGTACACCAAGAACTATGAATCAGCTTAGCTCAGGCAGAGCGCAGACTGAAAGCTTAAGCAAGGATTTATGTACAAAGCCAGACCCTGTTGGACAGGATCAATTCAAACAGAGGAAAGAAAAAGAGCAAAAAGCCTTTTATGCAACACTTGAAGGAGGGTGACCTTCTGGGACCCTGCTGACTACTTACATGATTTCTTGCCAAGAAACAAGTGCTGCACTGCTCTCCAGCCAGCATTAATGATCCCTGCACATTGGCAAATTCACTTCCAGCCCCAGGCTCAGCAGCAGTTACTGAATATGGTGACAAACTACTTTGAAAAATCTGGTTTGTGACATATTAAAAAAAAAGAAAAAAAAAATCAGTCCTTTAGAAATTTGGAAGTTTGTTTTAATTTCATTTTGAAGATACAGAACTGCAAGTAGTCTTCTTTTTAGAATAATCCTCAATTTTACCACTGGGTCTGCTGTCTTAGAGCTGGATATAAGCTAAAATCTCTTAACTATACCCTGATCCAACAAAGCAGGTCAGCACAAGTATAAAGCAATGAATGACACAAAACTTAATTATACCAATCATTCCAAGCAAAGAAGGAGCCTCCAGGGGCTTAATGCAGGTTGGAGTTTTTTGATTTTGTTTTTATTTCTGCCCTCCTTACTCTTCCTCCAAAATGTTAGATTCTTGCACAGGTAGATTAAGACTTAGAACATCTTGACATGGATTTTTAGGGGTTTCTTAAATAATTGATAAATAAAACAAGTTTTACCCTGATCTTTACCATGGTTAGTTTTCAGCCTTTGTAGGTGAGGTTCTCCATCTCTCTGATCATCTTTGTGGACCCTCTGGATCCTTTCTAACAGGTCCTCATCTTTCCTGTGCTAGACGGCTTGGCAACATCAGCCTTCAGTACCCTGAAGGGATGTATGTCATTAGGTCCTGTAGATTTGTGGCTATTCAGCTTCATCAAATGGTCCAAAACCTGCTCTTCATTTATAGTAGGAGGGACTTCACTCCCCTCACACTCACTCAGAGGATCAGAGACAACAGGAAAGTGGAAAGTCTGACTGCCAATGAAGATTGAGGCAAAGAACTTAACTGAGTACCTCAGCCTTCTACATATCAGTCACATCAGTTCACCCTTCTTGTTTATTGGGGGGAGGGAAGAGTAGGGGGAGGTACACTCTCCTACACTTTCTTTTTTTTTTTTTACATGTGTACCTATAGAATCCCTTCTTGTTATTCTCCACACCCCTTGCCTAGTCCTGTTCCAGTTTTGCCTTGGCTTTCCTGATTCTATCCCTACAATTCGAACTATATCCCTGTACTCTCCCCAGTACCTGTCCCTGCTTCCCCTGACTCTGCATTTCCTCCTTTCTATTCAGTCTGAGAGGCAGATCCTTGTTCAGTCATCTCAGTTTCCAGCCTGCTTTGTTCTATTTCCTACACACTGGGATAGAGAACTCTTGACTCAGAAAAGTGGCCTAAAAGAGATGTCGGCTCTGGTCAGCCCCTCTGTCCTTAGGGACAGGTACCAAAGAGATCTAATTCACCCAGCCCCAAAACAGCTGGAATTCCCCCCTTTCAATGTTCAGGGTTTCGAATTTGCTCCTAGAGATCACAAACTCAATTAGGGCAAGGTGGCTACAGCCCAGTCTGCTACCAATCTTAACTCCTTTAATGAGCTCATCCACGTTGCTAAGCTCCAGGTCCAGCAACTTCTCTCTTCTGGTTTTGTCCAATACCTGGACCGAGAAACTGTCCTCTACACACTGAAGGAGTCCCATGGACTGCTTGCAGCCAGCTGTATGGCTTTCCCGGGAGATGTCTGGACAGTTGGAATTCCCTGCAGATGAGGGTTTAGTTAGCTCTCTCAGCCTTCAGGAGGCCTGTTTTGGTGTAGGCACTCAGAAAGGCTGTGTCCTTTCTGTCTGGGTTTCAGCCTCAGCCAGGCAGTTGTGATGGGTAGACACCATTTTTGTTGCCAAAAATAGGCTGCTTCTTGTTGACCCCTCAAGAGGATGGAGTGACTCCTCCTCTGAGCCCTTCCTCACTAAAAAACATGCAAACTGATACACAACATCCTGTTCACCATTCTCTTGGTGTCCTGCTCACTTCACTGATGGTAGTAAACCTAAGGCAATGAGCAGGAAGAGAAAATAAACTACTGAACTGAAATTAAAGGGCGAGCAAATTATTTTGAAGCAAAAAGATGGGTGTGAGCTGGACTCCTGCTGCTTTTTTCTTCCAGCAGAATGTAATGAAATGTAGTATCAGACAGGGATAAAAGTAACCCCCCTTTCCTCCAAATAACAGTAACTATTCTCTTGCTTTATGCTGCAAACATGTTATTTGTTCAGTGGGTTTTTTTATTTTAAAAGATTTAAGTGATTTGAGGAAGAAAGATAATTTTAAGACTACCCAGTACCTAGCAGGATCCTGCAGGGACAACACTAAAATTTATTCTGAAAGTGTTTACCCTCCCTATTGCCTACATTTTAGCAAAATTTTATCCATAAGCTGAGATTTATTAAAAGAAAAAAAAACCAAAAAACCAAAAAGCAAACACTGCTTATTAACAATAATTCATTCATTGCAACTCAGTGATTTGCTATTCACATTTATGTTTGTGCCAGGCGTCCTGGGCAGTGTCTGAAAGCTTCAAATCTTACAAGTTTTAATAGAACTCTATTCAAAATATTTTTGCTCCTCAGCTGGGAATGGGAATACAAAGAGGGAGAGCAGCATTTAAAACTGTAGTGCACAGCTTGGATGACCCAAGCAAGCTGCATCATGAAAAGCTGGTGTGTGCTAAGCTTTACTCTGTGTGGTAAGGAATTCTAGCTGAATGCATCCAAATAAAAGGCACCAAAAACTGACCATCAACATATTCCAGCCACAATGAGAAACAAACTCTTGAAGACCTTATGCAAACCAATCAAATCTGGTGTTTACTTTAGTGCTTACAAAGATTAGAAACACTCACATGCAATCCAGTCTCACTGAAAAAAACTAACAGAAATATTAGTGAATCACAGAAGAACACCTCTAGAGCAGGCCTTCTGTAAGGTTTGACTTCAACAGGGACATTTGGGAGACACTGGCAGAAGCGGCACCTTTATCCAATCTAACACTAAAGTTGATGCAGTTAGACAGATTTTGGTATCCTCAGTGCTCATATTTAGTCAAAGCTTGTTTACTCATCTCAGCAGTTTCTCCCACAGGGAGAGAATTTGGGGCTGAACTAACCACCTCTGATGACACAGGGTTATACAAAAAATTGAGTCAAACTTAAAATGAAATGAAATTAAAATGAACACTAAAAATGAAAGATAATACAGTAAGAGAATAAGGCTACGCTGCAGTGCATCCACCATCAGTTTCCTGCATGATCTTTCTTAAGTAATTCCCTTTCCCTGTGCCTCATTCCAGCTCCAAAAACACGAGAATTAACAAACACCGCAAGTTACTCAGCTATCATAAGGGGTCAGACAGCTACAAACTCAAAACAGCATTTGAAATAACTATCAAAAGATTCTGAAGCAGTGAGGTCAACTACACAATTTCCATCTAAACCCACACCGGAAACAACTTGTTCCTAGAAATATGTGGCCAAAAACACTTGAAGTTAAACTTGTGTCTGCTGAAATACATCTCATGGTCTCTCTGGTTGCCTTTTCTTTTAGAGACTCAAGTTTTGATTTTAAAGCCATCAGAAAACACGAACAACCAACAGACCCACTTTCTCAAGTTTATAAAAACAGATAATCTCAAAAATTATAACTCAATGACTGACACCTAAAGATTCTTACAAGAACATTATTTTAACAAGTAGGACTGGCAGCTTTTGGAAGCTAGTGTTATCACTGCAACATTTAAGTTAAAAAATGGAGCACAAAAAGAGACATCTTCTGACATTCACAGCAATTTACAGGAAGTAAAGGGTCCAGAGAAAATAAGTAAGACAAAAAAAATCAAACAGTTGAAATTGAAATCTACTAACAACAGGAAATGCAGATAAAACCACAAGATCAGTGAAGTGAGAATTGCCAAGTGATTCCTCTCAGGGAATCAAGTGGCTGATTGATCACAGGTATTTTAATCTACTCAATTTTAGTTACAATTCAATCAAATGTATGATTCAAAGCGGAAAAGCAAGCATTGTGAAGGAAGCAATCTATATGAGCATAATAGATGTGGATAATTTTTATAAAAAATAAATCAAGGTAGAGGTGCCTGTGGGCTTGATTTAATTGCAGAGGGAGAAGAGTGACCGTTTTCTGGCAGAGAACTTTGATGTGGTCGCAGTAGAACTCATGTTTTTAAAATTATCATGTGCATCATAAAAAGGGCAACAGCTGCACAGCAGTAACTTGACATGCAAATTTCTGCCTTTATTCAGTTCACGTATGCACATGCTAGTAAGAGATTTAAGCAGAAAAATAATCCTTTTGCGTCATCATATGTAGAAGGGATATAGTTGTTTGTGCTGAAAAAAGCTGCTTAATACCAAGAAAAACATGCTATTTCACAAGCGAGCATCAAAACAGTTAGATTTTCATTGTTGTTTTAACCTTATGAATAGAAATACACTGATGGGTATAAGGTGACCATAAGCTGATGGACATGTTGAGAGCAAAATTTCTGAAAAGCCATAATATACACAAATGTCGGAAGGAGCAGCTAGTTTTAATATTTCATTGTAAAGAGAGAAATCCAAGCAAACTTACTTTCCCCACAGAAATAAGATTAATTTGGTTAGATGTGGTTCATAACACATCAGCTGCACATTTGTCTACCAGCTTTCAGCACTTAAAACTGGCCATCCCAACAACACAAGATACTCACACCTCCCTGGACAGATTTGTCCTGGTGGTTCATTACAGGCTCTTTTTCTTCTCTCTGACCATTTTCCCTGTGCCGTAACTACGACCCAGCACCTCTTGTTTAGGGTGACATGGAAAGTAGGAGTTGTGAACTAAGGCACATCTTTAGTGGGTCTCCCTTGAATGCACCAGGACCAAGGCTGAAAAGGCTCTGGTTACAAAAAAACCCCAGATTTTGTCTGAACTAACTGATAATCCTGTCCTCTGCATCCTACTAGCCATGTCTCTGGTAAAAACTCTGTCACCTGCTTTCTTCCTCCCTTCTGATTCTGCTCTGTTTTCACCTACATTTTCCTAAGTCCTCACATTCACGACTCCTACTGAGATTTCTTCTTCTGTACAACTTTTTCAAACCATGATAGCCCCCCATGCAGCAGTAAATTTATCAATATTTAAGATTTGAGAGGTCTGGCTAAGAAGTTTACTCTAACTAAAAGCTGTCATTTTTTCCAATCCCCACTGGCAAGCTGAAGTAATACTGGGTGTGCAGCTCCTATAGGCTCCACCAAGAGCCACCTGTTCATATTGTCACCTTATTGTTTGATTTCTTATTAGAACTATGGCAGCCAGATAGTTGCTTAAGGAGCCCATCCCTAGTAGAGAGGGATACCTGGTTTTGTTAACATTGAAATTATTGTTTTTCCTCAGCTCTTCCTTTTTTTTCTGGAGGAGCACATAGATTGGTTCTCTGCAATCACTTGGCACAGAACAGCTTGTTTAATGAGGGGACACTGTTTGAGTGTTCTCACTACAATGTGCACTTGCAGTACTGGGGACATGGAATACCCAGGTCCAGGACATGGAATACCCATAAAACATCCTCCTCCCGAAATGCCAGTAGATCCCAGCCACAAAATTCTGTGCCCTCAATTACGAGATCATCTCTTAGAAAAAGTGATCATCAGAAAGACAGTCAAAAGCACACCAATCATCTAGGAGACTGAAAAAGCATGTAAGTAAACTTAAAAAATTTTCTTAAATGAAGTTTAACATGGCTCCAAAAGCTTTCCTCTTATTAACTGCACCAATTACCATGATTTGTCATCATTCTGAATGATGAGAAGCAGAGGTTTTAAAGAGAAAATGGCAAGATTTCACAAAAGCCTAAAGGCATATGTCTGCAGGAAAGAAAACCCATTAAGTAGTCAGTATCACAAACACATACCTGAAGGGAAGATACCTGTTGCAGGAGGCATGTCTGCTTTTAAATCAACAGGCTGATGATATATCTAATTAATCTACAGATTCTCCAAGCAGAGTCAGGGCTAACCTGCAAAGGTGTGAGGGATGCATGCTTAGGATGAACTAAGAGGGTGAATGCCATGTCAGTGTAAAAGCAAGAGAGCTACTGATAGCTCCTCTCAGCAGCATTTAGCATGGCAAATACTGGGATAGGGAACACAGAGGGCAAGAGAAGGAACCTGGAAACCTTTGCTACTAGATAGAGATACCTGCCAAAATTACACTGATCCTATAACAGCAACAATGATCCACACATTCTAATTTTAGTATTCCAGGTCCATCTGGCCTTCTAAGCCAAAGTTTAATCAGCTGAATGGCCTTATTAAGAAAAAATACACCATGAAGTCACACTGCCACATTCTCAAAGACTGAGGTGCACAAAAGCAAAATAGGCACTTGAGTGAACTGCAAAACCAGTGTTACAATTACCAGCAGTAGACGTAAAATACGTATCTGGTAAACCCAAACCAAAACATTGCCTGGATGGACAAGTAAGGATAATTAAAAAACAGGACTGCATGCATACACAAAACTATCCTATTACCTATCCCCTCAACTTTTATAGCCAACCACTTTTCCGGTCCAGTACATAAACTTGCACCTGACTACCAAAGACTGCTTGGGTGAGTGCAGGATGGAAAAGGTTATTGCCAACACCACAGCTGCCACTTCTTCACTTTTGTGACTCATCCCTTCTTTTTCACAGCACCTGCAGTGCTGCACACTAGGATGCATAGTAATAGTTATTATGAATTTATTCCTCTAACAAAAATCAAAGGGCTAAGCAGAGCCCACTACTGCCAGTACAGTATCAGAGAACAATTCTAATCAGTTATTTATCACGGCCTGATTTTCTTCATAATTTATTATTCTAGAGGATTTTGGATTTTGTCCAATTATGTGAAAACCTTAAATCAATGCAATTTAAAAAAAGGAAGCAAGCACCCTTTGATAGAGGCTGAAAAGACAAAGGAAGTCACAGATATACACCCATTTCCTAAATTAAATTTAGCAGCTTTGAAAGATCCTCAATACACAGCCCTGCAGAAGGAAGGACTTCATCTATAAAAGATGCCAAGCATACATATTAGAAGTGCATTCTGAGCTGTATGAATAAGTCATAAATAATGTAAGTCATTGAATGCCTCCCCACCTCCTGCCAGAATGGAGCAGGAACAGCTCATGATTTTCAGATAAAGTTTGTTATTCAGAAATTATCTCTGAAACCATCTCCATGAATTGCTATTTGCTTATACCTCCTGCCTGAATAGATAGTTGCTCTTATTAGCTGTTGCAAATTCCAGTTGTTTTGATTGGCATGTAGCTCACATAGCACATCTATCCTCTTTTCCCTGAGCATGGGCACTTACTGGGAACTCACAAAACTATCCGTTTTAATCTGAAACCTGATTCAATTATTTGTTTTCTGTGAGCCTGGTAGAACATTTCCTTGCAAGCAGCAAGCATTCACAGCACTGGCACAAGCTGTGCAGCCACATGGACAGAGCTCCAAACACCAAGACCTGAGCTATAGGTCTTTGTCAGGTGATTGCCTCTCACTCCTCAAGTGCCACCTGCATCAGAGCTGCTGTCTTTAAGAGCCACTAGGAGCCACTAGGTGACAGTGACCTATAGAGAACCCAGATGATATTAAACTCATGCAATAGTTACAAAACTGCATTTATGGAACTTCTGTGCCGTATTTATCCCAGATCTTCAATACAGATCCTCTGTCCACCTCTGAAACATTCCTGTCCTTGCATGAATAACACAGACATAGATCAAAGACTAACATAAAAGTTGCACAGAGAGTTGGACAGCCCAGAGGATGCTCCACATGACTGTTTCCAACACAGCCATGCAACAGATATTAGTATGCCCGTTGTACAACTGTGTCTTTTTCTCATGGTTTGAATTTTTTTAACTTCTACCCTTTTTAGTCAGATACTCTGCTCATTTACACTAAAAGCACTTGTCAAACATATGGTCTTGAATTTCTTCAAGGTTTACTTCCTTGTGTGATGTCTTCAGTCTACTGTCACTAATCCAGTAATCTCCAAAGGAGGCCTTTGAAACTGGCTCTCCTTCAGGATTCTAGTTTTAGAAGAGCCCTTGATTTCTGTTTTAGAAACTTGAGAGATAAAGTAGACATTTGGTGGTTGGCTTTGGGAATTTTTTTTTCTTGTTTAGGAAATACTCCCCCTTGTGACAGACTTTGTTAGACTCAGAACACAAAGAGAACTACTGAGCTGAAATATGGTGTTTAGGATAACCTGTGTTCAAATCAGTCACTCCTGCAACGGGAATCCCACAAGGCTACCCCTAGAATAAGCAAAAAACTGAGGAAAACAGCTCTATCATAAAAACACCATTTTGTTAAAAGCCAAAAAATTTCCAAGGAATCTATTTTATATGGATAAAGTGGAAATCTGAAAGCATTAAAATACTTTGGGTTTACTTTTATGTGAAAAAAAGTATTGTAAATTTCACTGTTTTTCTCAACAATTTGAGGTATGAACAAAAAAAATTAACATAATATAAAAGTAAAAAAATCATTACTTGGTTTCAGTTCCAAAAGAAATGCTTTTATGATCTCCGATAAGTTTGGAAGAATGATTATTTTATATGTTTCAAAACCCAAGTTAGCTTTCCAACAAAACAAAGCCAGAAAGCTAAAAATTCCTGACCAATCTTGGGTCCAACAATCAATCTAGATGACAAGCCTGCTAAAAGCATCACTACACTGACATTTTTTTGCTATCCCCCTACCCACAAAGGTCCGAGAAAAATGCACAGCAGAAGAGTAGACAAACCAGAGAGAAGCCTGGAGTCCAATATTTACTTGTAGACAACATACACCTTGCATTCTGGTCTCAAACACGCTTCACCACGAAGCCTGAACGTCAGGCTCATCCCCATTAAAGTGTCATAGCAATTTTGGGATGAATGTGAAGCAGATAAGCGATCCAAGACCAAATTTTAAAGGTCAAATGCCTGTTGTAGAAATATTATGCTTGTCAGCAGCCTTGGCTGATGCAAGAGATTGCACTAGCACAGAATTTTGACTACTACTCATCAGTGTAGTACCCATTCTTCAGAACAAGTCCCTGAAGAACAGTGCTAAAGTACATGAATAGGACAATGTGGAATAAATATTTTTAAAATATGAAGTTGTACTTCTGCCAAAGCAATTCACAGGCACTCAAGCAAAACAGTCACATTACTCTTAGCATGCAAAGGATTTCTACACAACTGCTAGGGAACATGCCGAGGATTATTCTCAATGAGCAGTACCTAATGGAAAAAGCAATGGTCAAAAATACCCTCTTTGATGCAAATGGCATTTGAATCACAGTGAAAAGCAGTATACATAATAATAATAGCATATGTTGCCAGAAGCTTCCAGCTGCAGGTATCCAAATGTATTTTTCAAAGGGTAGTTATTTCAAGTAACTCAGTACCTGTTCTCGCAAAAAAATGCCCAGTAACTTAGAGGAGTCAAGTGATTTGCTCAAGAATATTCAAGATCAGGCAAGAATGGCACAGTGGCCACACTGTGAGTAGATTCCTACTCTCCCAGTTTCCAATTCCCCAGCCCAGCAAGTAGGCCAGCAGTGTCTCTGCTGCAGCAACACCCGGCAAGCCTTCCATTAAGGGCTGCCTGTCCGAGAGGTTCTCTATCCACAGAAAACACATTTACCAAGACGTAATGCAAATACTCCAGCAAGCACATCCACACACTAATGAGAGGGTGAAACAACAGCGTTCACATGAAGCAAGACCTCACTGAAGTGAGTGGTGCCAGTATGCCTTTTTTCCTTGAAGCCTGGCTACAACTTTAAAATATTTGGAAGTGTAAATACTGCCTTTGCGTTTTACGACACAATAAAAAGTGGTTTAATACAGCAATAAAAACTCCAATATGCCTTGACAAAGTTATTTTAAACACAGGTCTAAAGCCCATAGCTGCTAAGTTGTAGACAGATTTAATTTCAGAAATGCCTTGACACAATACCATTTTAAATGAAAGTAAAATATTCTGCATATCCAGACTTACTAAATAAATCTTAAGGTTTTTATGGCACTGATTAATGAGTATGAGCACATTGGGACTGCTGAGTAATTTGCACTAAGGCCATATATTGTAGATGCAAAAGCAGAAAGTGGCAGATGCCTTAGTACTGAAAATGGGGTTTAGGAGCCTCTGAAATAAAATAGCTGCAAATGAAGAATTCTTGTGGTTCAGGAGAGAGTATTTACTACAGTGACCTAGGGCACAAGCGAGATCAAACCATTCAAAGAATTAGAAGCAGCATGAACTGCATTCTGGCTGTCAAAACATCACCCAACCAAAACAATGAAAAATTAGAGTTAATTGTGCTTGTTTGCAGCAATCAGCGTTTCATCCCATATAACACTCAGCAAGGCACACGAACAGCTTCACGTCCACTGTGAGGAACGGGATTTGACCTGTGTTATTTCCCAGCCATTGGGGTGGGAGACCCAACAGGCAGGGATCCATGCAGGTGCCAACCCAAGATCACAGCACAAGTTAACCCCCCTAGGCAGCAAGGGGGCCCAGCTGTCCCCCACAGGCATCAGGGCCAGCCCCAAGGCCCAGGGCTGCCAGCAGATGTGCTGCACTGGCAGCCAGGCAGTCATGGCCAGACACCCCCACCTTGGCCAAGCAGGACCAGCAAGGATCTCTGGTAGCTCTGTCCCCAGGGAGTCCAGCCTGGGCGGTGACAATTTCGGCTTTAAAAAATGTTGAGCTCAGTGTTGAGATGGAAAGGATTTCTCCCTAGGCTGCCCGATCAAGTTCTCAGAAGCTGAACTACCATTTTTTAATTTTATTTTTAACACACAGTTAAGCCAAACTTTTGCATTTCAATTGAAGTGAGAAAGGCACTGCTCTCACACACAGCACAGCTAACAAGTCTAATGGGACAGTGTTCTCTGGGCTGGGTGGCAATCTCTTTATCAATTGCTTTATCTGGCACTAACAGCCCCAGAGGGACATCCCCTGCATGACCCTCCCCACAAAGGTCTCTTCAGCACTTTGGAGCAGCAGCTCCTGCTGCTGCAGGTGACGGGACAGGGAAAAGGCAGTTTTTTCTGAGCAATCACAATCAATTCCAGACCTGTTAAACCTACAGGGTAATGAGCCACAGAGGATGTTTAAACATACAGAGTGTGCGGAACAGAACAGCATAGGTTTGTCTTTTGTAAAACAGTTCAATTTGACTTTGGAAAAAAAAATATCACAGTGAACAGAAGTTAAAGCACAGAACAAACAAGTTCAACAGCATACATCATTTGCATAAGAATTGTGTTTATTAATGATTTTTTTTTTCCTTTTTATGGCTCAAAATATATTAAAAGGGGTTAATCTCAACTTAATCAGAATTATTTTGGTGTTTCTGGCAGAGCATTCTTGTACCAATTGTTCCTGCCCTCACCTGGCATCAAATGTTTTTCCCTTACCAAGATTAGTCAGCATGCGTCCAGGGAATCAACGTGGTATTACAGCAAGATAAAAATTAAAATACACAGCATTCTCAAATCACATGCAAAATAACAGGCAGAAATAAGACTCGCTCTTCTGATTTAGACTCTGTAGAGCCCTCCTCTTGTTAATTAACAAAGGTGTAGGTGAATGATTTAGATGAGCAATTCAGGAGAATTATGAACCTTCCCAAACCTTTCTTCAAAATAAGAGCTGAAATTTCTGAAGACTCATAAAAATCTAACTTCAGTTACACACACCCTTGTGCATGCATACATACACAAGTGCACACCCTGAGCTCTCCATTTTCTCCTACCCTTCCCACATTTAACAAGCAGTAAAAGTGTCAGAATAATCTTGAAGAATAATGTCTGTGTCAATAGAAAATTTTCCACCCCACACTGCCTTCAGTAACACCATGTTCTTTTTTCAGGGAAGGAATTCTGGAAACAGCTTGCCTGTTTTTTTTAAAAAATTAGCTATAGGAGTGATGAAAGTAATAAGGAATAAAACTTTGTTTTTGTTAACCAAAAAGCATTTTGATGAATGCCATTTTGTGCTTGACTTTTCAAAATGTCATTCAGCATGCACAAAGACTTAGGAGAAGCTTTTTATAAAAAAAAGCTCAAGTGCTTTTTGGCACTCTACAAAAGCACCTCTAACCACATGACTTTTTAACACTTAAATGTGAAAGAACATCTATTTTGAAAACACTGCTCTGAATTGAGTTTATTTGCTTTTCCTCAGCATTATCAGTGGCCCAAAGGAGCGTGAGAGGAGCTGCACTCCTGCCCTCACCATGACTGGTGTGCCAGCTCAGGTCCAAGAGCTGCATTTCTGCAGCCCCAGGAGCAGGCTGGCAGACCCTGCCAGCGTGAGCACCGTGCCAGTGCCACGATGTCACAGGTGCCAGCTGGAGAAGGCTCACAGCTGATCCTACTGCTGTGTGCAGGAGAGTGTGGTTCTGCCATCTACATCCCAATAAATATGCCTGCAGCAAAACCCCAGCCTAACATACATTAGGAGCTTATCTACCAGGAGAGTTAAAGCAAATCAGCTGGAGACACAGAGTTAAAGCCAGGAACTTACAGTATTATTAGATGAAATTTACTTTTAAGAGGGAATACCAAGAGGGTACTTTAAACATGTTTTAAGGCAATATAACCTGATTTCAGAAGTCAATTGATTTACCTTCTCTTTTCAAATTACGTATGTGAATAACAGGAAGACAGAAGAAAAGAGAAAACAGAAAAGGCAGTAAATGTCAGCCTTCAAAAATCACCAGTATCATCCAAATAAATGTAACTACTCCCATTTAAATTCCTTTTAGAAACCACACTGCAATAAACGCATCGGAAACCTCCTTTACAGTTAAGGAGTCACTGGGACTGGGGGTTTCATCTCAAGGCAGCACAGCTGCATTACTAACACCAGAACCAAAAGATTCACATTTGGGAGGCAGTTCCACATGCGAAATCCTTAGGCCACTCAAGAATGCTCTCTAACACCTCAGTTGTTTTGGTGCTGGATCTGTGTTTCTCTTTTCCCAAAATTAGGATTATAAAAATATGATCCCACTGCAATTCACCACCAATGACTGCTGTAGTTGTCACCTCAGCACAACATCAACCACTGTCTTTTTGATCTGAGACAGCAGGAGCATAAATTAGTGACCCACCAACTTTCACAAAGAAAAGTGCCATTTAGTTTGAAAACAAAAATCCGAAATGAACAAACAAAAGATAAGTCCTGAACACTGCTCCCAACTGCTTTATTTTACTCTTTCATCTCTTGATGCTCAGCTTCTTCACCTTACACATGCAGCAAATAAAGTCTCGACAAATTCTTGCAGTGCAGAAATCCGAGTCATTTAACCTTTTGGTGTTTTGCAGCATTACTTAACCACTTCCAAGCCAAGAGTTAATCCTTATGAAGTCTTTGCAAACCTTCTAGAGTCTATACTTCATGGCAAAAGCATCCTGAGCATACCAGTAGTTAAACTCCAAGTTTTTCCTCTCTGGAGATTTTATAGATTTAAAATGAAATTATCCAAGTTGTGTTCAAAATATTCTTAAATCAGTTTCAAGGCACAATCCATTAGAACAAAAAATTTCAGCCTGCACAGCACAAAGGCTGGCTTCTGCACAAGTGTGTACGTGATTCAATTTTGGTCGACTAACTTGACATTCATACCCCACATTGTGCAGAATAGGACAGCAAGTATTCAATAAGACACTGACACTGTACATAAATTTAAGATTACCCATCAGCTGCAGTTCCTTACTGAACTGGTCTCCTATATGTGATTCTTTTAAGGCCATAAATATTTCAGAGAGATTAAAAAAAACTTTAAAGAACCTTTCCATCCCCCAAACAAAGCATGAGGTGAAGAGCATGGAAAAGGTGCAGAAATAATCCTGGCCTGACATTTGGGCCACAGGTCATTCTCCCTTTTTAAAAACTGATCTAATAAATTTTGAAAAGTTTTGTATTTTATATTTATCTGCATAAAAGGATTAAGACTAATCTGTTTAATTTTGCACTAATCTGTTTATTATTGAAAACTACAGCTAACGGATGAATCAATTTAAATAGCATTTGAACTACTGCTTTTATAACCCAAGGTTTACTTTTTCTCAGTTCCCTCCCAAAAGGCTATGCATTCTTTACTTGCTCATCTGCAGGAATTTACAGGTGTTAAATTAGCCACGGTATGCCTTACCTTTTGTTCCCTGATTGCTATCAAAACATATTGAGAATTACAATAGAAACATATTGAGAATTACAGGGAAAAAGTTAATTAAAAGTTTGAATAGAAGCTCCAGAAAGTTCAAACAAAAGATTTTTCCCTAGTTCATACTACAATCTAGCTGCATGCATAATTACACATAAATCAGACTGTAACTTTCTATGCTTTTCTTCAATAAAAAAAATAAACCTTTCCCCTTCAATTTAGCTATATGTTTATAAATAACCAGGGCTCCTATTACAGTCAATGCCCTATAGATGTGATGTTAAAGTGATAAGACAGGCACAAAAAGACCAAAAAGTTCCAGTGATTTGTATTGTTGGGGCAGCTTTCCAGGTTCCCCATCTAAATCTATCCTATAAATAGAGGTTTTCTAATGTAAAAAAGTTTCCCAAGTATCCACTCTAGTTTAAAGACAAGTTCCTTCAATGTCAGATTTCCACAAATATAAATGATTGAACTTAGGCTTATAAATGTCATCTGAAAGCAAATTTTAAGCTTTCTGCTTCCAATATTCCTACCAAAATAGCAAGCTTTATGTTAAAGGCCACTATCTGCCTCACAGAAGGAACCTCCCTGCTCCACATTTCTTACTGCAGCCTTGGCACACAAGTACTTAAATTAACTAGGCAAGGTTCAAATTACATTCTTTTTGGAAAGGATGATGCACACAGATTTACTGAGGTTTTTTGGGTTTTTTTAATTTACTTCATTTGACAGTAAGCAAAACTTAAAGCTATCTGTACATCTCAAAACCCATCCTAGCACAGTTTTCTTCTCAAACAAGCCATTAGTGACCAAGGTAGAAACTCTGTTAAAGGGAATTTAAGCAGACAAGACAAGAGAGCCAAGGCAAAGACATTAGGACTTGTGCCAGCATAATAAATGAGGGTCTTCTGTGTCAGTAGATCTGGGAACCTGATATCTCACCATCCCACTCACTCCTTAGCCTTAACCATGTCAGGATAGGGGGCAGAAGCATTTCTTAATAACACATTTTCAGCCTTGAAAAAAGGCTAAGTTGCAACTGCCATCAGTTTTCTATCACAGTTTCCTTGAAGCAGATTTGATTAAGCATCATGGATGCTCATAATCCCAGTTTTTGTGACTGGTTTGAGTAGTTCAGACAAAGCTTCATGCACTGGTTGTAGATTTAATACAGGCTCTGGGACAGCACCTCCTCCGATGTGAACCTGGCATGACAGAAAAGGAATAAGTTTTACAGTAGCGCTCTGGCCATAATGGCGTTGGGAGGTAAGGCTGGTGAAGAGTAGTAATAGCTTTTATTTAGTCATCCACCAAAATTCACCAAAAAGAAACCCAAAAAAAACCACAAACCACCAAAAGAAACAAACAAATGAAAAAACCCCACAATAAGTGTTTTTTTCTTTAATCTAGATATTTAAGATATTTAGGTATTTAAGATTTTAAGAGTCAAAGTAGAAGGCCATATTGCCTTCATGAAACATGTTGCATGTTTCATTAGGTTTTCTTCAATAGAAAAACCATGCATAGAGGCCCTGATCATCACACTATCCTGGCCTAGGACAAGTAAAAAATATTATTTAACAGACATCATCACCCATTAGGTTCTGCCTTTTTCCTCCAAATTTGAATTTTTTTCTCTCCAGCCTTGCTAAGCTCTTATTCCAAACATACAAACTACTTTTACCTGTAGAAAACATGACACACTAAAGTATAAACCCCAGCAACACATTTCCACAGCAACAGTAAATACTGCACTCCTGCAGCAGCCATCAAAATCCATCCATCCTACACAAACACTTTCTAAAATGTGCTATGCTTCATTTCTCTGCCCTCTGGGAGTGACTAGGCAGCCACTATGCAATCAGCTAACTCCTGGACATGCCTATGAAAGACAAGAACACAACAGCTCACAAAAACTCTGCCTCTGCTCTCTATCTTCATGAAAGACCTACAAAAGTAAAATGAAAGAAATAAGATAAGTAACTCTAGTAGATGCTACATGCCCAATATTAAAAGTAGTCAAGGATTTAAAGCAATCATTTTGTGGCCCATCAGAATTTATCCTCTTTCCACCCCAATGGAACTTCTCCACTTCTGGACAGAGGAAGCATGTCTTTTAAGAATATGAGATCACAAACTTTTCAAGCAACATGTTCAAGAGAAAAGTATTTATTCAAAAACTAAAACAAAAACCCCTGTACTTGTTTTTTTCTATAGTCTGCAGCTGACATAAAGGCTTTCTCCCAAAAAGGAAAAATGCAGTTCAAAAGCTTAATGTCAAGGAAATTGCTCAGCTCCACTCCACAGATTAAAAAAAAAAAATATATACATATATATATACTGAGCTGTGAGAAAGTCTTGGAAGAAAAAAAAAAAAACAAGAAAATTGCACTCTGCTTCTGACTATTTTATAAGAAAAAATAAAATATTCCTTCAGTAAGTTCTTAATTTCCAATTATACGCACAGTTAGAACCAGATCCAGAAATAGCCATCAGTTGGATATGGTTTTCTTCTCCCTCCTCCTCAATTGTAAGGCTAATCCTATAGCTCTTTGTTCTGGAAGTTGAGAATGTGATGCAGCGTACAAGTTATGTTTACTTTTCACCCTTACTTTCCTTATGTGATTTCTGTCTGCTACCTCCCAGACAAAAAGCTTCATTTACTGCTCTGTTCCCTGAAGCACAGGAACAGAAACCTCGGCGGGCTGAAGGAGATGGAGCAACACCTGCACCACAAGTTCACTCAGCTCTGACAGGTCCACTGATCAGCTGAGGTGACAGACACCATCCATACAAAGACATCTTTCCAAGCCAAGCCCACAAAGTATTTGCAGTCATATGTGCGTGTGCACACTCTGTAATATTAGTTCTATTATTGAGACATGTAGAAAGTTTGCTTAATTTATGAATATTTGCCTTTAGCATCCTTTTAGTTCCTCTTAAGTCTTATTCTGAAGGGCTTTTAGTATCTGTTGAAGTAACCCTCACTGAATAACACTAGGGCACACAGACACACAAATTATTTCAAATACATTTGAGAAGCATCAATAGATGTTATATTTGCAAATATGCATGGGAGCATTTAAGTAACTGCAGCATACTACTTCAAAAAGTACAGACCTATCAGTAAAACCATTAAGCTCAGCACTTTTACCTTCCTTTAGCTGCATTAGAAATGACTGCTTGAGGTTGGCTGAAGCTCCTGCTAATGGATTTTGAATGCAGTGCACTTTCTCCGCCTCCTGTTTTAGAAGCCTCTCATCCTATTTCTATGTACATCTTGTGCCTCCAATTGGCTGGGAGTTGCTCTGCTGTGTACCAATTAACTCATAATCAGGTGGAGAGCTATCTTAACCTTGGCACAGCTCCCCTCACTAGCTGGATCTGCAGCATTACAGTTCAAACCCTTTCAGATGCAGTCACATGTGTGGCAGAGAACAGGACAGAGCAGCCCCGCGGGCCTCGCCTGGTGCTGGGGCTTTTGTAGCAGCACTTGAGGGCACGTGGGCAGCAGCTCCTAGAACAGCAGGTGCTTATCTCCAGCTGCTCCAGCTCCTCCCTTCCGTGCCTCAAACAGGTGTAGGGCTTGGTTCATGAGCTCAGCAAACAGACTTTTTGCTGAAAGCAAATACGTGAAACACCTATAGGAGAACCCAGGTATTCTCACTAGATGAGGTAATCTGTGAGGAAGAACAGCATACTCTGCCTCAGCCCCTCATTGCTCCTCTGGCACCACACCATAGGCTCACCCTCAGTAAGAGTGCTGGGAAGCCTTGAAGGAATCTCCACACATCAGGTTATAGCAAAATCAGACTAGGCCACCAAGGGTATCCCACAGCAAGAGAGGAGAGTCCTCACCAGTCAAGGTCCAGCTCCAAGGGTATCCAGGAGGAGAAGGTCCAGCAGCAACTAAGTTCAGATCATAAGGCAATATCCTGGCAATAGAGCAGGTCTGATGCCAGGCAGAAAACCAGTCCACAGGTCAGCATTAGGATCAGGTCTACTGATTGCCAAGCTGGCCCTTAAAGTCAAGCCAGGAGGTCAGTCAGGAGATTGAGATCCAGATCAGGAAACTTCACCGACACAGACAGACAGCACTGAGGAATAACATTCCTTCCACAAAGCTCAAACAGGAAGCAAGAGGCCAGAGCTGGTTTAAATATAAGGTGTGGATGGAGGCCCCAGGTGAGGCTCTTTAGGGTCACTAATCTTATTAATTCCCCCAGGGCCTTAGCAACACATACCTGCTGCCATTCCTTCCACAGGGTGCATTGATGGAGAGTGTGTGACTGAAATGTTGCCATGGTTTCCTGTTCACCCTGTGAGCTGGTTGTCTTCTTCCTCAGCTGTCCCAACCCCAGCAAAGACCTGTACCACTGATAACCTGTGCATGAGAGATGAGGAAAACAACCACTTTATTACTCTGTGCTCCAATACATCCTTTTGGAGGCTTTATGATTCCATTCCCCTTCTGGGAGACTTTGGGGACTAACGTAACTTATTACATGAATACAACCCCCAGAAATGCACACACCATACAGACTAGTTTGCTAGCATCAGCACTGCAGTATTTATTTCCCATTCATTTCACCCTTCGAGGAGTTTAGGTATTGACTTTCCATTCAGATCTGAGTACAAATCCAAGACAGGAAATTTGCCCTGGTTTCACAAAATGCAAACAGGGCCAGCTGTGCATCCTCTTGTGCTACTACTTCTGCCATTGAATGTACCAAGCACTAAATTACCTTACTCAATGCTTTGTGACAAACTCTTAAACAAACTCTTTAAACAAACTCTTAAATGGCTCTGCTGCTTGATCCTTCTCCAGGAGCTCTAGACCTTGGATTCTGCTCCCTGAGACATGCTACTTTACTACCTTTGAGAGGCAGGGAGGAAAGAAGAGAAATAGAAGGTAACAACCGGATGTCAAAGCTGAAGGAGTGATTGTGATGTAGAAACTTGGCAACCTGTTTGATATTTGTTCTGAATTACTGCAGAATTTGTTCAGTCTATATTAAAATTTTATAAGCAACAAGGATAATAAATCAGCTACAGAAAATAGAAAACTTGTGTTTACTCTTGAAAGAATTGGTGTACCTTGAGGTAACTTTTCTCCCAGCAGATGCTAAGATATTTTACTTCAAGCTTGACAAAGAAAATACTGTCACTTCCATGGGCAAAACAGATGTAGAGGAAATAAGTAAAAAGCAATACAAATGTTTCAAATATAAATACTACTGAAGAATTTCTGGAACAGGATGCAAATGAATTAAGCAAATAAATGCTTAACAATTATGCTTTCCTTAGACAATTTGCATTATTGGTTTTTTCTCGTGGGTAGTCATTCTCTATTTGAATTAATCCCTTTAAGATTTTTTCACCTGAACTCAATCTAATTGGTATTGAAAGGGTCTGGCTAGCTATATTCACTATAATTATTACTTTCAAGGAAAATTAAAACAGTTGTTCATTCATCAGTGTAATGGTAAATCTTGTCCCTGCTTTCAGCTTGCATGCCTAAGGTCCTCAAAGTGTAAGAGTTCAGTTTTATTGAGGACTAAGTAGAAGTAAAATATTCTTATATTTTATCTCCCAGATGTATGTGATATTTCACCATACATCTCATATTTTTTCTCTCATAGAAAGGAGATATGCTATTGAAACATATGCTATTGCAAATAAGACTTTTGAGGGAGAAACCTCTGTGATATTATATCACTTGAAGTTGATAAAGTAATGATAAATCCTTCACCAGGATTTTGAGGCCCTACCAACACAGGTAAAGCCTTCAGTTCCCTGCTTGCTAGACTGCTCCTTTCTAGACTGTAGAAAGGGATTACATGTTGCAGACACATACATGGATAATCAGGTAGTGACAAACATCTCGTCCTGTGTTTCAGTGGTCAGTCCCATTTTTTCTAGCCCACTGTCACTGTGGGTTTTGATTTTTATTTTACTTTTTCCTTGTGCGGGTTCCTCAGGTATTTTTGAGGAAATCAGCTGGCCAATATTCGCAATTAGGGTAGTGAGGCAGAGGTTAATTGCACTGATTAGTTCCTGGATGGCCAAAAAGGGAGGTTAAGAGAACAAGGCAAATTTTAAAAGTAAAGGACAGACAGAAACTGACCTCTCAGCACATAAAAGGGAGGAAATATATATACATGCAGTGTACCTGACGTTGAAGACAGATGCTTCGTTTCATATTTGAATTTTGGGTAGCAGGTTTGGGGTCTTTTGTGGGCTTTTGCCTGTGGGCAACATACCACTTCCCCACTATCTAAGGAAGTAAAAGTAACATGCTTATCATGCATGCAGCAGTGAAGCTGACCAGCTAGCAGCTGCCTGTTCTTGCACTGTGAAAAATCAAACCCGTTCAGTTGTCAGAGAAAAGACTGCAAGATTGTGGGGGCACTGCTTCAATACAACTCTCAGTTCTCCCCGGGTGCCGTAAGGCTTCTCTAAGCAACACAAGGACAATCTCGGCCTGCACTTGGTAAAAAGCAATCAAATTTTTTTGTGAGTTATAGGAATTTATGAGTTCACTAATCCCTCTCTACATGCAACCAGTGAGCCTCAGTGAAAAAGACAATAGCTAGAAGAAAAATTGTGGTAGTAGATATCAGTTAACTCAGGCAAATGAGGCTAATTTGGGAAGGATGTTACTACTCATAAAAGTGAAATAGTTCAGAGAGAAGTTTTAAACAAGCAGAAGGTGAAAATCCAGAGGAATTTGTGACTGATTTAAGGTTAAAGAGCTAATCCTGCAATTGCAGTTAGCAATCATGGTAATTGAGCTCATGATAGGAGACCAGATGGTGATTACAACTGGGAGAAAACACCCAGAGAAACTGATTACTAGAACCTTGGGATTAACATGTAACTTAGAACAATAACAACAAGAAGAAAGAAATAAAGAAAAATGTGAATATCTTAAACCAGGCATTTATTTACCTCAGGCTGATGCTGGAGAATATTGGATGCTAAAGCCACTACAGAGAATGTAAAAATGACAGAAACAGAAAGCTGTGAATGACTCAAAGAATTCACAAACTTGGCACAGAGAGCTACACACAATATTCTCACAAAATAGTAAATCCCAAGTCCCATAAGCCTGGAAACACATAGATAAGTTTCCTACAAATGCATTCAAGAAAGGAAGTGTCTCAGTTCTCCTAAAATGATGAGGTCAAATCCCGAGACCACTGATTTACGTCTCACAGGCCCACATTTAAGTAGAGATTGTGAGTGGAACTTTGTCCACATGTGTAAAATTTTATCATTACATAAAGCTCAGATGAGCTGAAACAACCATAAGCAATTTAATATCTTTGTCAAAATGGGCTTGGCAAACAGTTTACCTCCCTAAAATAGGAACATGATTTTTTCCATTTGCAATGTATGAGTTCTAAAAGTCATGCTAACTTGAAAAAGATTTAATAGTTAGAGGCACAAACACTTCACCTTTGACAAAAATCTATCAAGCTGAGTTTAAACCTGCAGTACATACAAGTCAGTGGCCATTTCTTTTCTTTCAGTTCAATTTTAAAAGAAGTATGAACTGCCAAGTCACGTTCCAAAGCCGAAGGTACTTACAGAAAAAATATTACCAATATTATAATCATAATCAGATCAAAAAATCAAACTTGAGCAATGGAGATGCTAACCGTCCAAAAAGAGAGACATGGAACAGGGTATTTTGCAAGGTCAACCAGCTGAATCCTTCATGGCAGCAGGGGAACAACTGATGTCCTGGAGCAAAAGCAGACACAGCTTGAAAAAGAGAAAAACCTCTGTCCTATACAATAATTCTCATTTCCAATTCAGCTCCTCTGCAAGATTCTACAAATAAAGGGTTGCTTGCCAACTTCTATTTTCACTAAAGCCAGTAGTGGGATTCATGTAATTTAATTTTAGCATCCTAAAGTAAGTACCTGGCCTAAGCTAGTTACTTAGGTTCATTCTCCAGAAAGGGAAGTACTTTGAGAGAATTCATCATTTTTATGTCACTCTAGGATAGTTATCTAAGGTAGTAGCATTAATTGTTCTCTGGAGCAATTGATCTTCATTTTATCTCTATTGACTACAGACAGAGTTTAAACATTTACCTTTGATGAGATGCTTCATTTTTATGTGTCTCAAATTAGATAGGAAAACTCCCACTTGTTATGCCTGGGAAAGTAATCACTGATCATGTGCCACAGTTTAATGGGCAGGAGTCTGAGCAGTTTTCAGTGCAGCATAAGTTGAAAGATAACACATTTGTCCCTTTCCCCGCTAGCACTCCTCTTATCCTTAGATGCATGGAAAATCACATCAAAATGCTGAAGTAATGCATTAAATAGAACTGCAGATTGAGATTCTGACCTCTGTTTAGCACGAATGAATTGCAGGATGGCACCAAAGGACACAGATCAGCACATACCAGCTTGGATCAGCTCCTGTTCAACAGGGACCTGCGCACGGGAGCTCTCGAGGAGGACAAGCCACGTAGCCAAGAGATGAGTGGGGTCATAACTAGGGATGCCACAGATAGCATCAGCTGCAAGAGCTTGCCTCTCCAGCTAGATCAAAAGGAATAGGGGAGTCTTGCAATAAATTGTGCAATAAAGTACAGTGGTGCAATATAAAATGGAGACAAAGAGAATGCGGTCAGTCTTCTTACAGGAGGGGACACCTGAAACTGGAAATTCAACTCCCAAGGTAGGACAGAACTAGAATAAATGGGCTTACAGCCTCACAAATAGTGATGCACTGACTCAAAGAGACATTTCCTTTCCTGGAAGATTCCT
Organism: Daphoenositta chrysoptera; assembly: GCA_013397915.1. Taxonomy (NCBI): domain Eukaryota; kingdom Metazoa; phylum Chordata; class Aves; order Passeriformes; genus Daphoenositta; species Daphoenositta chrysoptera. Next base: position 738,267 of record VZRO01000502.1, read on the forward strand.
GGAGATTTCCATGTCCCTGTTACAGCCCTGGGTGTTTGAGAGCCTACCTGGATGACATTAATAATCAGATGTGGTTTAAATCCTATGTTAAATTAAGGGAAATTGTTAATTGATGTGATTTTTAACGGTAGCTGTGGAAAGGGAAAAGGGAAAGTAGGGAGCATGGCCTTTTCAAGGCTCTGGAAAGACCCAGGTGCCAAGTCACACAGACATTTCCACCAGGCTTTGCTGACCAGGAGGGTTCAAGTGAAGCAGGGCCCTGTAGGCTCTTTGGCTCTGAGTAGCTGAAAGGTTTAATTTACATAAAGCTGTGCAGGAAGCTCCCCAGTTGTGAACACCAGTGAAATTAAACTGGGTGAGCAGCTGCTATCGTAGGTTTTATCATCCCCTGACCAGTACTCTCCCTGATGACTTTACTCATATAAAAAAAGTTATTCTATCCGCAAGAGTCTCACAACGTTGAAGGACATTTTAAAAATAACTCACTCAGTAGTTGGACCTTTAGCCTCTAACATTGCTTTATTAAATCACAAAACACAATATATTCAGATAACATTAAGGTTCTGACCTTAGATGCACAAAAAGTAAGGAAATTCAGAGGAAAGTTTGAACCTCTCTCTGTGTCTAACATCAGACTTTTGCCTACTGTTTGCATTGAGGGCTTGTGGCACCTACTGTAGCTACGAACGATCTCCTGGTGGTTTGGTGACCCCTTCAATTTGTAGGTACAATAGCTTAAGGACAGGACTTTAAACTGGACATGAATTACCTGGCGCTTTAAGGTTGAATTTAGATCTTTAGCCAAGTTTGGAGAGTTTTTTGAGTTCAAATGTTCCTGTGTTTTAAAGGTATCAAGACAAAGTGAAGAAAGACCCCTTATCGACAGCCTGCTGTGGTGGTTAATGCAAAAATATGAAGTCTTTACAACCAAACTGTATGAAGGCTGAAAAAGTTTTTCCTTACCTGAGAATCAGCAGGAGAAATTTTAGGATAGAAGAAGGGATTTTTTCTTCGTACTTTAAAAAGAATTCCAAAACTGGGGGTTAATGTAAAATTATGGTTTAATCAAGCACTCCATTATTCTCTAATGAACTAAATAAAGAAACTCATAATTAGGTATGTTTTCCTTCCCAAAACTTCCTTGGGGGAGTTATGAAGGGGTTAATTCACTAATTAAAAAAAAAATTCCACCCACATTAACAATTATTCTCCCTCAGGTAAAACTGTAATAGCAAATGCTATCTCTGAATAAGCTGCTACAGTGCGTTCATAATTTCTTCTACAAAATTACAGATATGCAAACAGAAATTTAAAGCAATAAAAAAGCCCCGAACACCTATTTCCCAAAGTAAAAATAAATGCAGAGTAACATAGGATAGCAAATAAGTCTCTTACACAGTCAGGAAGCTCTGCTTGTGGAAGCCTTTCCTTCAGATGTTTATTCCCACATTTTCCTTATCCTCTGAGTGCCTCCACCACAAGCATCTCTTATTTCAGTTCATCAGCACTGCCTGAGCCCCACCATGCTGCTCTCATGTCTCCCATCCCCACCTTCCCTGTGTGTCTCCCGAGGGAGAGCGTGTGGAGGGATGAATGCACACATCTCACAGGAGACTCAGGGCTCACTTTCTGGCCGAGGAACCTGAGGGTCCCAGGAGCTCCATACGATCCCCAGCTCATGAGACTGAGGTCCTTTACTATCCTCTACCTATTCGACTGAAATTAAGCTACAGGTGACAACTTGAGAGTGGGAGGATGGCTGACTGGTGTGCCCCACAGACAGTCATCTGCTGATCTTCAAGTAATCTGCAGGTGTTTAAGAAGGCTTCTGAAAGAGGAAATCATCACCTAACATCAGCTCCACACTTGCTCAGCTTCACGTTGCTTCACACCTGGGGCCCTGACATCCTGCCCAGCCCTGCTGCTACCCCACACTCAGGTGGGTGACAAACTTCACCCCCCAGATGCAGCACCCCTCGGGGCGAGCCTGGGGAAAGCTGCCCGGTGCCACAGACCACACCAGTGAGGGCACAGGGACAACATCACTCAGTGATGAACTGAAGCCCTTCACAGGACAGTGCTTTAACCCTTCTTCATTTCCTAGCCAATGCTGTTCTTATTAATTCCACATAATACCCAGTTTATAATTGCATTGTTACTTAAAAATGCTAGTCAGCTGCCATAGATTTTATTCTACTTTTTTATCACAGGGCAATATATTAAAAATTAAATAAAAGTAGGGAAAAAAAAACCAGAAAACTTTAGGGATCATGCAAAAAGATAAGAGCAAACAAAATTGTATTTTCAGCATAAGAGCTTTGACACTTTCCTACTAACTACAACAAGGAATGCTAGGATTGTATCTGTACATTTAATTCAGACTGCTGCGTGCAGGTACTACAAGATTTCAATTTTATGCTGTGTATCATCTAAGGTCTGTCTGGAATATTTGGAAATGTGTTTCTAATTGCTTTCTCCATGCAAAAGAGATGCCATAGATTACCAACAACAGACCTATTAATCATCAATCTCAGTGCAGTTACGCTTACGAATACAATATTTATAAGTGTTTATATACCTCTGGCTAATGCTCACAATCAATGAGTGCTTGACAAGGCATGCTAGAGAGTTATCAAATGGCTATATCTTTCCACGAGATTTAGTCTGTAGTTGACCTTTATTCCAGATTATATTAGTGATAAAAAGGGTTGTTTGTTTTCTTTTTTTATATAAAGGAAATTATTTTTAAAATGCTTACTTACCTGGGGAGCAGAAAAACTTGACTGACTGCATATTTCTTGTAGACCTAGGGGACTTTTTATTGCTGCCTGTGTGGTCTTTCAAATCATCATCAACTACTTAATGGGCAAATATGATTTCTCTCTCAACTTTGTAGTTTCAAAAGGTATTACTATGAAACAGGCCTTATGTGAGCTATAAGGTGCGTGCAGGGGAGGGAACCCAATTACTATATGAGTTTAATTGTATCTCTTCACACCCTATGAGACCAAGTAGGAGTCTAATCAGTTTGCAAATAAAGTCTATTCATATTTTACATATCTCTGGTTGTTGGAAAAAGCATATTTACATTCTAAAGAGTGCATTCATCAGCTTCTGGTCAAACAACATCTAAGCATTCACTTTTTCCTTTTGCAGTAAGGCTCAAAAAAATGTAATTCAGTAATGAGAGCTAAAGAGTTCTCTTTCATTTCCATTGAGCTCTTATGTTAAAAAACAGAGCCAGTCAAACGATTTATTTTATTTATTTATTTTGCAAATAAATTTTGTAATGATATTCATTCCTTTTTTTTCCTCCTTTTTTGTAAATAATTTGTGAACCAATCCAAATACTGTGACTGTATAAGTTATTTGCAGGCATTTCTACAAACTTATGCCAGTCTTTGAAACATTTGCTACCTCTTTGCTTTGAATATGTGTCATTTGGTCTTCTTGGTGAGGGACCGGTCACAGGATAGATACTCGAAACATTGAATTAATCCAGAAGTCATTTTGCTTGGAAGCAGAGCAATTCCCCAGCCATTCCTATAAAACAAAACCTGGTTGGAGGGTCATAAATATTTGAGGGAAAAACAAACAAAGTGGAGCAGTTTAAAATTCTGCATGAAATACCCCAGACTTGACCTCCCTCTCTTATTATTTTCCTTCTTGAATTGTTCTTCTTGCCAACATTTTTAAGCAGAAGCATCAAGGCCATTACCTCCCTGAGCCTGTCTGGACTCCTGAAGCACAGGGCTCTGCATCTGGCACAGTCACCTCAGTGCTCCATGGAATGTTCAGTCCCACACTTCCCTGTTTGTCTGCAGCTCCTCGCTAAAAATATAAAAAACACCAGCGTACATCTGTGAAGGTGGCAATGGGCAGCTATGGACATCTCATGAAGAAAAGAAAAGAAAAGGAATATTTCAGAAGGTTACCAAGCCACAGTTGATATCTTTGAAACACTGTACAGTATGCTAAGTTTCTGTGTTAGTTACAAAAATTTGCTTATCAGTGGCATTTGTAGCTCAATTCAACCTAAACTCTGCTGGCTTCTTGCTGCCAGAAGACTGGGCTTTGGAATTTTTTTTCCCTCCTCCTCTGGTCCACCTCAGAAAAAGTTGGTAGGAACTTAAACTGAATTGATCCTCTCTGGCTTATACCATCCAGTGACAACAAAATTGTAATTACATGAAAAGAGGCTGATGTTCAGCAGCAAGCTGTGCTTCAGTTGTGCGTTTCCTTTTGATCCCAAGGTAACCCGTGGCAGTGGCAGGTAAAATGATTTTTCAAGCATAAGCAGAAAAGCCCCTAAGGAAGAAATATGCTGTATAATCATGAGAGGAAATGCAGCACTTTTTATTGCGGACACCATCCCTCTACTCAGTGCAGACACAAATACCCCTCTCAAAGGAAATGTAACCAATGTTTTCAAGCATTCTGCTCCCTCACATCCAAACCTTAAGCGATTTACAAGAATTCAGAGTCATAATATTGAACAACTGATGCCTGGAAAACAGCAATAGGTTTTTCTACATGACTAGGTATTTGTGTGCTGCGGGGAAGTGTGCATCAAGCCCAGGCACACCCTCCAATAGCCCCAAAAGTATCACCAAGTTGTTCAGGCTGGTGTGCCACAGCCTCCACAAGTTAAACAGCTAAGAAAGATGCTCTGTGTGCACAGAAAAGCAGCAGGCAGACAGCTGTGATTTTAAGCTCCTACTTAAGCACAGTATTAGCACATACTTGGCATTATGCATTGAAATGAACAGTGTTACTCATTTGCTTACAGTAAAGTGACACCTGAAGGGCCCAGCATTGTCCCCAGGGGGGTCGGTCGCCATCCCACCACTGCTTCTCCAGCTGCACTGCAAAACTGGGATCCACAGTGCTGATCCCCATGGCATATACCTTTCTGCAGGAATGTAACCTTCGAGTGTCATCCCCAGCCATCCTGAGTGCTTCATACTGCACGTCTCACATGATGGGGACATATTTATATAGATGTTATAGGAGCCTGCCAGGACCTGAACGGAGCCTACAAGAGACCTGGAGATGGACTTTTACAAGGGCATGGCTCTTTAAATTGAAAGAGGTGACATTTAGATTAGATATTAAGAACAAATTATTGACTGTGAGGGTCCTGAGGCACTGGAACAGGTTGCCTAGAGAAGCTGTGGATGACCCATCCCTGGTAGTGTTCAAGGCCAGGTTGGATGGGGCTTGGAGCAACTTGGTCAGTGCAAGGTCCTGCCCATGGCAGGGGGGTTAGGACTAGGTGATCTTTAAGGTCCCTTCCAATCCAAACCATTCTATAATTCTACAATATTTAACAACTTACCTTGTTTCATGTCTGAGCGCACGTGACCTTTGCTTGGGGCTGCAGTGGAAAGTCCTCACATTTCAAAAGGAGCATTTCGTCACAGCCTTGTTCCCTGTCAGCATTAGAGCTGCCCACAGGTTGACTAGACACTGACTGGCAGCTGATAGCTGTGACTTATTGCCCAGAACAGTGGTTACTCCTGCAGTGTAACCCGTGAGCTTGGCGCCACACCAAGCGCACATCTGGAACCTGCACATGTTGAGCTGCCACTTGGCCTGCACACACAGGGATCACAGTTTTACCCTCACATGTTTTTAAGTTATGTGTATTAAAATAGCCAGGACCATGCCACAGCAGGTGACATTTTATATCACGATAACTGTTTTAGACTGTTCCCATTTTTCAGATCCCAAACTGAAACATCATGTGCCTGGCCTTTTGTCATACATTGAACACCATCAGATTCAGTCCATGCTTTGGAGGAAGGGGAAAGTAATACCTAAAACCCCTGGACCAAAACCCTACACTTCCCCAACTAAATATTTGACTTAATATTTTCTAGTGGGCATCAAAATATCAATTATCATTCTTTTAATGTTGTGGGTTTCATATAATGCTGTCTTATGAACATATGCCGTTCTTGCTGAAGGGGGTGTTGCCTGAATCACAAAAGAAACCTTCCAGGACCTTCCAGAAAGGCAAGAGTCTTGTTCCCAGCTCCTGTAAATGCGGTCCTTGTAAAGTGTTTTAATTCTTTTTCATTTTCAGCATCTCCCATTGTGTGCACCAGCGAAATCTGTGCATAGACAGTTTAATCTAAACAAGAGCCTTTTCCATCAAGATATTCTTTTCTTCGGTATGTATACATTTGTTCAGCTTTGTTGCCAGGCACCTATCCATTCTAATGGAATATAATTATGCTCAGAACATTATTTTTGTAATATTTTAGAAGTACCATTTAGCACAAACTTGCTATCTTTTCCCCACATGTATTCTATTTACAATTTCAGCAGACCATTTCAATGCTTGCTTCAGATTCCAACTCTAGAATTAGAAAGAGTACTAATCACTAAACTATTTTTGCTTGAACATGATCCAACATATTTTACAAAAAAATTGAATTTTATAGTGGTCCTTGAACAATTAGATCCATTAGGTATGTGGCTTCCTTAAAGGCAATAGCTAACCTAATAGGGTGGCCATGTACAATATTTTGTTCAGATGACATTTTGGGTTTTAGCATTTATAAAAAAAAAGCCATTGCTTAGCGAATCTTTTAAAATGATCCAAATAGACTATTTATCATCTTCAGAAGTCTCTAACTGGCTATTTATGTTTCACTTAGACTTAAATAAGATGACTGCTTTCTGGCCACTGAGCAATTTTTAACATACCTTTCAATAATGCTTTCTCAAAAGCTATTATTTGCCCTTGTTCATATACAAGGATTGTCATCAGTGTGTCGGCAACATCCGAATGTGAACATACTATGAGAGAATGACAGAGAGAGAGAAGGGGAGATGTGCTGAAATTATGTCTAGGTACAGGCTCAGGAAAACTGCCTGTCTTTGAGACGAGTGTCCATAAATTTTATGGGAGCTATGGACAGATGCTATCCAAAATGGAAACCAAGTTCTTTTAATTTAGTCTGTGTGTTCTGAGGTAGTCATTGAGCTACCAGTGAAGTCCTTTTTCAATTAATTTTGAAGGCAATACTTGCCCCAAATTTCCCAGGTGCACTGTAGAGTCCTTATTAAATCAGAGGTGTGGTCTTATAATCTTAAACCTGCTGAAAAGAGCTGGGACTCTTTGGAGGAAAGTAACCAGACTGTGCTAAAGGGGCTGCATGGGACAGAGTTTCTGCCTAATGTGCTAAGAAGACCCAAGACAGAAAAGGGGAAGGGAGAAAATCCTGCCTTTTGTGGGTTAAAGACATCTTGGTTATCTGTGGCTAAAAATCAGAAGTCACCATTTCTAGAAGATGATTTAGTCTATTCAGATTTTTAGGCTCTTGGAAAAAACACTACTGTGCAAAACAAAGTATAAATGCCTAAAGAATTATTTAGCATGAAGTGGTGCATTTCCAGCTACATTTGAGGCATTTGCTTCAACTGATATAAAGAATGACCCCCTTGATGATAGTCAGAGATATTTCTGTTTAATTCAGTGGTGCTGCATTAGCTGATACTCACCAAAGACATGTCTTCAAAGATAAACTTTCAAAAACATTTCAATTTCAAGGCTTTTTCTAAAACCCTAAAATTCTTCAACTGCTTGGTTTGGGAGGCAAAGCAGTACTCCAGCTGTGCTGAGGCATATGACTGAACATACTGAACTCTCCAAAGCCAGTTTCCTGTTTCCTCTACTCCCCAGCCACAGCCTTGTGGCCAGAATGGTTTCTCTAAAAGGGCCAGAAGACAAGTGTAATGAGTAGCCAAGAACTTTCCTAAGTGACTGACCCAAATTCATAATCACTTGCAGGTACCTTCCTCAGAGAGATGCAAGACAAAGTGGCAGCACTGCTAGATGAACCATGAGAACAGCTGCTCCTCACCATTGCCTCAGAGGCTGCTCCTACTCTCCTACTTCTGCCAAAACAGGATAGCAGCCTACAACACCCTCAGCTGCTGTCAGCTGCTACAGTGGCACCATGTTATACTGCAGAAAATTTGACTTTGCAACTTCCATTCTTGCAGTGTCATAAACACTGAGAGTCAGACTCAGGATCTTCAGCACCAAAAAGCATATATTTCCACCTGGAGAGTTCAGAATAACCTTCTTTGAGCTGTAGCTAGGCAATAGACTTTTCCTGTCAGTGAATCAGCTGCTAGAGGAAGACTTCTCTGTATGTACAAGATACTGCATTTACATTTTGACCCATTTGAAAGATGGCTGAGGGGGAGTGACAAGTCAGTCAGAACTCCTAATATTTTGGCAAAGTACATTCCAGATTCCTATCAGGAAGAAAAATAATAATCTAGATTCAAATATAGTAGTTTATTCTTATGTTTTATTTATGAAAATCATTTAATTAGTAGTTCTTTGTCTCTACTCCACAGCCCACTTCTCCTGAAATTTTCTGCCTATACTGCACAGTGCAAAGACCATGCACACCCTCCAGAAGAAAACAGTGCCTGGGCTACTGGGCTTTCTACTCTAAGTGGACCTGGTGATAGATTTTAGTTTAGCTCAGGAAAGCTGTAACTGAAGTTACATCATATTTCTCTTTCCTGCATTTGAGTTCATCTTGGAGAAGTCTCTGCACACTGGATGCCCTTCAGATGAGGCCAAGCCAAAAGATGCCCCCCCAAGATGCAGCTGGCACAGTCTACCTGTGTGGCACCCTAGAGCAAATCTGATGTTAAAGCTGCAGGGCGTGCAGACCTTGGGCACCCAGGGGCAGCTGCCTGACTCTACAGATCCACTCCTGTTGCACTGTGCTGCCCTCTGAGGCAGGCATAGCTTCCTGTGTTCCTTTATCCATACTTTGAATATAGAGGGAAATTTGATCAATTGATCCTATGGATTAAGCTGTAGATGGAAAGTCGTAAAATCCTGGAAAGCCGCCTTCAAGTCCTGAGGGTTCAAGCAAGGCTTTGTGTCACAGATCTGACTGACCTGTCTCTGATGGAGAGAACACCACAGCAGGCAGCCCTACAGCTTCAGCAGGAAAGAGTGTCACCCACTGTGTCCATCCCCCTTCCCTTCCTCTGACCCGGTGCTAACCTGCAAAGTACCTCTTTTCCACATCTGTCGTTGTATGGATGTTGTGAATTAGAATGTAATTCTCCAGAGGCATGTCAAAAGCGGAGCACAGAATTTGAAACGGTTGCAAAAGGGCTGTAATAAAACCACCACACCACCCGTACTTCATGCAAGACTTTAGACTGCTGAGAAACTAATAAATACTTCTAGCTTCTCTTTTTGGGGTGCACATAACTGTATTCATATTCCTGTCTTCCTCACTACCAACCACAAAATCTTCTTGCCCCTGGATAAAAGAAAAAGAGATAAAATTCCTAGAACAACATAACTTTTTTAAAGATCTTCCCCAATCCCCTTCCTCAAAGATACACTGACTGGGAACCATGGGACCACAGATCCCTACTGTGAGTCTACATTACTTAGCAATATTCTTAGGAATCTACTAACTAATTTCTCAGGGGGTAGAAAGGAAACTGGTAAGTCTATTTCCCTGTAGAAAATGGAGTAAATCTCTCTCACCGGCAGACTTACACACACACAATTTTTTTGCAGTCTAATTCAATGCAGGAATAGAAGTCAATTGGAACAACAGTGCAATTAAAAATGCTACATTCAATCCAGTCTGTCGCATAGCCCTGCTGTACATAGAAGAATTGGAGGCTCATATCCCTCCAGTTTCAAAGATAAATCGTAAGTTGGATATATATAAATCTTTATTTCATCACATCTTCCTAAGGCAGATAAACTGAATTCTGTATCCATCACCATGTTCTGATTTTCTAAGCCTTTCACTGTTTTAACACTGCACTGAAGTAATGGTGCCAAATACTGCAGTTTACAGTATAGTGAAGCTGGGTAGTTCAGACTTGTTATTGTAAAATAGCCATCTCATTTATGTAAAAGTTTTGATCTTAAATTACAAGGTGTTCTGCTTACTTTGTATTAGAGATGTCAGGGATATTTTTTAACTACAAAAAGGTGAAGAAAGTGTCTTCCTATGTAGTTAATTTAAAGAGAGATATGGCATGGAACCCAAAAATACTCTTATGATAGCCTGAATCTTAAGCACTTGTTACTTTCCAGGCTATGTTAGCCAGGGCACTGAACAAAGGACACTTCTATGTCACCACTTGCAAGACGGAGCAGGGCCACATTTTTGCATGTTTTTTGATAGCAAAGGCAGAATTCAGTCATGAGCTGAGATGACTCCTTCTCAATTCTCTTTGCAAGTTTTCCATACTCTGAAGCTCATGATTTGATTTTAAACAGTCAAATATTCACAACTATTGTCTTCCAGAGAGGGGTGTGCTGTCTCTTACCTCCAGTATCTCGGCGTGTTAGGCTGCCAATGAAGCCTGGAGGGGGATCAGTGGCTGCTGCAAGCTCCCATCTAGGCAGGAGCACACATCTCAGCAGGATGTTCCACTGAAAGCAACCGTCCTCCTGGAAAAGCAGATGTTGACTTGTACCATGTGGGAGTGGTATAATGTCCCTCACCGTTGTGCTCAATTTAGTACATTTGCACCCCTCTGCTTCTTAGCACTGTGAATGTCTTAGCTGGTATTTAATGCTTTGTGTTATTTAAATTGGATCCAAACCTTATTTACCTAGGTCTATTAGAATTTCTGTTCTGTTTCCTCACTTATTCAGAGGTATTGTTCTCCCTCCTTGTTTGGTTCAGTCTGGTTTTCTTTTTCCTTAAAGGCTCCATGTTCTCCCAAGACCAAATACTCGTGAATTTCTTTTCTTCTGGATAAGTGCAGGAGTGCAATCCCGGTCCCTTACCCTACAATTTTGCCATGTATAATTGCATCAGCATGCCCAATCTCTCTGATTCCCCCTAACACCACCATGCTCAGGACCAATGCTTCTGTGTGCAAAGTTATAATCTCTGGAGGACCCTATAGTGACAGGCATTGCATCATCCCTCTGCCTTCATATGAACAGGTATTTTTAAAGGACAAACTAGAAAAGGCCAGTTGTGAGGTCAGACAAAAGTCAGAAACAAAATACCTTGTTATCTTGAGAAGGGCTTGAATAGTACAGCTACACCTCTTCTTACTTGGCCACATAATGGTAGATTCCGCCCTCAGGTAGAAACAAATTGAAAGAAAATGGAAAACAAGCTACAATTTCTTTGTCTTAGCAAACATTCTACACTACCCAAAACACACAAAGCTAATGGAGTTTATAAGGTGAGGAACTGAATAAGAGGGAGGGCTCACAAGAAGCTAATGAGGATTTCAATAAAATAAATAACCACCTCTCTACACACCCTCAGCCAAAGTTACTCAAAAATATTGAGTTTGAATAACTACACTTTCTTATGTGTGCACATATGTGTACATATATTTTTATTTTTATTTTTCTTCTTAGTCAGAAGGATAGCACATGCAGGCCAAAAATCTGGATAAGGAGCATGTCTGATATCCAGCCAGAATTAACTACACAGTCTTAGCTGACAATAGGTCAGGACAGAGCTCTTGGTAAGGGACTGGGCAATACACAGGAGTTCCCACGGGAATAGGAATGAGTCCTCTGGAGAATGACTGTGGTCCCTTTTGAAAGACAGTATTTTCCAATTCAGGAATCCACTTACAGCAACAAATCCCATGCTGTCAGGGGAACATGCAAAACAAAAAGCATAGGGAAGTTCTGCTCAGTCAGACCTTCTAGCTCAGTACTCTCTATTAGCAGAGAGAAAAGCAGTTACTTAACTATTTATCCTCCTAATACTCCTGCAGGTTCCACAACTCCTGGAGTGAAGACTTTATGGTGTACATCCCTGATTATTTCCATTAACTGCTGTTTATGGACCTAAATAAATGTCCATTAATTTGTGCATTTCTCTTCTGACCCCACTGATGCAATCTGCCTCCACAGCTTCCTGCTGCAAAAGATTCAGGTACTAACTCACCCGGATGTAAAAAGCAGCTGTTTGTGTCTATTTCAAACCAATTTCTGCTAGTTTTAATGCATATTTCTTGTTCTAATCTTGCACTAGACAAGATCTGGTCTGGGTTAGCAAATCAAGAGGCCTAGACCTCAGACTAGACCCCTAGCTATGGTCCTGGATTTGTGCTAGCTTACCTGCCAATCAGTGATGTCATGAACTACCATCACATTCCCCTTAGCCCTCGCTCCATCCCGAGAAATCCCAGCCTTATTAGCTTTTCTTCATAAGGAAATCTCTTCACCCTCTTAGCTGGTTGCCCTTTGCAGTATCTCTTCTATATCCACTATGTCCTTCTTAAATAGTGAACTCCTGAATCACACAAAGTACTCAAAAAGTGCATCAAAGTTTTAGATAAGAGCAAAAAAGTGTTTTCTGGTTTGCTCTCAGTACATTGCTAGTGATACTTAACATTGTCCTGAGTTTTTGGCTGGTGTGATATCCAAGCAGTGATTTTAGAGGACTGTCAAGGACAACTGCAAGATTTCTTCCCTGAGTTGCAACTACCATCTGAATGCTCAGTATTGCATAAGCATAGTTTGGGTTATTTCTCTCTAATTGTGTCACCCTGCATTTTTCTACACTTTTTTCATCTGGCGGGTTTTGTGAATGCTTTCTGAAGTTACTCGCTATCAGGACAGTCTTTGACTAACCAGAAAACATTCTTAATATCATCTGCAGATTTGGAGATGTCACTGCTCATGCTCCTGTCAGTCAGCTGAGGTCTGACCAGCTGGATTTGCTTTTCCTATCCTTTTTGGAGATGCATTGGGGGTTGTATTACTCCTATACATGTGGGATTTTCTCCAGGTTCTGGTTTAAATATTCTCCTGTGCTTTTAATTAACAGAGATAGCAGCCCAGCAATCCCTTGTTGAAGAGCATCCTTCACAGTGTCACAGATTGAAGCTTACATTGGTTTAGCTTCTCCCTTTACTGGGCAATCAGGTTATTCCCCTCATGACAGGTAACAACAACGTGACACCTGCCCTAGCTGAAGTACATCAGCCTAACTCACTCCTCAAGGACAAATTCCACTTTTCTCCCCATCTTTCTTAGCCAATGAAAATTGTCTTACTTGTGGTCCGCTGTTCACTATACCTCTGTGTATGCAACTCTTAATTCCATGGGTTGTTTTTCTTTGGGCAAGAATTCCCAATAAACATCAGTACTTGCTAAGGCAAATGTATAAAGGGTTGGAACCAGAAATGCACTACTGTAATCTGAAACTTCTTGTTCATCTAGCAATACTTTGTAATAAATCTACCAAGTAAGATACTGTAAGACAGATGACTAGGAAATATAGTGCCCGTATTTAGCCAGAAGGAAAGAAGGTGTGTGGATAACCGTAGTCCTTGAATTTTGACTTCAGTGGTATGTAAAACTTCAGAACAGCTTTTAAGGAAAAGATAATTAAAGACATAGAGGTCAAATGAAAATGGCATCAAATGCAGCATGTGCTTAACAAAAGTAGATTGTAACAGATTAACCTCATACATTTCTTTGACAAGATAACCTACACTCTAGACAAAGGACGTGATTGATCCCATCTGTCTTAACTCTAGCAAAGCCCGTGATAACAAACCAGGAATTAATAGTAAAACAGGAAGAGTTGGGGATTAGCAGAGAAACTGTGAGGATGAGAAGCTGTCTCAAGTCAGACATAGAATGTGCTTTATGAAAGGGAAGGATTATGGCTGAAAGGAAATTAGGAAATGAGGTTCCTCAAGAATCAGCTTTGACCTCACTTTATATAACCTCATAAAAGTCACTACCAATCGGGGAAGAAACATTAGGAAACACTAATAAAAAAAATAACTCACAAATGGAAAGTGTTTCACTGAAGAGAAGAACTGGACTACAGCACACAAAGAAATGGATACCACTGAAGACTAGGTTAATAAAACAGAAAGAAATCTTGAAGTACAAACTGAAGGATAACAATCTTTGGGACTAACAGCAAGAAATTCTCCTGTAGGCTGAATGCTCCACCCTTGGAAATGGTTAAGGAAAAGAATAACAAGGATTTATTTCTGCTTGTTGATTTGTAGGAGGGCAGTGGGCCACTAATATGAGGAAAAGCAAATGTGTTAAAAGCAAATCCAGCACACATAAACAAGAGCTGTTTCTTCAGAGGTGGGGAAGTATACTTTCTATTAGGAGAAATAAAATTTTTAATTGAAGAGGTACAAGAAAGAATTATAGAGATAATCTAAGGACTGAAGAACTTATTTTTGGTGAAAAGTCAAAAAGAAAGTTGAGACAGAGAGACTGAAAGGAACGTGATTGTTATACACTAAATTATTTAGGCTAAAATCAGAGTTCACCCGAGAAAAAATGAGTACAAGCTTAAAATTGGATATCTTGAGCTTGAAAAATATGGATTCAAGAATTAGATTAGTTTTCTGAAGGGAACAAGAGGGATAAAAAACCTGGTTTTAATATACAGTCTTACAGTAAAGGAGATGTAATACAGTGCTTGCACTAGCCAGGGATGGCACTCAATTAACTCTGAAGTCTCCTTTCCAGTCCTGTATGTTACCTTTAACAGAAGCAGTAATCCAACTTTGCCACTTAAACAGAGCAATTAGAGGACAAATTCCTGCAGAGCAGAAGCTTCTTCTCTCGAAGTTTGTGGATTTTTTAGCCAAAAAAAATTTAACCTGCCAGTCTTGTCTTTCTCTTTGCAGTGGTCACCTCTTACACGAGCAGTGCAAAGGAGGGGCAGTAGTGGCCTTGCAGATCCACAGATGTCTGTGACCTGCTGCTGTCACCCTCCTTGGTGCAGAAACCCTCAAACCCTCAAGGAAGGAAAGAGTCTCTGAGCGAAGCAGTGGGGGTGGACAGGTATTTGTGCCTGGTAAGAGGTTTCCTCCTGTTTTACATTCACAGCATCTCTGTGCAGTTGACAAAAGCAGGCTTCAAGTGCAGGCTCGGAGAGTGTCCCATGGTAGATCTAATCCCGTGTAACTCGCAGGGAGCGCGGAGCTGTGGCAGCAGGGACTCCAGAGGGACCGCTGCAGCCCTGCCAGGGACTGGGGCACGTGTGCTCCAGTTTAATCAACACCAGCAAAGTCTGCTTCCCACACTGACATTTTTTATGTAGACATACCCTCCAAAGCTAATAATCTTTACTATCCAGAGGATTCCACATCTAGAAATATATTGCAGTTTAATTTGTGCTTGATGCTGTATGAAAACAAGTGGGGAGGCGAGACCTAGCCTCTGTGGGGTTCTGTATCCTAATATAGACACATTTCATTAATTTTGTCCAGTTTATTGGGGTCTTTCTCAGCCCACTGATGGTCTGCATTATTCAGGTACATGAAACCAGTAGGAACAATATATTAGCCAAATACTGTTTATAATACACTGAGAGGAGATTGCCCAGTTGAGGCAGTGCTCAAGTGCTTCCCAGTCAAAGCATCACTGTAATTGTAGATGCAGAAAGAGTGAGGTTTCTTCCCAACTCTTTTTTTAATCCTCTCTCAATTCTTTAATGACCCAACCAGTTATATAAACATAGAGAAGTGTTTCAGCAAGTGTACTTCAGGGAGATTTAACAGATTTGGAAAATATTGTTCCACAGATGTCACCACTGTTACTGATGCAGGCAGCACTAAATTAGCTGTGATATGAAATTTGACAAAAAACATGTAAAATAGAAGGGCCATAAATGAAAATGGTTAAGCTTCCAGTATTGGCATGGAATATAAGAACTAATAGAGCACCATTTCTTTTTCAGAATTAAACAATTTTGTGGGAGATGGTTCAGTTTGACAGAGGTCAGACTCATTCACGATGACAACATTCAATGACTTCTAACCTCACACCATGAAGTTCCTCATATATTACCAAAAAAACCTACTCTCCCATAACCCATGCATTTTACTTCAAAATAACTTTAGCAGATGCTTTCTGTGGGGGAAAGCTGGAACACAGGAAATCAAGCTGTAGATAACACACATCTGCTATTTGGTTTTTAAACAATGTGTGAGAGCCCAGGTTTCCCCCAGGTAGCCCCATTCTCATCAAGAAGAGTTAGCCCCAATCCACAGAGCATTGCAGCTGCTTTGCACCACATTAGCAACACAAAGCATCACACCGGGTTTATCACCCAAGAAACAAACATAGCCTGCAGTTTTCATAGTCAAAAAATGAAGATCACAGTCAGAAATATTTCCTTTGGGTTATGGCAGAATTCTCACAAGAACAGCTTAAATTCATCACCCTGGAACTGGAATCCTGGAATTACTTTCACCTCAAAACCAAGCTCTGAGCACGAGCCTACAGTCACTATGGATCAGTGCAGTGTAATTTTGGTCTCTCTCTCGTGCAAGAAGACAGCCCAGCTGACACTTGGAGGCAAATTATCCACCAGGGCCTTCTTGGTTGATTAATATAAATTTAGAGGCCAGCTTGAATGCATGGCTCTTTGAAAATTACTTTTTTTTTTCAGCTGCAAGCCTAAGAGTCTTTCTTCCTTTTCTATACCATGGCAAATGGGGAACAGATTTCTGTTTCCTAATGCTAGTATCCAAAACACCCAAGGTTGTAGACTCAGTTGTCAATGGCAACAGCAATATCATTGTTTAGCCTCTAATTAATAGCATGGAGTGAGCACAATTATAGGTAAGCTTATGTTTCCACAAATAGCAATTCTGGTTCCTTTCTGCAGAAGTATTACACATCACATAACCCTAATCCAACTGTCCAGAATGGTGCTTACCTGTGAAGGTTGTAGCAGATGGCTCCAAACTTTAAAGTTCAAGACCCTTCCTAAGGCTAAACAACAAAGAATTCCACACACTGAAACTATTTTCAGTTGGATTCCATCAAAGTTGTAGATTTCCAAATGGTAAATTTTTAGGCTTTTTGTCTGTTCCCTATTATATTCCCAGCCTGGCTAGGTAGCCCCACAGGGCTATTTTTACAGCAATGAAAGTTTGAGTTATGTCCCTGCTGCGAACTAGCCTCTGGAGTAGCTTTTCTTTCCATTCATGACACAAAAACCCCTCCACTCTGTGACTTGCACTAGATAACTCAAGTCGACCAACTGGAATATCCTGCTGACTGCTATGTGGCTCCTTTTGTTCACTGTATTATGTTTTTACTGTAGGTCTTGAGAAGCCCAAGCTCCCATGCAAAAATCCAAGTTATCTGAGATGGTTCAATAGCAAATAACGTCCTCACTTTTTGCACTTGAAAGCAGATGACTACTTGGACTTAAATATTAATCTTAACTGTATCTACATTTGCCCACCCTTTGCATAGCCTTCCTTCCCTGTTTCTCTGACAGCAGATGCAAGGATCACAGGACCACAGGAATGAAGGGTCTAGTAAAAAAAAATTGTACTGGTGTGTAAATTAAACTTCACTAAAGCTTCTGTACCCCACTTTCAGGAAGTTATACTTTGCTCTTGCAGGATATTTATGGATAAATGATGCAAAGAGATACTGTCCTTGGATATAAGGTACAAGTCAGTTAAAGAAAAGATGAAGATTTTTTGGAGGGGAAACAACACCAGTTCACACCATGTCTCTGCTTCCCTTCAGAGGAATAAAAAGTTCAGCCTGTGACCATACTGTGAGGGGTGAGACCTTCTGAAGGACATCTGATTGCAGCCAAAGATTTCTCTGGCCAGCTCAGCAGGCAATGGAAAGGATTTCCCAAACTTTCAGTTTCCTTCTGCACAAGCAACTACAGCTTATGATTCTAAGACCTGAAACTCCATCTTAAAAGCAGGAAAGATTTTGATTTGTGACTCTGTCTTGAAGGCTACTGCATCTCTCTAATAGAAACCTTCCTATTTCCAGCCTATATTTGTTCATGGCCCTCTTACATCTGTTTCTTCTTGTGCCAGCATTGTCCTCCACCTTAAATCTCTCTTTTCCTTTGTAGAGTTTACCTCCATAATGCATTTATAGATAGCAATCATATCCCATTCTCAGCCCTCTCTTCATTCATCGAAATTACAATAAGCATTTATGGAGCATTTTTATGTCTGAAGTTCCGCACAGACATTATGAGTTTCTCCTCACCAAGAAGATGGGCAGATAAGCAGTATGAGAGTTTTCATTTTTTCATTTTTGACTCTTAGTGCATGTTTGTGATGAGATCATTCAGGCAGAAAGCTGAAGCTGTCACACTACAGATGAGCATCACATCTGAGGAGAGTCAGAATTCACAAGCACCGAAAGCATTCCAGAAAACAGCCTGGATCAAGGTCTATTTCATCTTGGTTTTGCTTTATATAAGCTTTGCCCTCCTCCTAACCATAGGTGTTTTATAATAGTCCATAATTTGACCTATTAAAGAAGTGACATATTAGTACAAACAATGTTATCAAATTTGCTAGTGACACGTTAAAGAAAATAAACTTAAAATATATATATATTTTGTACAATATTTCAAAGCTTTGGCTGCACTGTGGCTCACCAATCCAAGGGTCATTGTACAAGCTGTGCATTCTTTGTTCTAAAAATTTTGGAACTATTCATGTTTAGACGTTTCTTAATGGAATGATAATGGCCTCATATCTCCAAAAGCAGAAGAATATATCTGGAGATACTGAAAGAATATATATCAAAATGTAATGAAGAAATGTGATATCTCTGATTGCTTCAAAAAAAATCTTGCAGCAGCACAAAGCCTACATGACAATCTAGCAGGATCTCTGGCTAGTTTTCAGATACATAGCAGGGTACATGTAAATCTCTAGTGCTCAAAGAGATGAAAAAGAAAGCAAGGAATCAGATCTTATATACACAAAATACAAAAGATGAGCTTTCATTTTCCAAAGTTATCCAATTCATATCCAAACAACCCAGCAAGTTTTCATTCAGTGAGAGTCCAAGAAAAATCAAAGTGTTAGACATCAATTCTTCAGTAAAAGGCAACATCAAGTATCTGGGTATCCTAATATCTGATTAAAAAAAAAAAAAAAAAAAAATTAAAAAGTTGGTATGGCTTTTCATGAACGAATNACTCAATGGAAAAGTGTCTCTTGTAACAAAGTCCTATTTCACATTCAGGATTATTTTCAATAGGCAAGTTTTACTGCCTCCTTATGAGATCTGCAAAGCTGAACAAAAAGTTGGCTATGTCATCAAAAATGCTGATCATCATTACCCATTTATAGGGTGACAACATTAAATAGGAGAGGAGAGAGAAATGTTCTAAACTGGAAAAGATGCAATATTTCTAATATAAATTATAGCCTAATTTGAAAAGCAAAGAAGACCGGATAGATTATTGTCTTGATTGAGATTTGCTTCTCTTCCTGAGCCCCGCCAGGGCAGCAACCTCTGGCAGTTACACAGTGAGTCCAAAGTGACTGCTAAATGCCAAAATAATGCCTTTGCTTTTAGATCTATTTGGGCTTCAAGAGCAAGCACTGGACCAAAAAGAGGGTCTCAATGCCTGCTTTATTCCCCAGTCCCTGGAGTGCCTCAGCACACCCAGCTCAGATTCTGAAACCAGACCTAAGCACCCTCAGGACTCCCTTGCACCCAGGCACAGCAAAAAGCAACCCAAATACCAAGCCAATGACATTCCCTTTTCCACTGGGGAATGTCAGAGAAGGTATTACAAAACAGCAATTAGCTAAATACATGTTGTGGCAGCAGAGTCTTATGCAAACCAAACCAAGAAAATCCCCAAAACAGGCCAAAAACAAAGCCTATTGTCAACAAAAGGACCTAGACCCTCTAGGCTGGTAGCAGAAAAACTCGTTGATCAATCATCAAGACAACAAAAGACAATGTGATATATAGACAGTTAAATTATAAGGACATTATCAAACAACAAATAGTAGAAAAAGAGTTTATAATTCAAATCAACTTGTGTTAAAGGTGGGACAATCGTGGCTCATAATTAGTCTTTTTATTTTGAGCAGGGGATTTTTAAGACCTGCTTATGGAAGTCATTTGAACCAAAGATCTCAGAGACCTAAATGAGAAGACATACAAAGCCCTCTAAGTCAAATGGATAAAATCAAAACTGGTATATGCATTCCAAGTGCGGAGAAAGGAAAAACTTCATAGAGCATGTCGGATGGAAATCCCCATTAAAAATTATAGTGAAGATGCCTACACGAAAGAGATGAAGACTGACAAGTAATTAAAACAACTTCTTAAGTTTATCCTAAGAGAACAGCACTCAGTACACTGCCATAAAAAGGAAAGAATGTACTTACTGCAGTCCTGCAACTTTCTCCCCAGTCCAAGACGATTCACTGTTATCATTAATGATGGGGATGATGGGATGCTGCATATGCTTATGGAATTTACGAACAATGACTAAAGCTGTGAGAACAATGGAGAACAGGACTGAAATTCAAATTGCATTGGCAAATGGGATAAATAGCTTGCAAAAATGAGATTTAATGCAAGTGGGAGGACAAACATGGGGCACAACACTTAGGCAGGAATAATCAGCTCACACAAATACAAGATAGGGAACAACTGGTTAAGTGGCAATTCAGCATAAAAGGGTGTGAGGATTATAGGGGATTACAAAGTAAGCAGAGTTCAGCAATGTGGGGCTAATACAAATGACCTAAAGGCACAAAACCACAGTATAAATGCAGAAGGATAGCCTGTGTAATACATGAACTATTAATTACTCACTCATTCAGCATTGTGTAAAAGTCTTTGTTTTAGTATTGAATACTTTGAATTACTTTGAATACTTTAGACCAGAATCCAAGGAGAAACAACAACTGGAATGGTTAGAGACTTAAAATATCTGATATACTCAGAAAGAGTGAATGAACAACAACAACAAAAAAAGAAAGAGATGGATGGATCACGTGATGACAGCGTTTGGAGGGTTATATGAAAGAGAAATCAGGAACTGTCGTAACACAACTGGAAAGTGTTCCAAGGAAAAGTAAATGCACAGTAAACCTTTTCTTACCTTGATACATAAATAATAAAGAAAAGAGCATACATAGCTTCACTCACTTTAGCATAGTTTCACTAAAGGTGACAGTACAGAATACTCAGATATGTAGAATAAGGGCAGAAAAGTAGGATCACTGTAAAAGAGGGGCCAGAGTGAGCTGGAACAAAGAGTCAAAGCACTTATGCAATTGATGTGCCCAAATCACATCTATCCAAAAAACTCTAGGAAAACTACCATATGAAAATATACTGTGATAGTAACAGCAAAAAGTACTACCTGCACATAAAAAATACCAGTAATAAATTTCAGTGACATATCCAAATCAATTTGCAAAGAAGCAAAAATCAAAGTTACAGAAATAAGGGGACATGGGAAAATAAAACTCAAAATAGTATAATCTGAAATAGGTTGGACTAATATAACTTTCTACAATGTATTCGGACTTGAGAAGAACATCTGTTATATATAAATCTGTATGGGAAATGACCTAGACGACTTCATAGGAGCAGCTACTTAGCAAGGCACTGAAAGGAGGTAAATATGGGTGTTCTCAAAGACTGATTTCATAGCCAGTCTTACTCAGCAATATTTACTTCAGTGGACTCAGCAAAAAGATTATGAAGGCAGTTAAGTAATATGCTGATAAGAGAAAGCTTGTGAGCATCACCGTACAATAAAATATGATAATTAAAAGGAGTTTGGAGAAAAGGGATGAAATACTGCAGAGGAGGACAGCAATAGTAAGGGACAGATGGGAAATTCAGGTAGAAGATGGGAGGATATCAATTTGACGAGAAGAAAGACATGAATGAGCTATCTTATCACAAGTGATACTGAGCAAAGGTAATTGCACAAGACTGCATGGGGAACTACTGAAATGTCCTTCGTAGCCCTGTGGGCACTCTGGTGATCCACATTCCCAGAAATGATGAATTTAAGCACTTTAAACTGGAGCAGGTGCACAGAACAGTTTCTAGAATGATCAGGGAAATGGAAAGCTTAGCAGAGAAGAGAAACTGTTTAACAAATGAAGGCTGAGAGGGAATATAATTGTTCTCTATAAACATATCAAAGAGGTAAACGCCAGGGAAGGAGAAGAGCTATTTAAGCTAAAGGCTGGTATTGGCACAAGAACAAAACGGTAGAAGTTGGACATAAATAAGGTTAGGCTGGGAGCATGATTTCTAACCATCAGAGGAAGGGAATTCTGGAGAAGCATTAAGGAGCACGAAATTCAGGTATTTCACAGAGGAGCTTTATTGGTTTGGGGAGGCAACATGGCGAGGTGACTGCCTGGGACTGCAGGAGG
Source organism: Daphoenositta chrysoptera (assembly GCA_013397915.1). Lineage (NCBI taxonomy): Eukaryota > Metazoa > Chordata > Aves > Passeriformes > Daphoenositta > Daphoenositta chrysoptera. The sequence goes on from VZRO01000502.1 coordinate 760,461, forward strand.
ATTTAATTCAATGAGACAAAGAAATCCTTTCAATCCTGTACCTCATAAAAAATAGAAAGGTCTTTCCTGAGTAGGCTGAATGTGCAGGTATAAATCAGTTGTGCTCATCACAGAAGCATCTCTTCTATCATGCACAGTGTGGAGCACAAACAACCACCCTGATGGGTCCTTCAGGACAACATGTAATAAGACCCTGCCATTCCCATTCAATGGCTACTACCATAAAAAACCTCCAAAGTTCTCTTTTGCATTATGTGGCCTTTATATTAATGAGTACTTCCAGAGGAAGTCACAGAATACACAAACATACTTTACAGCAATTAGAACTGATAAAATCTCAAACTCAGGCCCGTTAGGTTCTACAATATTTTATTACTCTTAAGATATCTATTTTCCCCCTTTTAATTTCTCAAACTACTCCATGGAAGGCTTTGCTTAAAATAAAATTATATATTATGAAAGTTTCTGGCTAAATAGCTATTAAATGCTATAAGAATTTTCAATTGTTTTTAAAAACTCTTTATCAACTATTTTTATTTAAATAATAGTTTTAATAAATTTTGATTAAATATTCCATTAAATTTGCAGTAAAATCTTTGAGAAACTTTTCTCATGAAGTAATAAATTTTCTAAGAGTTAACAGTTTATTAGGTGTCAGATTATTTTTTTGAAAAAAAAATATATTTTACTGAGAATTTAGAAATACCTGACACACCTTTTCTACCCAGCACTTTTCCAAGGAGAATAACTTTAAGTCCTGTACTACATTACAAATGGGAACATAGGGAAAGGAAAATAATTTGATCAAAGGGAAAATAATGCATTAATAAAGTACCAGACCTCAAGCGTCCAGACTCCAAACTCCATCTCTTTTAACAAATAATTTATTTCTGAAAAAAATCATGCAAATATATGAAAAACAGTAAAGTATTTTTCCTATCTGAGAAAAAAGTGAAAAAAGTATGATGTACTTTCAAAACTATATAGCTCTTGAAAGGTCCCCTTGCTGTAGAACAAACTTCATTTTCAAAGACTGACACAGGCCTGGTTATGATGGTGATAAATGCTGAGAAAATAAATTTCACTTTGAGGCAGATCTCAAGCAAACCCCAAAATTCACAATGAAAATCATGACTGCACAGCAGATCTGTACAGGGCCTCAGGAATTACAAGAAGCCTGGTCAAGTTTGGCATTAAGAGGCAAAATTTACTGTGGGTCGGAAGGGTGATACAAGGTTAACGAAACACTTAATTTCTCAAAATACAACCTAAGTAGGACTTAAATGGGAAAGGATCTTTCCTCTGCCTGCCAGCCCAGGGGAGGAGACTCTTACTGTAAAGGTTTGCAGAATGCACCCCATGTGCTGCTGGGGGGCCTCCCGGGCTGGGGTGAGCTCTGCATGACACCCAGCCCAGTCTTGCATGGATTCAGAAAGGAAGCAGTTCTCTGCTGAAATTAGCTCAGGTATGTTTGAGACCTCCCTCTGGCCTGCTACAATATCCCAAAGTATCAGGAAGCCTCGTTTGAATTTGTGGCTTATAATTAACCTTAAATCCACAGCCAATGATAGTCCGAATATTTTTTTAGTGTAGTTTCTTTATTGCCACTCGCATGGAAAAAAACATCTTGACAGGCCAGCAGTAGGACTCTGGATTTAAGGGAGCTTTAATGCTACAGCACTTGTCAAAAGCATATTGTTTCCTTTAAATGCTATCATAAAAAAAAAGAGAAAAGCAAATTAAGCTATCAAACTATCATTCTGCAGTGTGTTAACAGCCAGCACACACGGAAGGGAAACCTGAAACATTTTATTTACAGGGCTGAGGCAGGAATCTGGAGCATGTCGCTGACAGGGGGGATCAGGTGAAATCAATTATTCTGCCCCTACCAGTCAGAAGGGAGGTGCCTTCATTGCACCAACTGGAACTACACGAGCACCACGGCAGGCACAGCTTTAAAAGCCCTGGAAGGGATAACAGGGCTCTTTGGTTTTCTGCGTCCAGGTCAGGTTTTCCAACAAACAGGAAAGTATTAAAAACAGGCAAGATGGATATTACATTAATGAACTGCCTTACAACTCTTAGAGAGGGTTTTTTCCGTTAGCAAACTTCCCTGAGATCCTGATTTCCCATGTAATCTTGATTACAAATCAAGTAATTTCTCCAATGCCTCCAAAAATCCTCTCCAATGGTAATAAATGATGCAGTTTGATATACCCAGAATGCAGACAGAAACAGCAAGTTTCATAGGACTGATTTCCAAGTGCAAATGGAACTCTGTGTGTTTGGGTATTTTACTCCAAGAATTTGTTTTGTCTGCTGTTTGATCTCTAAGAGCTATAAACTGAGACCTGGAGAAAATGCAAAACTTGTTAAATTCTAGTAAAAAAGGCCAACATTGATCACCTTCCTTGGTTATTCTTTATCATGGAAAGTCTTCAGAAATTCCTGTTATGAGAACATTTTGGTGCCAGAGGACACCTTGGGTTCTTGCCTTGTGGATGTGCATTCAGGGCTAGACATAAGAAAGTTAAGCAAAGCATTTCAATCTCAGTCACACTTTTCTTGGTGAGTTTCACTCATAGAATTAACGTTGTTTGTAGTAGCTTTTGTGGAATTTAATAGTCTAAGGGCGTCAGCCACTAGAAGTAAGTCAAATATACACAAAAACTTTCAAATCAAGGACTCAACAGACCAAAAAAAAAATCCAACTTTGTTCAAAATGTCAATGTTTCTCCATAATTAACTTTGCTGTCGTTTTGTAAAACCCTGCCACTAGTGTGGCCATAGAAAGATGTGTATATAAATTGCAGCATAATGGACTTGCAGAAATTAAGTCATTTAAAAAACAGAAATCCCAGACAAATACTTTACATTAGGCACTTAGGGCTTGGTTTGCTAATAAAACAGATAATAAATATGTTCACATGAAAGGCATCCCATATGATTTCTTGTCTCAAAAAGTGGTTTCTATTATTTCAGTGCTCTAAAGCAAAATCATATTTATCATAACTAATTATCCAGAAAATTCCTTGAAATGGTTCTTTCATTTAATTATCCTCTAACTTAGGGTCTTCTGTAACTAACAAGAAGCAAGCTCAAGAAACAGACAATAACTTGCAATCCATACTATCAAAGCTGCTCATCTCTAAGACTTTGATAAGGAAGCATTATATTTAATAATTGGGTGCCTCGAGAAGAGGCCCACTGTGCAAGCATTTCAAAGCTGTCATTTCCAGTAGCCTGTGTTTGTCTGAATACTTCTTTATCACTGACTTTACTGGCAGCTGCTTTCTTCTATTGGATGCTGCATTCTCTGCTTGTCCCGACCCACAAATTTTCCATATAGATCAGACAGATTTATAGACCTTGCATACTGTGTAGGGCACAGAATGCTACACAAACGACATTTTAGGCTGTTTAATGGGTTTGTGCACCACATTAAAAACATCTTGTTTTGCTCCTGCTTCTTTTACCTTAGTCAGTCCCTGTAGGTAAGTTAATCTTGCCCATCACATCATATTTGTCTCGAGGTGCCTATTTTCTTCATTTATCCTCTTTTCCCTGCCTCACCCCTCGCTTGCCTGTCTCTCAGAATGCTCTGGGAGGTCTGTGCTGCAGGGGGTTTCGTCTGCTGCCTCTGTGCTGCTCCCAGAGAATGCAGATACAACCTGCTCAGAACCTGGGGAGAAGCCACCCTCAGGTCAAGGCTCTGTGCAGCTGTGGGAAGCAGCACACATTAACCAGCAGGAAACTCACAGGGCCTCTCAGCTGCACCCTGACGTGGGGCAGAGCAGAGAAGGTGGGATGGACACTATGGTAGAGACTTCAGGCCACCTGGAGCAAACAGGTGCACAAAAAACTCTCAAGGTACTGCTACAGAAGGGCTAAAGCAGGGCCTGCTACAGCACAGCCAAAAAAACCTACAGGCTGGTCACATGGTACGTAAAACCTGGCACAGACAAGTCCCAGGTCCCACAGTATCCCATAAAAAGTTATAAAAAATTCACCTGGAACTACTTACAGGCACTGACACTGTCACTTTTCACCCAGTACTCCAAAACAGGAGTTTTGCTCCAATCTTTTATTCCCTCCCTAAGGTACAAGTGCTCACATCAGTTTTCAGTCTGAACTGTAACACAAGGGTAAATCCTCCCCAGGCGCAGGAGATATTCTAGATTTGTACAAGCACAGAGAAGAAAGTCTTACCTTTCCTAATGAAATGTAACGTATCAAGTGTTTTTATCAGCCTAGAACTTTCTAATTGGAACCTGAGGCCCACCTGTTTATTTAAAAGTCTCCTGAGATACTGCTGGCTCAAATATCCTTGATCTCACACACACACATATATGCATCCATAGCCTCATGAAATTACCCTTTGCTTGCAGGAGATCAAGACCAACCAGAGTGTAAATTAACTCTGTCAGTGCTGTTCCAATATCCTGTATGCTGTGCCACCATCTGACACTTAAAATCAATGACACAAAAGGCTGCCAACAGGAGCAGGGGGTCTGCTGTGAAAATCCAGCACTAGTCAATGAAACCCTGTTAGTTCACTGCTTCAGTTTACAGCAAGAGTGCTATTGATGAAAAAAAAAAATTAGCCATGTTACTTTTTGCTACACAGTAAAGCCTGGGTGAGAGCTGATAACGGGATGGAAATAGGAAAACATTGTACAGAACACAAAAGTTACTGACAAACTCCTAAGAGCAGAGGCAGCAATAGAGAGAATATTTTTGCCCATGTTACAGTAAAGAATGGGTACTTTGATTGCTTTCTGCTTTTTACAGGTTGCCTTAAATTTCCCAGAGAGCTAGGGAAGAGAGTTGTTTGCAAAGCAAGGGAGCGTAATGCTTAAATCAGAGAGATCACAGTGACCTGTTTGCATTAATATGTTTTTTTACTGGACCAGTGTTCCGGTGAATATTTCCAAGTACAGAGTGTCATTGTGTCAAGTAGCACCTTGCTGTTAGATTGTGCTCCTGCTCAGTGCAAGAGGCTTTGTGGGCCCACAAGCTGTATTTCCTCGCTCTTCCTTCAGGAACTTCCTGTAGGAAAGGGGAATGAAACCTGTGGTGAGATGAGAGACATACCTCAGGGAAAGTATGTTGTCCATCTACAGACTCTTAGCAAATATCTCAGATAGGACCGGAAAAAAAATGGAGGCCCATCATCAAATTAACAGAAGATCTTGATACACACCATGCCAGACTGATGCTAGCTCCAAAAGGGCCAGAAATTACCTGTATCTCAGGTTACCAAGGACAGCCAAGTCTCTATCTTCTCCTGCTTGGCATCAAGGACACTGCAAGAGCCATGACCACTACCAGCACTGAATTGCTATCCTCTCCTCTTTTGCTCTGGTCACTAAGCAGAAAGAAGCAGGTTGCTGACAAGACAGCCCATGTCAAGTGAAGGTCCTAAGCAGATAGGAACCAAGCTGCCACTGTGCTGTGAGAGGTGCCATCATCTCTCCCCTTCCAAATATCTGAAAAGCTGGAGCTTATCTCCTCTCTTGGTGAATGAGTTGCCCAGGAAGAGACAGACAGTTGGCCCAAGTCTGCCTGCATTTAGAAAATGGATCATTTGACAGGGAGAAGTGAAAATCAGGAGAGAAAACTCAAAGCCCCAGCTGATGGCCCAGACCTTCATCCCCACCACCATGAGGCACATCAGACCAGGGCTAAGGAAGCCTGCAGAGATGGCTGGATTGGTGCCTCGGCTTCCCTGCAGGCCACTGGAGTGTCCCAAAGAGCTGAGCCAAGAGGCGCAGCTCCAGCCTCACCTGCAGCACCAGCCAGTGCCTGCTGCTGGCTCCAGGCATTGCCTTTACTCTCCCAGAGCTGCACTTTCTACTTACAGGGTTGTGCCTCCCCCGAGGAGGCACTGACCCCCACCCCACGTTTGTGCCTCAGCAATCACTCTGACCATAGCAGAAAAACTCCACCTGCCTCACAGCACAGGGGCTTCATTCCTGAGAGCCAGCACTGCCCCAGCCTGCACTGGGTAAAGCTGTGCTGTGTCTGCTGTTTTCTATTTGTCCAACTGTACCATGCATGAAGTCCAGATAGTTTTTCTCCCCCAGCTCAGTGACTTCTTGCAGAAGCTCCTCCAACTCCACCAACAGCTCCTCTTCACCATCTTTCTTGTAGCTCAGCAGCATTATCAAGCTGCTCTCAGCCAGCTGCACTATGGAAATTTCTAAGTCTTTCTTAAAACAGTAAGCACTTCTGCAGGCATGTGGCGACCAGGTATGTACCAAGTACACTAGACCTCCACAGATATCAACCAGTACCAAAACATCTACTAGCCAACCCCACTGCAATATGTCAAAAGTTGTTGCCTCTTTCCCCAGCTATTTAGTGGTGCTACCTTCTGATTTAGAGCATGGTAGCAACTGGGATACACTCGGGACTGTAATTCTGCTTAACCCACTCTCCAGTAAGGTTGCAAGCTGGAGCTCAAGTCAGACTATGAACAGTCCTTGCTTGTTGTCTTCGAATAATTCAATGACAAACAATTTTTCACAGAAGACAATTCAAGGACAAACTAAAAGACATGAATATTTCACATTTAAATCAAGGCTTTCAAAAATGTTCTGTTTATTCTACTGTATCTGTATTTTCCACACACCTGGATACCTGTGCAAATACATGGACTAAAACAATGTTTCATGGGACAGCACCCTGCTAAATTTCATATGCAGATCTAAAAAATTTAATTCTTGACCCACAATGTATCATTATAACTCCTTGCTCCAAGGAACTCTGTATCTACAGACAAGAAAATTAATCTCCAGTAGTTCTATAATATAAGTGATTTCTACTCCTGTATGATTAAGATGCATTTTCTTCTAAAATTGACTACATAGTAGTTTCTAACAGAGCTAATCAGCTAATCTTAAATCTTATTGGGATTTATTACACTTCTAAAGCAAATCAGTGAAGTCACCTCTTTGTCACTTCATTAGTAACAAATATAGCCATTAGAAGTGACCATATGTTCCTGCAGTAGCCAGTGTTATTAATTCCCAGCAGGGGATGCTTTTTTCTCCCTAAAAAAACCAAACATTAACTTCAAAGACCTCTTAGCTAAAGCAAGATCTTCTCCAAGTTTCTCCAAGGTTTCTACAAAAGGAGCAAAGGGAGATTGCAGAAAACAAACCACATACCAAGACCATCTTTTTATTATATTTCAGCTGACCGTGTACTGAGCTGACTAGAAGGGCCTCCATCAGTATCCTTGCCTACTTGTGCCACCTCATCTCTTCAGTACAGCCTAAGGATGGATGGCCAGTGGCACCTTTGCTGTGTTTAGCAGAGCTTTGCATGCTGGCAGGTGGGTACTGGCACAATGCCATCAGCAGTGGTGCTGTGGTAGAGCCCACGTGCAGCAGCACTTCAGACAGCTCTGGGGCTCCAGCAGAGAGGCACACACTCCCCTCCTGGGAGGTGGGAGCTGTGGAGAGCGTACTACATTAGCCCTCCAAAACCTTCATTAGCTCTCTGTTCCTCTCAGGATGGAGCCACAGCGCTACAAAGCTCTCAAACACTTGCACGTGAGCTCTCCTTTGTACCCGGGACAGTCAACAGATTTGAGAGCCTGGAAGTTTCCCGTGAGGGTCAAAAGAGCTCTGGTTTGAGTTTTCTCTTGTATCACTTCCAGCTGTTGAGCAGGTTTCTTCAGGCCACAAGGCCTATTAAGCCTACCAGACCTTTGTGACTGGAAGGATGAGCCTCTCTGAGCTGCTGGGTCAACAGCCACTTGGCACACTGATGCCACATATCCTTTTTTCCATAATCTGCATGCATTCTAAAACACCAAATATAAATACAGGGAGCATCCTCATGCATAAGGAATAAGATCATTCTCATTTTCATTTGTCTTTTCATAAGGAAGTTTGCTTCATGACAATGAGTTAATTTACTGATACATTTTCCCTTAGGGCGTGTGTGTTTCCTTGATTGAATTGGTTATCAAAATTTATTATAGCTTAAGACCCACCCCCAACATGTGCAGGGCCCTGATTTATTATTAAATGCTCTGAATTTTGTGCCTTTGTAAAATGGACATACTGTGGATTTAACTTAGATATGTTGTTAGTTCCCTAGCAATGAAGCTGTGGATGTCATACACAGTTTGCATAATTTTGGTCATTGCAGCACTTGCTGTTCATATAAAGCTAACCAGTGCAACAACTGACCACTTCAGGGTAAATAAATTTGAGGAACTATTCCTATTAGGCTGTGAAGACAAAAAATATTTTCTCCTTGGCCAGTGAAAAGGAAAGAGGCAGGATGCATGGAGCTGTGCAGGGGGGAAAGGAAAAACTCTTTCCCCAAATAAAGGGATTTGTTTGTTTTCTTTGTCTTTATGTTTGACACTTGAGTTAGCCATTTACTGTCCCCTGAATTTTATTTCTGACTTTGCGAAATGGTAAATCTAATGCTGAATTGTAAATCTAAAGCTCTTCACTCTGTACCTTAGAGGGCTCAGGGGAAGATGACCCAAATAATGTGTATTCAGAACAGCACTCTCAGTACCAAGCTGTGAATGAATGAGTTCAGGTAATGAGAAGAGGAAAAATTGCTTTAATGCAGTCTGGTCTAGATGCATGCCAGCTTAATCCAGCTGACCTAGCAAGACATCCTTTTTTGGAACAGTAAAAATAACCAGAGGATCCCTTAGCTTTTGCAGAAATAGGGAGTAAAATAGGCATTAAACACTTACCAAATCTCAACCTTCAGCAGTTATTTACTATTGCAAGTGTGGGAAGGTGCCTCGCAGACAACGATGTCTACAGATAAGAAATGGTCACTTTCCGTAAGAGAGCAGCACTGCACTGAGGCTCTCCTGACAGGACCCACAATTTCTGTCTGAACCCAGTTTACAGCATGCACACGGAGCTGCCATCCAGCTGCAGGTCTGCCTGCAGGAGCGGCTCCGAGCTGACCCTCGGGCTGGTCCTCGTTCCCAGAGCAGCCAAAGCAAGCAGCAGATGAGCTGAGACCTGCCAGGGACCCAGCACGCCTGCAAAACCCAACAGGAACAGGGGAGGACAACTCCTTTGAACTCTGTGGCCTGCTTCCACACGGTTTTGCAACAAACTTTCTCCCCGTCACATTCAGTGTGCTTCCTTCAAAACTGAGAAACAAGGAGGTGTCCTACCATGGCTAAGTTAACATCTGTAAACTCCATGGCTTGGCAATGCAGTGCTGTACAATGGACAAAATGCCTGCTGCAAATCGAGTTACAGCAGTGCATTTGGATACAAGCTTAAAAACACACACTCACTATTTACTCCCCTGGCATCCTGACTGCATGTTCATCCATGATTCCTAAGGCACTAAATTTAATCAGAGAAAACAAACTCCGATATGTTCTCATTTTGTGTTCAAAATAATTTCATTAATTCTCACATCAGAAACAGCATGTACCTTCTTTTTCAAGTTGATTTAACCTATCTCTCCCTGACTTGGGTGGAGGTAAGAGCTTTGGGCAAATAATTTAGGATTAAGAAGTCAAGATCAGTCTCAATAAAATAAATCCATACTTACGTCACAGAAGCATTGCCATTTACCTGTGGTAAATGCAATAAAAGCAGGTAGCTCAGACACAGACTCTTTCAGAAACTGTTTAAGTTCCCCAGATATTTGTCATTCTGCTGTAGTCCACCTGTGCCCCACCACAGGCTTCATATCTCAAATACTTCAGCTGTACCTATTTTATCTGTGACAAAGGTTCAAGGCCAGTTTACCCAAGGAGCTGTGCTTTTGTTCAATGCCTACTTTGACAGTTCACTTTTCATGAACATATGTTCTGTTAAATGCAACTGAACAGTAAAAAAGAATTGCCTTAGGAGCTGTGAGTTTAGCCAGCTATGAGTATGACAGAGTAAAAATGCTCCCTCTTGTTATTCCTGATCAAAACAATAAAAAAACTTCAGCATCTTCTGATGCATTTCCCCACCAATCATAGAAGTTTAAGACAATTAGTTTCAAGTTTTTCTGATGTTCCTTCCAGTTCTTGCTGGACTGTTTTTTCTGGCAACAGTTTGACCTAGTGTCCCCAATTTTTCTCCCAGCTTCTCACCATCTCAAACAGAAGTTCCCACCTTTTGTCCATTACAGTCAATCAGATACGAACTGTGTTCAATGTTTGCCTGTAGCCTTGCTGTTAAATCCATTGAATCGTGGACCTCCTGCTGCTGTGAAAGCTGACAAGTTATCTTCCAATGTCTGGAATCTGGGAAATGTAAGAATAATGATAACAGCAATAATAATAACAAAAAATTTATCCTGATTAATTACTTTTTCTCCAGCTTCAGTTTTCTTTGAGCTCACCTCCTTCAGAAAACTTCAGCATATCCCAGCTAGCACACTGAGAAGCCACTCCTGGAGTCGCTGCCCCTCCCCAGGCACACCTGGAGCTGCTTTGTCCACACCACTGAGGCAGATGCCCAGATGTGTAGACAAGGTGAGCACTAAGGGCTGGATCTGCCTCAAGGAGCCAGAAGCAGCAGCTGCCCACAGCAGTCCTGCTTGATTTAATTTGAGCCCCACAATCAAACCTATTACAAAATTGCCTCTGTTGGCAGAGAGGTAGATTGCATACTTTTTATTCATTTGAAGTGATTTCAGGGCTCCTTTGGAAGATGTTTAATTATTGATATTTGACCTAATGGGGTAAGAACAAATTTGAGAGGGTCCCACTGAGGAAGCCTGCATGGAAATTTTTCCCTTCCTTATCTTCCCTTGTCAGAGATGCCAGTTCACATGTTTGTATTGTGACTCTCTTCTTCGTTTTCTTTAGGCTTTCCATGATTAAGAAAGAATAACTAATCTCTGACTAAAATTTAAAAAAAAAATTAAGAAACAAAAAAAGTAAAATTCTGGACGAAACTATTTTAAGGAAAAGCTGGAATACTGATGCTCCTTTGAACAGCAAGCACCCAAACAGCAGAATGCATTTGAGTTAGCTGAGCTGCTGAATTAACAAAGCCAGGGTTCTTGCAGACCCATTCTCATAGGAACTCCAGTTGAAGCTTATCCCACATCTGTGACACTTCTAATCTTTATTCCTGCTTCTTCCTCTGGTCTGTTCATTCCCTGGAGTCTAATTAGGGTTGAGCTCAGTCTGAGACTTTCCATCTACTCATTGCCTGGAAAGTTGCAGGAAGTAAATACCTCCAACTTCTTCGTGAAAGCTGATCAATAGATTATTATGGAAGAAAGGCCAAACAGCCACACAAATTCTTATTAAAAGAGCATGACCATACTACCTTTCCTTCCTTTGGAACGCAAGGGGGAAAAAAAAAAAGGAGCTGCCACATTTGTTTTGAGCATTATGAGTACCTGTGCCTAACTGGGAGCGGATGAGGCTGGCATTCAGATGCAGCATTTTGAAAAAGCAAGGAAAAACTCAAAGGCTCTCCTATTGTCTGCAAGTAAGAAAGGAGGGTACTGGGTAGAAGGGGATGCATGCCTGTTCAGCTGGGTAAGGGAAACAATTAACTTCTAGTCTTTGGCTATCTTTTTTAATTGTTCATTAGAGAGCTCATCTGTGTATACTTGCAATGGAAAAAACCCATCCAAAGTATGTCACAGGCAGATGTGCGTGCTGTGCAGCAGTAACTCCTCACAGAACTCTGAGACGTAATTTCAGGAGCCAAGGGGGGAGGGAGGAGGGTATATTGATCAACCAGGGAGGCCAATAACTTGAAATAAATCCTTTCATGTTTTCTATAGCTGTAGATGAGTTGTTTAGTTTACAGAAACACAGTAAGAGTGAACAGTGCAAGTATGACCTTTGCACGTGCCTCAGCAATTCAGAAATGGCCTCCGCCTTCCCACACTCAGAAGTGCAGTGGGATGAGTGTGCTCAGGAGCAACAGTGTCGGATTCCATAGCTGCACACGCCTCCTGAACCTGTGCATCTCCTCCAGAGCACACCTGAAAAGCTAATGCTGTGCCATAACACATTCATGACAAGCAGCTGCTGGGTGAGCTTGTCTCTGCCGCTCCCCTGCCGCCTCCCTGCCCTGAGCAGCAACGCACGTGTTACTGCGCCTGCCTTCCACTCCAGCAGCTATTTTATAAATTCCTCACTATGCATTAGCCTATCGGTTTATTTACTAGAAGTCAAGCATACATTTACAACATCCCTCTCTATGAAGCATTCTTTAAGAGAGCTTCCATACTAATTAAGTTAAATGCGATAATGACACCCTGTTGATGGAACTGAAGCTAATGATAATGATGCCATACATTTAGTTGCAAGCACCTACTCAGTTAAATGAATAGGTCTATTGTTTTAACAGCACTAAGCCCCACAGCCTGGGAGACCACAGGAGAGAAAACAAAATATGTTACAATGCAGTTGCTTTGCAGGGCAATTAATAGGTTTGAAATGCACTATTCTGGCTTCGATGAACATGTGTCCAATCAATTACCCCGTCCTGGTATACAGAGATATGTACTAGTGGAAATATGGTGATTTCTAAAACTAGCATAATGAAAAATTGATGCCTTTTTAATCAAATGAACACACATTTGCTCTGTCCAGAATATATTTATTTGAACTGCAGTAGATACTTGGAAAAAGTCTTTCTTTCAAGAATGTTTGAAAATCAATAATACTCCCCAACCCTTGCTGATCAGATATCAGACCTTTTTTCAGACTGTAAATGTGCACTTAGGACTGAGTGCAAAACAATCTGAGTGATACTGCAATTCTTCATTTATATGGCACCCCAAGACTTCCCTGATTTTTTTTCTCCAAACACTCTCCCACCAATACAGTACAGTTTTGCTGTAGTGTACCCAAATTTGCTTTTCTAAAAGCATCTCCACATAAGGTTTAAAAGAAGAGGAGGTCTTTTGGGTTTATTGGGTTTTTTTCTTTCAAATTACAGTGTATCTATAGTAATGCTGATCTGAACAAATGATAGTGCTGCTCTTTATACCTGCAACAGCCAGATGAGTCTCTCATAACAGCTTTCTTCTTTGCTCTTTCTTCCATGATTAAAGAAATATTAAAAGCATTCATTCTCTCAAAATAATTTTCTAGAGCATAGAAGCTCACAGTTACATACACCATTATCCTCAGAAGGAACTGTGATAGCTACCCTACAGCCACACGCTTCCCTTCCTCCTTTTCTGGAATTCCCTTTCTGTGAGATGAAGACCATGCCACCCCCTGCAAGCTATCGCTGAATAGCTGCCTTAAAATTACCTTTCTCAAAACATCACTGCCTGAACAAACTTTCTCACCTATTTCTGTGGTGGGTGAAGTCCCAGGCTAAACAGGGGCACCCCTTGCCCTCCAGCAGTGCTGCTCCCTCGCAGATCACCAGCTGAGGGCCCAAACTCTTGCCCAAGCCCAGCATCCCAGGTACCACTGGGGACGGAGAGCAGCTCAATCCAGGAGCTGGACAGCTCCAATCTTCCCTGTCCACTGTGGCTACACCTATCTTAATGCAGACCATGCAAGCAAGTGATCTCAGCCAACTGCATGGAGTAATAATAATTCCAATAATTCTAGCGGCACAATTTGGTCTAGAGGACAGATCAGCTACTTGTGTTTAAGCCACGGGGTCTGCCATATTATTCTTTCTTTCTGCTTCCTACCCCTCTTTGGCTAAAAGCACATTTTTGATGGTAGCCTGCTCTTCTGATCACACACTCGATTTTGCAAGACTGACTAAATATCTTGCAAGTAATTCACAGACCAACTCATGGTTGCTCACATTAACATGCAATTAATTTCTGGCCCTAAGATAAGCTATACTTTGCCATTCATTCCTGTAAACTCCCATGCACATCCTTAGCATGACATCCATAAACACTTTCATCAAAATCACCACAACTATTCAGATACACAAATTTAAAGCACATCCATATATGACTGCAAGATTTTGGCCTGTTTCTGCTCACATTTCATGTCTATTGAACCCTTGACTTGGCATATTTAGAAAACATCTGCTGTAGTTAACAGAGTCCATACACCTATTTTTCCCATCTTTTGTTTTTATGTTCACCCTCAAAGTCATGACAGCATCAAGGGTAAATGGCAGCAATATGCTGTGTGTATGAAGAGAGAACCTAATAGATACCATCTCAGACTGATATATATGGGAAACCAACACATCTTTAAACCCATAAGATCTGCAGATGTCATCTATGGCCTGTAGATTACAAACTTTTACTGTTTTATTTTTACAGTTGATGATTGTAAAATATAAAATTTTGCATTATCACTGTGTAATAGCACAAGCTTTAGAAACATGCTACTACAGAAGAGAGCATATATTAAGAGACAGAGTATTCAAGGGAGCCTTATAATGCAATTTTAAGCTCTACAGCTGATTGTAGAATAAAACCGTAAAGCCAGATATGAAACAATGTTTGCTAGTAACAGAAAAGTGAAAACTTTATTAAATTTCTGGGACTTCGGAAACAGACAAGGAAAAAACAGATGCATAGAGGACATTTAATTAAGGATAAAGACTGTTTGAGTCATGCTGGGGCATCTGGTCACCCTACATTAAAGTGAGCATGACAGTGAATAATAAAGTATGTAAGAATGACATTAAAATAACTGAAAGGCAGCTACACAAGCTGATATGAGCAAGGAAGTCTTGAGTTAAGGTCCCTGTTCCTCACTTTAAATCACCCTCCTGTGGCTGAACCACGATGCAGCCACACTCGGTGACACTATTTTTAAGGCCAGGACAAGATTGGAGGCACTAATGGCCAGAAAAGACCTCCAAATTTTACAGAGACCAAATGGGGCTGCACTGCCTTGTAGAGCTGTTTGAGCCCAGCACACTTCCCAGTAGCTTCTCCTGCTCCTGGTTTTCCAGCATGAAAAGTGTGGCACGGGCTGCCCTTCAGGCCCTGAGTTATCCAGTGCCCCAAGATCCAAAACTTTCTGTCTGGTCACAGCCCAGGGCATGTGATGGGAGACAGCAGTGACTGTGATTTTAAAAGTTACCCTCTTCATGGTGTCCCCCAGTACTTTCCTGCAGAGATTTTGTTCCTACCACTGTCTTCCAGTAACAAGCCCCAGAGGAGAGAGGGGGGAACAGAGGGAGGATCACAGGAAGCACAGAGAGCACAAAGCATCAACAAGCACATAAAACTCCTCTGTCTTTTAGCTAATTTTTCGCATACAAATCCAGTGCTGAATCCCATTATGAAGATTTTTTGATCCCAGAGGTTAATGCCTACCAAACTCATGCCAGGTCAAAGTCTCAAAGACACTGTGTCCCTTAGAATGTTGTGGAAACAAGAGGGGCACAACTCATGTCCCCCAAAGGGCACGCTGAGGTGGGGAGTCCACAGAGAAAAACGATGCAGTCACCCAGACTCTGCAAGTAGCTTCAGCCACAGTTTGTGCCTTTATTGAGTACATTTACATGGCCCCAGTTTTTATCCCAAATGGACATCTCTCCATCTGAACATCTCTCCTCACAGTATTCTCCTGAGCAGTCTTCATGGTGTCCAAGAGGGGTGACCTTATACCGCTGCCCTAGGATAAAATTCAATTAAAAAGTCTGTCAGCCAAGAGAGGCCGATAGAGAGCCAGGCTTCATTAGTTCCCATGCTCTCAGCCCTGTACGGTGCTAAACCAGAAATGTTTTTATTCTTCCAATTTCTTTGGTGCATATGCTAATTTTTTGCTCTACATTAAAAATGTCACAACCCAGGGTTAGTCCCCCTCCCTCCAGCTCATCAAAAGAGAACTCTCCTGAAATGCAATGATCTTTTTCCAAATCTACTGAAAAATGTGTTGCAAATTATTTCGAGACACAGGGGAGCCCTACAGCTTTGCAGTTTCTACATGTGAAGGCTACAGCATCATCTTATTTGGAGCAAAACCGGGGATAAGAGCCAGACAAAGTCATTCAAGATGCCAGTCGTGCCAAGCCCCCCTTGAGTGAATTCTAATTTTGCCTGTAATCAGGTGCAAGATAAAAATATCATTTCTTTGCTGGGCCAGGAAGGAATTACACCTCTTACTAACCCCACCTTCATGGAAGAATTAGAATCAAAGAAGAAGAACAAAAAGCAGGAAAAATAAGCAAGTGTTAGTCTGTGCAACCCTAAATCTGGTATTGGCTCACTTTCTAAGTAATACCTGTGGGAATTTGCTTTCTGTTTTTAGAGTCTGGCTTGACCATACTTTCTCTGCAACAATGTTCAGTCTCTTACGTTTGCACTTGTCTCCAGTATCTGGAGCAGTATGTGCAAAATTTGGCACCATGTGACCTTCTAGAAAAACATTACCCCACATGCACCCATGAGCCTTTAACAGCAGCTCCTTCCTCTACTGCTCCCCCCATCACTAATCTGTTCTGGAAGACTGGTCCTCAAGCTGTTTTTTTCCTTTTTTAAATATGCCATGCACATGGCAGATGAATAAAAAACAGCAGAATTTGAGTAAAGAGACAGAGGCAACAGCATGAAGTGTTCTGAAGAGATAGGAGATCAAAAAACGTTTCGTTCCTACATCCCTTAAAGGTCTATTCATATATACAATAGGCTCATCATATCTGGAATTACTTTGCACGGGAGCTCAGCGTGTGTGCACTTTTATCAGCTGCCTTCCAAAAGTGCATGCCTTTAGGAAGGACAGCCTGGAACAGGCAGGAGAGCTGGGCAGACAAAGCTGGCCGCTGATGCTAGGAGCAGAAAGTCCAGCCTTGCTGGCAGCCAGTTTTCAGACACTCAAGTGTGAGGTTTTGAAAACAAACACACTTGAGATGAAACATACACACATACACATACAAACACATATATATATGCATCTGTGGAATTAGGTATCCATGGAAGCATGGGATGGTCATGACAGACATTTGCATCCCAGTGCCCTGAACCCTGTGTTATCATTACCCTGACCAGGGTATTTTCCTTTTCCTCCTGGGAGCTCCCTCTGGTCAGGGGTCCTCCAGCAGGGACGGGAAAGGGGAGACAGAGCTTGTGGAAATGCAAGAATTATCCTGTGCAGGGAGGGTTTTTTCCCTCCCTCCTCTCTGCTAGCAGTGGTACTTCAGCTCAGGTTGAAAGAGCTCGATAAAAGCTGTCTGAAAACATCCTTCCCAAGGTGCCCTCTAAATGAGAAGGTGAAATGGGAAATTAAAAAAAAAAAAGTAGTATGGGAATGGTTTCAAGTATCTGCTCTCTTTCCTTGAAAGCATCTCTCTTATTTTCTGGCCAGCCCATCCTCTAAGTGCCCCTTCCTTTGGGAAAAGCCATGCCTCATGAGATGCTGCATCCCAGGCAGCCATAAATACATTACCATTTTCAAGTAGGTGTCAGTGGGTTTAGGGAGGTCTGGCTCATGATATTTTAGTACCTCTCTTTGACAATATTGCCCAAAACCACAATGCTGATGTCAATATTTCACAAATATTCATTGGAGAAATAAAAGCAATAAACAATATATATGTTTTATCTCCAAAAATGGGAAAAGGTACAGGAATATTGGAGTTTAAATAAGTATTGCAGACATCAATGGTAAAACAAGACTTCTAAATAGGTTGGCATAAGGAAAGGCCAGCATTAACATCACTTAGCATTAACTCTTCCTCCACATAACACCCAAACAGCATTTAAATATCAAGGAAAAAATACTTATAACTGAACTGGAAGACACAAATGGTCTTACATCGGAAGCAACACCACCACCCCCCTCTTTTTACCTACATATCTGGACTCTTTTATTTTAGCCTGGAACACTGGGATGTTAGATTTGAAGTGGCTGCTTTAATCTCTGCTCTTCTGCAGCCCTGGTCTGCTCTCAACTCTCTGCCAGTTTGACTCCTCTGGCTCTGGTGTGGCTGTATCAGAGCACCTGGGGGGCATTTAATTTGGTTGTCAGTCCTCCAGAGCCAGCACAGGCTCCTCAGCTGCGTCGGCTCTGAAGGACTGATGGGAATAAAAAGTAGGTAAGAACTTATTTTTGTGACTGAAGTCAGCAGATGCAACTCTGCATAGAGGTAGCAGATGTGTCGAGTAAGAGCATTTTTAAATGGTGGCTTCTCAAAGTGAGATTTTACTGTAAGTTATATAGCACACCAGCTTTGTGATCTCTCAGCCCTGAGACTGTCCCTGTAATATTAATTGTATACTTTCCAAAGTGCTACCCTAAACACTTTTCACAGTGCTAGCAGAAGTAGTAAGAAATGGCCAGTACCTTCCAATAAATATAAATTTCCTCTTACTTCTGAGGTAATCTAATCCATACAGATGCATTTCAAGGTCTGTCAAAGTTATTCAGGCTCATTCCACAGCAGCCTGAACACCCTCTGCCCTGGAGTTTTACCAAGATATACTGTGGAAAGAAATCCAAGAGTAGGTGAATTGGTAATATGAGCTATTTCTGGATAAAACTGTGATATTTATTAGGCAAATAAACCAACAAATGAAAAACACAAAGAAGATGCCAAACACAAAAATGACACTCCTGTCACTGTGAGAAACATTGAGAATTGTTCAACCTGAAAAAAGCATAAGATTTAATAAACTGTTCTTGCAGACGTGGTTATAAGTAAGTTTAGCAGCAATAGGTTTTACTGCTATTTGGGCTTAGAACCAAAAGCACTGATGAAGCTCAATGGCCAACATTATTCAGGGGAGAGCTAAATAAAAGTCATTGTAGCAGAACTCCATGGCATGCAAATATCCAAGCATGAATAACATGATGCCAGCTCACACTGGTCCTTCTGTCTTCTTGTATCAACAGTGTGGGTGTCAGCAGATGCTACCCCAAATACACCATCAATTTTGCAACCCAGGAAACCCAACCACACGGCAAGGGACTTAGAAATTTGAACAAGCTGATCCCACGGCACAAGCAGGCCCCCTGTGGTGTGCAGAGAACAGTGCTTAATCTTTTCCTATCAGGATTCTATCCTTCAGCTTGTAACACCTAACCTCAGGGGTCTGTGAGGCTCAAGTAATGCAATGAAAACCTTGCACATAAAATTTGTACATTTCCACCTCTAACATGCAAGTCTCTCCTGAGTTCAGTGCCTCCATACTTTGGGAGCAGCTCCCTCACCCTCACACAGATCTCCCCAGCAGCTGCAGCCCCCACAGCCCTGCCCTGTCCCCCTGCTGGGAGGCTGCCCTGGGCCTCTCACCCTCTGCCCCTGCCCCAAGCCTTCACCCCCGGGCAGGGGCAGGCACTGGCTGCCTGGGGAGGGCAGGAGAGCAACCACATCTGCCATGGTTCAACCCCAGACAGCAACCAAGGCCCAGGCAGCTGCTCACTCACTCCCCGCTCTGTGGGATGGGGGAGAGAAGCAAAAGAGTAGAAGTGAGAAAACTCGGGGGTTACGATAAAATTTTATGGGGTAGATATCCTGGGAGGTGCCAGGATGAAGGACGCTTCTGCTGGGGACATTCCAGCTCCCCAGTGCCCTGTGGCACAGGGCAATGAGAGCTACCAAGGAAAAAAATGTTCCATAGAGGATCAGAACACTTCCAGATGTTGGGGACTTGCACAGATAGGTCAGTGAGTGCACATGTGGTCCCAAGGACCTGCCCTCACCTCAGCCAGCTCCCCGAGACCACAAACAGGGAGGAAAGGGCCCATTACTCCCCATGCATTCACCACCTTTGTCTAACAGAACAGTGCAGAGCACTGCAGAGGCTCCCGTTTGCTCCTGTGATAAATAATTTGATAAATAAGCCCTATCTTTATTCAAGTGGCTTTCAAATCATGTGGCTGGCCTGGGCTAGTCCCAGAAATGGAGAAATCACCCCAGCCTATGCAGGGACCTCAAGAACAGAAGCAAAAGGAAAAAAAAAGTCTAGCAAACACTAAGATGGAATTTAAAATCCTGGTCATCCTTCATCACCTCAGACTGTAGACCTGGGTTACAAGTAAATTTTATTTTCCTGTAATAAAACATTCCTCTTTACAACAGGAACATCAAGCTGACATTTGAAATACACCATTTGACTGGAGTTACACCAAGAGTGAATACTGCAAAGTGACTGCATCACTGCACATGGCTGACAGTAATTATTAATAGGACTGCTCTTCCTTTGATAGGCATGCATTACAGGTGGCTGAATAATGAAAACATTTGTGAACAATTGTTTGGTGGCAGAAAGAAAACCTTCTGCCAAAATTTTAATGCTTAAACACAATGCAATTAACCAGCTCCAAAGCCCAGCTCTTGCAAAAGCAGGATCGTTTTCACGACACCTGCTGAGCTCTGCAGGAGCACACGCAGCAGCGGTGTTTAGAAGGTCAAGAGAGGATGAGGCAGAGGCAGTTAGACTCCCAAACCACCCTCCCTAAGCCACACGAGTTAGTGGGGAATTATTTTTACTTGGATTCAGTCAGAAGCATATACTGCTAGAGCAATATGCAGAGAAGGGTGAATGGAGTCCCGACCCAGCAGGCACCTCTGCAACCATATAACCACCCTATATAATGCTGGAACCCACAGTATATCTGCTGCTGAAAAGAGGAGGGAGAAGTCTCTTTAGCTCTTCCAGTAAATCTGAATCAGGGTTATGTCTGTAATAGCAAAGGGATTCACAGACTAAATCAGAGAGGATCTCTAAATCCAGGAACTGAATAAAAATGTCAGCATGAAACGAACAGTAATGGCCACATTTCCATCCCAAAATCAGAAAAACAGATTTTGGCTTGCTAAGAGAGGCTAAGGAATTAGCCTTTTTTACAATTTGTTTATGAGAATATCTCAGGAGGGCAGGAGGAAAAAAAATCATTCTTCATTAAAAGAAATGCTAAAAAAATAATACTATGACAATACAACGGACCAAACTTAAAATCCATTACCCTTAATCAAACAGGGACAGCCACATGTAGCCCATGCTGAGCTCGAAAAGCAATGCCTGACATGCAAGTGTTTCTCCTGCCAGTGCTCGTACATTTCATTTAATCCCAGGCGCCTGATGCTGCTCCTCACCCGAGGCACGCTACAAGCTGAGCCCACCCTGTGCCAGTCGTGACCCCAGCCTGGAACTGCCCTTCCCGGCCTGACCTCAGACCTCAGTGCCACGGGCTCACCAAAGCTCTCGGCCAGCCCGTGGCTCTGTGTGTTTGGGTAGCTCGGGGTGCAGCTCTGGCTGGCGATGCGCTGCCCCTGCCTCGCTGTCCTTCGCTGGCCAGCACTGCCCTCGCTGCTCCCGGGCAGGCAGGGCACCAGCTGCCTCCTCCTTCTCCTGACCGCCTGTCCACCAGAGCACCTGCCCGGGAGTGCCAGCATCTCCGGATCTGTCATCAGGGCTCCCACACAAATGCTCACTGAGGGCTGACACTGCACCTCTGGGAAAGGGCAGTGTGTCTGGCATGTCCCCAAAGCTCTTCCGCGTGAGTTTTCTACCATAACAGAGCCATGACTGCCTGCAGCCTGATCCAGGGCAGCAAGATACCCGGAATGATTTCACCAAGCCATGCTATTTTCCCTCTCCATTCATGATCTCTTTCTGCTTTCTTTTCTGCCTGTTTTTAAGTCACACAATTTTCAGGTAGTAAAACTTTTATAAAACATATGAGATCAAACTAAATAAACTGATTTAAAAATAGATTAGGCTAAATGACTAAAACACTGAAAAGAATAGTCACTTAAAGCATTTCATAAAATCAAAGAAAGGTTTGCTTTGGAAAGGACCTTAAAATCATCTCGTTCCAACCCTACTGCCATGGGCAGGGACACCTTCCTCACTACCAGGGTGCTCAAAGCAATTTCCACTGACTGGCCTTTGCAGTATCCTTTAAAGAAATGCATACTTTAAATGTAGGATCAAACGTTTTTGTAACTTCATTTTTAGAAAATGAATGTCACCAGTTTTTACTAAAAAAGCCTCCAAGCATTTTTACTTAATCTTTTAAAGAGAAATTAGTAAATGCAGTTGGCTGTCTGTAGGAACAAATAATCAAAGAGCCTGAACTGTAAATTGTCCAAAACCAGAATACATCCTTCACCTGGGCTTGTAATTGATGCCAGCTATTTCAGAGCAGCAAATAGCAAAGGTTTACCACTTTTCTCCCACATTAAGATTTTGGCATTTCAGATCTATATTGGCTTTATGATCTTAAAGAGTAAGTGCTATCTGACATTGACTGATAGGGCAACAGTTATTCCAGGGTTTGTCTAGTCCACTTACATGAGAAAGAAGGAAAGATGACAAGCATGGAGTAACAGGAAGCCCCCAGTTCAGATGAGTGAAGCCCACACAGGGACCTGCCTACTGAGGATTTGAAGTCACATCACCCTCTGGGGAGTGACTCCAGGACTGGATCACTTCCACAACTTCAGGTGGGAAACACCAGCTGTCCCCAGCATGTGTGAGCAAAGTTGGACTGAGGAAAACAGTCACCACAAACAACCTTGGCCAACTCTTCAAGTCCAACTTCAACTCTGTGTCAATTAAGGGAGAGGAGCAGCTGGTGCCAGCTTCAGCATCAACACCTGCCTGAAACGACACGGAGGCAGCAACCAGCATGAACCCTCTGGGAAGGAGGACAGTGCTGGCAGGAAGAATTTGAGGAGCACGTTGGGAGGCCAGTACCTAAAACTGAAGTCACTGTAGATCTCGCTGGACAGCACTGCCAGAAAAGCCTCAGTCACAGACGGAATGAAGTCAGACGTCAGCAAAAGTGTCAAGGGCTGGAATCCCCAGGGCTTCAGGCCAGCCCCTCAAAGACCTACAGAGAAAGGGGAAAAAGCTGTTGCATCTCTTTGAGGTTGCTAAAGAGTGATATAAATGTAGATATACACAGATAAGAGCATTGCCAAATCCTGCTGCAGGATCCCTGAATGTTGCCATGCCAAATGCCAAATCTTTCATTACAGCAAAATTTCCAGCTGCCTCACTTGAAAATGAATTGTTTCTTTTCACTAAGGCAAAGCTGTCACATGCCAAAGTAAAAAAAAAAAAAAAAAGGCCAAATAAAATCTGCTGCCTCTCATTAGATCAAAGGTTGGCAGAAGAAATAAACCACAAAATGACATTTATTCAGAAGAGCAATAGACTACAGTCATTTGTCACTTTTAATAATACTACAGTTGTAAAATTATGATAATGGAAATCAAGTTACCCTAATGGTAATAAAATATTTGTAAACTAAACTTGTTCATTTTGACTATAAAAAAGACATAGAAATAATTCAACTGCAGGGAATAAAATTGAAATGGGTCTGTAATTACATAGATTTTTAGCATCTTTTTCTGTATGAAAATAACTAACTGCTGATGACTCCCACATTTCTGGCACCTTACTCTGCAAAACAAAAGATTAGAAATATGTACCAGATGTACAGAAAAGGGGCCTGCAGCAACATTTCAGAAGTGATGCATACATTTCTTCCCATTTCTCCTTCTTATTAGTAGCATGCCAAGTGTCATATCTCATTAACCAAGTGAGCCTGTATGCCAGCGAAACTTCACTGAGTCAAGAGAACAGATAGAGCACCATTAATGAAGTCCCTGGATCTCAAAATCCTCCTCATCACCAGCAAGGAAAATACTGGAGGATTTTTGGTGACTTTAATAAACAAGCATGCTGTCAAAAAGCATATTGTTGTGACCTGACATGGCTTTTTTATACTATAAGACCTGCCTTCAAAGGTTTGATTAATTCAAGGTAAGGATTGCAAGAAATTCACCACTTTTCTCTAACCCCTCAGGTTTCTTTGAATTCTATTTTGACCTAATTTCTAATTATTTCCCTGGAACATTTAATATAAAACAAGTTCCAGGGCTTTCAGCTGTAAAACATGCCAGTCCCAAAGGAAAGAGGGTGGGGAACTGAAGAGCACCATAGTATCCTGGGTTTATCCTAGGCTACATTCCTAGATTCCTTTTGCTGCTGTTTAAGATTTTAGTTTGTTTTAGATTAGGGCCATGTGAGTTTCTCAATTACATCTGGATTCTAGGAAAGTCAATTTTTTAAAATCTAAGAGTAGTGCCAGTGCATCTCACAATTTTGAACATGACTTCCTCTCAGATTGGATCTAAACTGTGCCAAAATCAATGAGATTGGTACTTCACCTCAGACCCACCACAGATGATAAACAAGAATGGATTTTGAAACTGGATGACCTGACTGATTGCACTGGAAATTTTTCAGGTTTTGAAATGGCTTTGACTGCAGGGACTTGTTTGTCCTGCATCAGAAACTTACAGAGAAAATGTGGACCTTAAGGAAAATGGCAAGAAACCAAAAACTGAAGCCAATATATAAAGGCATGCCAAAATTCTTGCCAGCAAGGTTTTTATAGCTGCATTTAAAACCATTCCCTACTGTTTGTTTGGGTTTGTATTGTGGGGGTTTTTCTATTTAAAAAGGCTGCAATCAGCACTATACAGTGCTCCTGCCATTGAGGAGGGAACCCAGAACAGCAGCTTCTGAGGACTTCAGAAGTCCACAATGTCTGCAAGTCCACCATATTCTTTGAAGAAAAACTATAAAACCCAAGCATCAGTAATTGTATCAGTTAAAACCATATCAGTAACCTGAATAACTAATGTTAATATTGAAGTAGCCAGCAAGGATACTTAGCAGATAAGAACAATTGTCCTCAAGTTCCTTTCCTGCAGCAGAATGAGACTTCAGAAAGTAAATATTTTATCTCCTTTGTTGTTATTTATGGAATTACAGGGGTTTTGCTTCAATATTGTCTCCATAAGCATGTTTCTGGTAATTATATATGCATATATTTGTATATAGTATTTATCACAGACTGAAAGGATGAGTCACTTGCTTTGAATGCAAGTGTGCTCGAGTATCCTAGGACAGGTTTCCTGTGTGGATCTTGGCACAGCACACAGGGTGCTCTTGTGCTGCAGCCAGAGACATCGTTTCAGTACGTGTGGGCAAATTGGAATCAGCTTTAATCCAGTGAAGCCACAGTCTCAGCTGGGGCTGTGCACAGTTGGGCCACACTGCTGGACTTTGCTGCCAGCAGTGCTGGACCAGGAATTCTGGAGCTGGGTCGTGGGATGGCTCTTCCTCTGGTGCTCACCAGGCCAAGCACATTTACTAGGCAGGAAGGGGTCTGACTGAAAATAAATAGGTCTGAGCTTTCCACTCAAATCCACGTGGCACCACACATACAAAAAATTTCCCCTCACTGGTGAACTCTCTGGTGAAAGCCCCTTGGATGGTCTGTGGTCTGTTCCTGTTCTCAGTGTCACATTGTGCCAACACAGCCCTTCCCTTCGCCTCTCTCTGGGGATGGACCATGCCACACATGCAGAGACTGACTCGTGCAAGCCCAGCGGGGCTCATTAGCCTGTGCTTTAATTACATGCTTATGAGGACCAGATCCAGCCCTGGAAACTGCGGGCCCACTCTCCAAAGGCATGGAAGAGATTTCAGAAAACCTTGCCTGATGGGAGCTGCTCCAGGAGAAGCTCACCCAAGTGTCTATTGGCTAACTGCTGAAGTAGAAGAGAAAATTATTTGGAAGCAAAGTGCAGTGGTATCTCCTCTAGCTTACTTTGCAGCCAGCTCATGCCCAGCCAGGCTTACTACTTCTGGTTCCAGTCCTCTGCAATGGTTCAGAGGATTTTGGAAAATCTCTGCTGTGCCTGAGCATGACACAAACAGAGCCAGCTGACGTGCAGCTGTGGCCAGCTTGTATGTCTTTCATCCTAAGGGTAGACAGGCCCATTGAAGAAGCATTTAGATGCTGTGCTGGCACATAGTCCTCGAAAACACGGCTCTCTGCAGGTGTAAACACCCCACCAACATCTGCCAGCTGCAGGAGGCAGGACAGAGTAACCAAGCACAGCATCCGATTCAGTTAAACATTGTTTTACCACTTACAACTTACTGGTTGTATAACTTCTTAAAATATCATCATGCAACATCTAAGAGACATGCAAGTGTAGTTGGCTTTGGTTGGTTTGAGGTTATTTTTTTTCCTCTTCAACTGAAGGTAATGATAGTAATCTCTGGAGTGAAAACACTCATGGCAGCTCAATCAACTCATACCCTAATTCACCTCAAAAATTAAATTCCTTCATTTTACTAAAAAAAAAAAATCACATGTGCTGGAATAAAATCTAAGTGATTTTTCAAGACATGCACAAATGCACAATCCACCCAACCAATAATACCCAAATCTAACAAACAGTCTCAGAAGCACCAATGAGGTTTCACACTCTGTTTAATTTCCTTGTGCAAAACTTAGTATGCATTTATGTCCTCAAATCTTCCAAGTGTCCCAAGTGTCAGGGAAAATTGGGTCAATAATATGCTAAACATAATTTTCAGTCTTTGAGAAAACAATGCATGAATCCAAGATCCTGACACTCATCAAATGTTCTAGGTGCCAATGCAATTATTCAGTTCTGACCATTCACTGTAGTTTTAGGAATATGCTCAATTTTAGTCCAAATCATGACTTTGACACAAGAGGAAAAAATAAATGCTGTCACTAGTAGTAGGAGAAGAAACAATATATTATTACACAAATCCAATAGATCCTGACTCTGTCATGGGACTGACTGAAGCAATGAAACTCAGATGGATAAATGTGGGCTACAGCCCAACACTTCTCAGCCTGCTGGCCCTCACGATGCACACACTGCTGCCAGGGCCACCCTAGGCTGATGGAATGATACCCATTAATTTCAGAGGCATTGGCTCAGTCACTACATTTCCCAGAGCTGATGTGGGAGGCCCACTGAATCAGAACATGCCAGAGAAGTGTCTGGCATACACCAAGAAATACAATATCTGCAGTCCAGAACTAAATTACAGGCTGAGAGGTTAATTTTGAAAAATGCCTTTTTAAAGATGATACATATGTTCTTTTATATATATGTTTATATCAGACACAGAACACTGCTACAAACACACCTCAAGCCTGCTGTCAATATCTTAGGATGAAGGACAACTAAAATGTGTGGTTTGTTTTCCTTTTCTAAGAGTCATAGGACCTTATGTTCCATGTTCATCACTTTGCCTCTTTCTAGTCCTTAAAATAGCACGCATATAAGAGGAGACTGAATGAAGTGCTTCACACAGCCTTGTTTCCAGATATAACCTAAATGAATTTTGCACATGATTGGAATCATTTGCTGTTTATTTAACTTCACAAGTGTTTTGGAAGATCTCTTGTAACACCGACTGTTTTTCTCTGCTGGGCTGCTGCTTTCACTGCCTCAGGCAGTTTCCCTCTGTACAGTCACAAAAAGGGATGTGGTCTTCTGGACTTTATGGCCATTGAGTGAGGGTCGTCAAAAGAGAACTGCAGGACAGACTACTCAGCCTGCAAAATCTCTCTCCATCAGCCCAGCACTATCCCCACCCAGTGGGGCTTGCTCCAAGCAGCTCACTCACATACAGTGCCCAGAGAGCCACTGAAAGGTGTGGAAGCTTTCACTGCTGCCCTAACAAGTGGGCTTAACCACCAAAGAGCATCTCCTCCTGAGCAGTCTGCCAAATATGAACACAGGCTCAGAGATTTTTGCTTTTTCCTTAGCCGTAGGCTGGACTCTGAGACTTATCTCATCCCTGCCTGTGCTGCCCAAGGACTATGTGCCTTAAATTACAATTTTGGTAACCATGGTGAAATGCGTGGTCCCACTTCTTATGAATAAAAACTTTCCCAAATATCTTTTAGTGTGACTGCCCGTGAGGAAAAACTTATTCTTTTACTTCCTTTCCTCCCTGCTCTCAGCTCTGATGAATACAAAAGATGCATCAAATTTTTTCCACGTTGAAAAAACCTCCAATATTATTCACAGGGCCATGAGGTATAAAACTGCAGTCAGTGCAAAGAGGTCAGCCCATACAAAGCATTCACATATTCTTGGCTAAAATAGCTGTGTTTTTTTTCTCTGAACATAGTCACTCTCAGGAATATAGATTTTTCTGAACATCTTAGTGTTCATTATAACTATCAAATTTAGGATTTGCTCTTGACTTGCAATTTCCATGCACAGGTCAAGTAGTCAGTTCTAACAGCTCCACCACCAATTTCTCACAGACACTCAGTGATTCCCTTTTAATTCTCCCTCATTTGCCCAATTAGCATTCTGTTAATTAAACACAGAAAGTGCCTTTACTTTCCTCAGAAAAACACATTCCTGCTTAACCCTTGATTTATATATGTAACTCTGCAGGCTGTTTCAATGAGATTAGAGTTTGCACATGGTTTTTGTTCTTGGTTAGTAGATATTATTCTGAGGAAATCTTGCATTATAACACCAGACTAGCTGTCTGGAATTTATACTGAAGTTTTGCCTGGTGTAGTTTGACTGCTGAGATAATTAATAGTCTTTAGTAACCATGATTCCCTGCCTGTGAACTTCAAAGACAGCAGCAGTTTAATATACTTTCTTTGACTTTAAATAGCAGACAGTTATTACAACATTACATGATTTGGAAGTGAGGGACTGTACAGGAACTACTAATTGAAGTTGGCTAGAGGGCTCCACCACATCTACCTTGAGTCAAGCTGTGTAGGGGAAAAGAATTATATGATTTTTCTAATAATTTTCTCTCCATTTTCATCTGAACTCTGTCAAACTTAAATTATTCTATTATCCAGTTTATATTTCAACACATTACCATGTGCCTGTCCCAGAACCACCCAGTGCTTAGGGACTTCCAGCTGTGGGCTCTGCCTTCCACCAGGCTTACACAGCTCCATTCTCACCTCCTGCTCAGCCCGAGGCAACATCAGGATTTGTGCCTGTGTGCCAAGAACAAAAGCTGGGTATTTCAAGTCCCTTCACAGGTCTTCAAACACCCTGAGAAACATCTCCACATATTTCCTTTCTGTTCTTCTGCCACTTCGTTTCTATGCCACATCTTTAACAAGTACAAACCAGATGTTTTGTAATAACACCAATTAGCACAGCAATTAGAGCATCTCTCTATATCTTCAGTGGTGTGGGTATGAGTCTGTTGTGCTCTTGCACCAAAATTTGCTGCTGCTCCATAGAGGAAGCACATGGCTTTCTCCTCCTCTGAGGCCAGCTGTCAAACCAGAGGCCTGTGATGCCCAGGTTGTGGCACAGCGTGATGGATGAGACTGTGCAGTTCCCGGAGGGTTCTGTGGGCCCAGCTCTGCGTGTACCAGGTTACAATTGCAGGACCAGAGCCTGGACCCTCCTGAGCTCCTTGAAAAATACCTCCTGGTTTGCAATTTCTGTGCTTGCTGCACTTGTAGTTATAAAAGCCTGGTGCATCTTGAGACTGCCACGCAACTGCACCAGCAAGGTGTTGAAGTGTCCTCTGTGGGCAAGCAGACTAGGTATATGTAAATATATACTGATGAATCTAAAAAGGAATAAAACTTTACGTGGCTTTCCCCAAAACCAAATGCATAATTTCATCCTTTCTGTTAGACCCCCAACGTGACTTCAGAATGGTATGAACCCCAGGTCAAAGGAAGTAAAAGCTATTCTCCTTTTGTAGACCAACTTTCCCATGTTTAAAAACCTCAGAATTAAATAGCTTATTTCCCCCTACATTCCATTGCTGCAGGCTGTACCATCTCAACATGTTCATTGTCTCAAAGACTTTGCTTGGTTTTTAGTGTCCTGGACAGGAGCATAAACACTAATAGACCCCATCTCCAAGTGGAAAGATTAAACAACTTGCTAAAAAAATGTACACAGCGTTCACAGGAGAAAAACAGACAGTTTAGATACCTAGATGACTATACTACAGCTCAAGCCATTGAATTCATCTTCCTCTTAACTGCAGCCAAGTTCACAGAAGCTCTGTGAGCACAGCTGTGCCTATGTGGAGACACTCTCCCATAAGCTTCCCTGTAGCCCTGCAAAAGGAGGGGGCTCTTATAGCAGAAATTCCAGACAAAATGCTGCCTGATTTACAAACGGTAAATGCATTTACCTCTGTGATATCTGGACTGAGTTAAGATTACCAGCCCTTCTTGCCCACTATTAGACTTGAAAACAATCCATTCAATTTTTCACCAAGGACTGATGAAGCCAAGATATGGCAAGAGATTTCATGGCAGTGTTTCTTCCAAGGCTGGGCACAGCATTAAACTGGCTGGACTAACCCACATTCCAGCCATTGCCTCAGTCAGAGCCAGGACACAGGTAAGGCCACGGGACTGCCCTCCAGCCCTCGGCTCCCTGCGAGGCAGGGCAACAGCACCGCTTTGCCTTTGCTGACCTCTGAGAAACAACCTCGGCTTCCTTTCTTCTGCGTTTCTGAGGATTTCTAGATTAGGGAAAAGCCCCTTTTTAGAAAACAACCAAACAAAAAGCTCACAACAACAAAACAAACAAAAAAACCCCCCAAACAAACAAGACCAGGTGGCTAAGGATGTATATAGTTAATTAATAGGCAAATAGTTAACTAGCAGTGCAAACTGTATAAAACTCTGCACACACATCTGATGAAACCATGAGATGACCAGAAAAGGCCACGAAGCCTTTTGCAATGAACTCTCCATGTAGGTGAAGGAGTCTGTTGCGGTGCCTTTTTAAGCGTGGCACGGCGTAGCAAGCCACAACCTCAGAGAGCATGGCCACATAGCCCAGCAGCGATAAAGGAGGCANCAATGGGAGAGCGGGGAAGGGAGAACAATCTGGAAGGGGAGGCATACAGGGTAGAAAAGGGGAGGAGAGATACAAAACCAATAGCAGTAACAAAAGGTGCATACATAGTGATGAGGGAACAAAGGATCTTGGGAGGAGCCAATCCGCTCACCCTAACGGCCTGGCTGCTGCCTTTCAGGAGATTGAGGCTTTTGGTTTTTGGCCTTATAGGCCACCACCCAGGTCCGCACAGGAGTCTTAACATAAAATCATGTCTGTATAAATGCATTAGAGTCTGACTCCCATTTTATTCAGCAGACACAAAGACTACTGCACAAGTACTGCTACTGCACTTGTACTGCTGCCCCATACCTATTCTTGCGATCTATGTGCATTTATACCTCAAATATGAGAATTTATCTGAAGCTTACAGTTAACTAGTCACCAGTTCATAAAGTTTTTCATTCAACTAAAGAACAAGAATAGCACTACATAACACAAGTGACGAGGCAGAAAAAACAAGACACGTTGTCTAATTTACAGCAAATCCAACATCTGCAGTTTTTTAGGCAAATTTTTCCAGCACAAGTACAAATAATAAAGGCACAAATACCACAATTTATGAAGCATTTTGAAGAAGAGGGGAAAAGCAAAAAAAAAAAAAGAGTCTACATTCATTAAAAATAGTGCGGCCACATTTAGATTTAAAAAGTAAATGTGCACGTTGGAACCCAAGCTGCAGAATTTCTTACACTTTTCTTACAATTTTCATAAGACTCAGCATCCAAGTTTTGGTTACCATTTAACATGTTCCACACAGGCTTCTTCATCTAGAAGGCTGTTGCTACTTATGTAGCCAGTGCACTTGAGGTAATACAGAAGTCGCTTTTCTCCAAGATGCTTAAAAATAACAATAAATGCAACATTATTACTTCATTTATTTACAGTGAAACCCAAAGGAAATATTTCAAATTCATCATTTATTGCAGAAAATATAAAATTAAAATAAGCATACTTTGCTTTTGGAAATAAATTTCCAGCTCCTTTTTTTTTTTTTTCTGATGTATTCATCAAAGATATATCAAGGGGCTTTGGGATGAGCTATAGGACTTTTTGGTTTTATACTGTTAAAAGTCAATTTTCTCTGTGTTTGCAATTGATTTAATGTAGCCTTTAGGATGTTTGATGCAGAATTTTAAATCTCTGGAGAAATCATGGCCACTTAAATAATCTAAATAGCACTAATATATTTCCTTAGTCGTAGCTCCTTTATTAATGTTCATAACAATTCAAATATAATGTGCAAAATATGTTGAAATATTTTCTCAGTCTTTATGGTGCTAGATGTTATCTGTAAGTCAGACAACAAAGGCTGCTACGCTTACTCCAAGAGCAGACTTGGTCATGGTCAGACATTTCGGTTCAAGAAATCAAACAGTAAGACTCAGGTTAAAAAAAGGTTTCCTCCTAATCTTCAAGTCAGAGTTTGGCTGAGCACTCAGATCTCTTCGTGTTCTGTTGATCACAGCTAACACTGTGAACAGCCTCATTGTCTGCACCCAAGTCCTTTCGAAATCCTGCTGAAATTTCCAAAGGAGTCACAGTGTCTGGCAGAGGCGTCCTCCACTCGCTGCTGCCAGCGCGGAAGGAGTTAAAAGGGACAGTATTGAACTGAACCACCTCTCCATCTCACTGACTGCCCCCTTGGCTTTGAGTGAACAAAAGGGGGATCTCTGAATAGGAGCTGAAGATTTCATTTCAAAAGGTATTAGAGATGTGATACAGAGGCACTATCTGATATCATTTCAGGTGGAAGCACTATGAAAGTGTGCTAAAATCATTACGGTTTCAGTGCATGTGCCCTTTTTTCCCTAGCAGAAGAATCAAGATACTTCAAGCTCTTTAAGAAAAGAGACAGTAAAAGGTGAATGACAAAAGCTTGAGCAAAGGGTCAGTGGCAGGTCCCTGGGACTGATTACCTCTTTGAAATCCAGGCAGCAGGGGATGCAAAGTGTCAAAGGCTGCAAAATCACTTCTGCTGAGCATCTAATCACCAATGGGTCTGATCAGTGGACAACATGGGGTGAGGAACCAGGAGAGATCACTAAGAAGGAAATAAGAGAATCATGCTGCTTTACACTGAAGGAAAAAAAAAAAAAAAAATGCACCCTACGGGAAGTGCTGGCAAAGGAGACAGGCAAAACAAAGAATTAATAAAACACCTAGGAGTAAGGGTAAAGAAATAAAAACTGGAACAAATAAGATCTAAACATTTTTGCCAAGTATGTGGGAGCTCATTGACTTCAAAGAATGAGTTCTCACAAAAGCTCTTTACCCTGATGCCACAGAGTCACTGGGGTAGGTAGGAAGGGATAGGCTAGGGGTCACCATCTGAGCCCAAGAAGGAAGAAAATGGCACAGAAAATGTCAATTACAAAAAAATGGAAATGCCTTTTCAAAGAAGTGAGGAGAACAAATGGGAGACACCTCCCCAAAACCCAGGGTGTAGGACCTCCCAGGGGCAGGCATGGTTTCCCTGGGCGAGGAGCCCTGCCTCCCTGGGAGTGAGTCTCCAGAGGTGAAGTACTTCACTGACCAGGAGCACTGCAAAACCCATCGACCCTGCTGGCTCCTTGGCATCTACCCAAGGCACACTGGGAGAATAGAAATTGTACCTGTGCTTCAGCAACCTCAGTGCAATTCCCAGCCCACGTCACACCTTAGCTCCACATTTTCACTGGTTTAAAGGACCGCATTGCTCTAATCACTGGCGATGTGGAGGCAAGCTTTCCACCCTGCCTACACTGCCACCTGGACAACGCTACCCAACAAGCATCTGTAGCTAGCAGATGTGGGGGTGCACACCATTAAATAGCATCATTAGTTCCACCAGGCCCTGTGTGTGCCTGTGTTCCCAGGACAGAGGTGGCAGATGCACTGCTATAAAGCCATCACAGGGAGAAGATGGGAAGATGTTGGAAGGTCTCCAGGGACATGAACACATCCCTACCCTGGAGATCAGGATGACCCCTCACCAGGATGGACAGGGCTCATGAGGAAGAGAGGCTACAGGTCCCTTCCCTGCCCCAGGCCAGGCTACAGCCCCTCACACTTTGCTTTTCTTCAAAAATAATAGGCAGACAGAAGTAATTTAAAACACACATAAAAAGAACTGTTTTTCCAGTAGATTGGCACACCCGTGGTCAGGGGGGACTTAGGAAAGCAACATATGCACATGTACATGAGGACATGCACTCCTGTAGGGACTGAGAATTACATTTCCAGAATTAAAATGGAAAATGCAATTCTGTTTAATGATGATTACAGGTTTAGCTATGCTTTCCTAGATAAAGCCGGTTAACAGCAAGACATCACTTGTACCGTTTAAAAGCTGTTTTCATTATGATCTGTGGCAAGTTCAGAAATTCCCATAAAAAAGGATGGATATTTACCTCTGGATTACTCTTACCTTACCAATTTTCAGGGAATGTACTGATCTGTAAAGGTACCCAGTGGCTAACTGGATGTTTATCAACAAAGGATTTAGGCAGTACTATTGTTTTTTTCCTGGTTACAAGCTGCACATTTGTTTCACAGTGTTTTCACTAGTTGTATGACCACTAAATTATATATTCAGGATAATGAGGTTTCTAGTGGTTTTGAAATGTTATTTAAATGCTGATTTCAGAAGTACTGTTCATAACCTCTGTTAGGTCTGCCGAGAAAGCACAATTTCCAAGAGGTTTATATCAGCATAAATCTATGGAGCTTTGTTGAAGCATTGCCTTCAGAGCAAAATTTTGCCACTCATCTGCCTAGATACCCACAAACCACTGACTTAGCTAAAAAGTAACCTGCAGCACCATAAATTGACAGGCACAGAAAAGTATCTCAGTTAAGTGTGAACCCTAAATCCCTTTAAGGTTCTTTTTCTCTTATTTTCCACAACTGTTCTTTTAGTTTGGACAAAATTTTCTACATCCAGCTTGGTTTCAACCCATGTCAAAAGTACTGCTTCAAATGGAGTTTGCTATTCAGTAAGCCTGCTCCTCCTTGCTAGCAAGAGGGAATGGATAAATCTTTGTTTCTGGTTTTCTAAAAAGCCAGGTGTGTAGCCAGGTGTGTTGCCAAGGCTTTGGTTGACATCATGTAAGTCACATTATCTTTCTTTGCTTCAGATTCCCACCCACTTGGAAATAAATAGATAAAACACTTTTAAATTCTCTAGCAAAATCCTTCAAACAGGTGGGTCTTATTTTTCCAAGAAGAAACCAAAGACCTGTGCATTTGCAGTGTGGCCAGAGTGAGGATTAGTGAAGCAGGTCATATGCTGGCTCCAATAATGCCTTTCTCTGTGACTCAGCTCACCTCTCTTTGCCTTCATTTCCTTTATCTGGTGTGATATTCATTCTGATGCACCTTCCCCAAAATACTGTGCTAAATCTTCCTGTCTGCCATGTAAGAAAGACTCTGAATCACTGAATCACAGAAGGGTTGAGACTCGGAGAGACCTCTGGAGCTCATCTGGCCCACCCCCTGCCCTACTCAAGTAGGGCCACCTACAGCAGTTGCCCATGTTCAGATAGGTTCTAAACATCCCCAAGGAAGGAGACGTCACCACCTCTCTGGGCAACCTGTGCCAAGGCTTGGTCACTCTCACAGGAAAAATGTGTTTTCTGATGTTCAGAGGGAATCTGCTGTGTTTCCAGCGGTGCCCATCACCTCTTGCCCTGTCACTGGGCACCACAGAGAAGAGCCTGGCTCTGGTCCTTTTTATCACCCTCCTTTCAGGTATTTGTACACATTGATAAGTTCCCCCTTGAGCCTCCTCTGAGCTGAGCTGAACATTCCCAGCTCTCTCAGCCTTTCCTCATAGGAGATGTGCTCCAGCAGCTTACTCATTTTGCAGCTCTTGGCTTGTTCCAGTAGCTCCATCTCTCTCTTGTGCTGGGGAGTCCAGAACTGGATGAACATCTATGAATAGCTGAAAAAAAAAGATATAATTATAAAAACCAAAACAACCTCCCTTAGAGACTTCAGGAGCCCACTGGTTAGTTTACCAAGGAGAAAGTTAAGAGAGAAGCTTGATCACAATTTTTAGGGACCAAGACATGGAACACAATGTAATTTAAGCAATTGTCAATTCATCAGACAAGAGTGTAACAAGGCCAAATGACCCAATTTGAAAGGGGACAGAAGAGAAATGCAGTGCAATTAGTTGTTTAACAGTGGCAGCAATTAGCTGCTGGAAAATTTACCAAATGTTCTGGCTGATTCTCTGTATTGGGTGATTAGATCAAGATCAGATTTTTTGTCTCCTTTGAAGTCTTGTCCCAGTTCATATAAAAATTCCTCTGGCCAGTGTGATGCAATAAGTCAGACAAAAAATGATCACAACAGTCCCTTCTGGCTCTGTCATCTGTTCTTTCATATGAGATGATATTTTTTTGTTCTGATGATTAGGCAATTAACATTGCAAAACACCAGTAAATTCCTGAAATTCAGCAGTGCTGAATGCCTTCAGTTAGTCATTGCATCAGTCTCAGAACAAAACTCTGAACACAAAACACCATTGTACTTGTCTCTAAAACAAGCCAGAAACAAGACAGAGAAGAAATTGGTAGTTTAAATGCCAGTTTGGTGTACCCAGCCTATCTCAGCTGTGTGCTGATCAGCAGTAGCACCTGTATGCCAGACACAGGCTGATGAAATCTCCATACTGCTGACCGTGACCGAGTGTGGCAGCCAGATTTGTTTATAAAAAGCTGAAGCATCTCTAAAGGAAAACTGTTTAAGATTTCTTTGTCCTAGTAAAACTGCTCAGAGTAAAAAAACCTGCATTTACTCTGGAGAGGAGTCCTTTAAAAAACAGTCCTTGAACATAGCTAGGAACTGGAATACATTGACTGGCGTAGGTCAGGTTGCTGCAGCAATTATGTGTTTGGATTCTGGAGCCAGTCTACCAGATGTACCAAGCAAGAGCAACTTTTCTGAAATAGCCTTGATAATAGGTTTCTGAGGGAGACAGCTCCTTGGAAGCAAAGTGCTCTGATGCCATTTACGAAGGTGCACCACTAAAAGACGGGAAGGCATTAGAAAAGAAAACATAACATATGTTAATCATCTGCAATTCAATCACTTTTCTGTATAGCTAGGAAATGAATAATTTTGTGTAATGCTAAGCACAAGACTGTGACTCTTTGTAGATAGTCCTTGAACTGAAACAATAAAGAAAGCAGCATGCTGCTTGTCATTTCTATTGCAGCCCTCATGAGAGCCAAAATAAGCTTTAGGAAAGTTCATGTCTAATTTTCAGACTTGGCTGCTCTAAAGAGATCAAGGAGCCCAACAAATTTCCCTATGGATGAATCATCCTTAGTAATTTCATGTTGTTTCTCAGACCAGACCTGAAATCCAACCCAGATCCAGAACCATAGTGCTGCAGGAAGGTTTGGATGGCACATAACTGGGCATGGAGTCCTGCTCATCACGAACACACCACCTCCTAAGCAGATACCCAAATAAGCAGTTCCAGAGAGGACATGGATTTATTTGACAGGCATGGAGTGTAGCATCCCCCTAGGCATGGGCAAGCCCACGGACAAAGCCCATGTCTATCCCACTAGAGAATGATAGAAGGGAGTGGGGGCCCAACACCTACTCCTGCTTGCACCCCACCTCTGTTCATACTTGCAGCTGATACAGATATGCTCCACTGGCTGCTCGGGTACCATGGCTGCTGGAGGACTCAAAAGCTAGTCAGGAGGATACCATATAAAGCCTTGAACAGATTTTTATCTTTTTTATTTGGTGTGTATCACCACACCCTGTGGGCGGAGGCACTGGTGTAAACAACCACTTGCCAAGGACAGCTCTCCCTCCTTCAGCCAAGGCTGGAGCTACATCCCTTTCGTGAAAGGCAACATTTTAGCTCATTTGCTACAGCTGAATAAGTTAAAAAATTATGTAAAAGGATGAGAAATTTAAATTTAAGCTGTGTGTGTTTATAAGCCAAGAAAATAGCAACATTACTTACCGTGTCCCCAAGCCCCTGCTAATCAGCACACAGACAGCTGTATCTAAGTCCTTTCTCTTCAC
This sequence comes from Daphoenositta chrysoptera, assembly GCA_013397915.1. Lineage (NCBI taxonomy): Eukaryota > Metazoa > Chordata > Aves > Passeriformes > Daphoenositta > Daphoenositta chrysoptera. The sequence continues at coordinate 798,083 of VZRO01000502.1, forward strand.
ACACAGACCATCAACTCTTCTCTCTCCTGCTCTTGGCATCATTTGTTATGCCTGCTCCATTATATCTGCTGGAAATTTTTGAAAAGGAAAGCTTGAAAAATACTAGAATTTTTTAAAAAAATCACTAATATACCTTCTTCAGTCAACAGAGGAAAGTCAAGCACTGAGGGAAGCTCACACAAGCATTCCTAAAACTAAATATAAGAGGCTCTTCGTTTGGCAGAAATTCCATTGGTGATATAAATATAAATGCAGGATGTGTGTATGCACACATGTATATCAGCTGAAAAAATTCAGCTGTGCCCTTCTGCTGTCCCGAGGCAGAGCTGGCCCTTGGTCCGTGGCCACCACACATCATCCCCCAACCAGGGAGGCAGCGGGGCAGAGGAAAGTCCAGATTTGTCCTGGCAAATGGGAGAAATGCTGCAAAAGGGTGAAGGATACAGGAGGGCCAAACACACAAAGTATGAGATGCAGGCAGGAGGACAGCAGCTGGGGAGGAGCTGCTGGGTGGCATTTTGGCACAGGGTGGGCTGGGGCACATGCTACTCACAATCACAGCACGAGCCCATGGTGCCCAGCTGGCACAAGAAAGGTGAACATTATACAAAGGTACATAAGCACAGTGACACAATTTTTTTCTTCTTCAGCTTCTGTCAGACTGACATGTGTCAGGTACTGCTGGAAAGCATTGGTTTGAAGGCAAATGGAGACCAACTGGGCACAACATCAAAGCACCCCGAGTGGCCTCAAAAACATCCTCCAACTGCAGGTCACAAGCTGTTTCCTCTGAGAAAGAAAACACTTGCTGGTAGATGAAGAAGTTATAGCAGCCTTGAGTTTATGAAGGTGAAATGAAAAGGAAGAGTTGGTTCTCCATGTCTGCAGGAGATCAAACAAGAAGAAATGGATTTAAATCATGCAGGAAAAATAGCTAGATAAGCAACCAGAAAACTCTGAGGGGACGTCTTTAAGACAAACACCCCTGAGTTCAAAGCCAGGTTAGATGGGACTTTGAGCAACCTGCTCTAGAGAAAGGTGTCCCTGCCCGGGGAGGAAAGGCGGGGGGGCACAGGGGGGGGCAGACGGGGAGGAAACCAGATGATTTTTAAGTTCCCTTTCCCAAACCATTCTATGCTTCTATGAAGAGCATCCTATCCTGAGGTTACCTATACTATATTTCAGCAATTACAACATTCAGAAAGCACAGACAATGTAAAACACAGACAGAGCAAATACAAAAATGTTAATGATAGATATGTAAAGCCTCAGCTGATGTCTGGAAAAGGCAATTGGCCTGCAGTCTCACTTGCAGCATTATTTTTGTGAGGACCAGAGGTCAAGTTCACAAGCTTCAAAGGGCATTCAGATGAACTGAGTTGATTTTCAGGGGGAATTGGATGCAAAACTCTTTTCACATAAAATCTCAGATCCTTTCTCCCTCTGATTTTCCTTTTCCCCTCTAATAGGTTTTGCCTACGAATGCTGGAAGTGTAGAGACAGCACCTAAAATAATCTGAGGTGCACACACGCCTACTAGATACAGGTAACTGAGGGTGCCCAGTACATTTGCAGAAAGCCTGTGACACACTAGGGAATAGTCATGTCAAGCCAAGACCTTCTTTCCATTTCTATGTGGAGTGCTGGCTCACATCCAGTTCAGACAGAGTAGCTGAAAGTCATTTCTCTCTGATGTTGTTTAAAAGCCTAAATGCAATGAATTACTAGCCTGAGTCCATTTCCCAGTGAGCAAAAGTGTCAAAAAGCCACCATCAGAGCTGGATCTAATTGGCAGTCCCAGTAGGGAAGGGAGGAAAGAAATGGTGAGACACAATGCCCTGCCTTCTGTGGTACTTGTTACAAAACCTTCTGCAGCAGTTGCTTTTGGGGCACTGAGTTTCGTATTTTTCCCACCCACATCAAACCCCCCCACACTCTAGTACGGTTAACCAGACACCTCACTGACACGTTCTGCCTCTTTCTGCCTCTTGGCTTTTGCTGCCAGTGAACAGTTGTCACTGTATGAAAAGTCACACCCTGGATCCATATTCTTGACTGATTATATGCAACTTAAAATGTTTGACCCCATGCCAGGCTCATGGCCATTCTGGCCTCAAAACTGCCATGGCTGCATTTCAATATATTTATCCTTTTTGCTATCAACAGAAGAATATCACTCAATTGAGCACAGAGTTACAGGGTCAAACTTCATCAATTCTGCAGCTGAAGCCTTATCTCCCCACAACTTGCTCCCAAGTCACTCCCTATCACAGTGAAACAATCTCAGAATCAAATCCTAAACTCTAGAAGACTGGCTGGATAACCTGACCATAAAATCAGATTATTTGGGCTAACCAGGCCTACTCAAGAGCTTTGTGAAAATTTTTGTCACACGTCACACTAAAGACTTCATGGCAAGCTAGGCACAGGTAAGTATTGCCATGTGTAATCCTGTAGTTAAGTTGCCAGCCTAGCAAACCTGATTTAGGGTAAGTGCCACACAAGGCTTCCTCTGGGAGAACAGGCAAGTCCCACTGATTGCAGGGAGGTAAGCATCCCACTTTTCTCCCTTTCCTTGCAGGCTTCACTTTGCCTGAAAATTTAATTACCTGGAAATTTAATTACCACTTCGCCTGGAAATTTAAATTACCCCACTCGAGGCACTTCAGAGGGCAAATCTGTTTTAAAAAGATACAAGACTGATGAGAGAGGATGATTAGGTACCACCAGCAGCTAGAAAAGCATTACCTTATTTCCAGTGGTTATCTACAGCTCTCCATAAACGTATGCTAAAACAAGTAGTGCATATTTCCCTTCAAGAAATAGGTTATTTTACAGCACCCATCGTTAGGTGGTTTCTGGAGCCTTCCCTGTAGTAGTAACAAAAATATCACAACACACTCATTTCTTCACTAATTCTCCTCCTAAGGCATTCATCAGCTGTGCACAGTTGAGTTTATTTCTTCATTCCCCTTTTCTCTTCACACTCTTTCTCTGTCCTCTTTACTTGTTTCTATTTCCTCACCTCCTTTATGCTTTTCTCCTCCTTTGCAGCTTCTGCTCTATGATTTGCACTGATGTGCAGGGAAACCAAGTCAAAGTTTTATGTTTCAAACTGAGCACAAGAAGATTGGTCACTTTCATCTCCTCTGAAAATCAGTTTGGATATTTTGGTCTTGCTGTCCTGCATATGAAAAGAAGTATAAAAGGGAAATGTAGCAAGAACTGGCAAAGGGTGAATAATACAGCATCACTGACAACAGGTTGCTTCTGGGCTCTGGCACAGACTTTCCCACCACTCAGAGTTTGGAGAGGACAAGACACATGGCACAGACAAAATTTAGGCTCTGCAGTACTGTTTGACCAAACAAAACCCCCAGGCTTTCTACACTGTCAGAGTTAGCTCTTTAAACATTCTTTCAAATGCAGAAAGTGGTACCTTGCACTCACAAGGCCATTCCTGACAAGAGAAAGGGTGGGAAACTTGTCCAAGAATGTCTTGGGAGTTTTGTCCAGAAAGAAACCTGAGTGGCCATTTTAGACAACTCTTTTTCTTAAAGGAATTATCAAACCTCCCATCTGAGAGGGAAAACAGCAGCAGGTCTCGTTACTGGCAAGCAGTAGTCCAAAGCAGGAAGGTGCCTGGACAGGGAAAAGACTAGACAAATAGTTCCTGGACAACCCATTAACAGAAATGCATCCTCAAATCCTGCTCAGATGGTTTCAAGTAAACACATTCGTAGTAAGAACTATTAGTACAGATAATTAACAAAAAACAAAAAAGTCAAATGCAGGCTTTCTGTAAATTCAGTTTTATTACTAACCTATATAATAACATTAATACTCTGCACCATACATTAAGTTCCACACAGAAAGGGGGAAATAATATAGGCTGCTGTCAGATTCCTCTTGATTCCTCCTCAGTTTTTGTAGTAGGCTATTAATTAATACATAATTAATGGCTTTTTTTCCCATGTAAACAGATTTTGATTTTGCTTTTCCAGCTCCTTGTCATTACTGCAGACAAGACAGTTTTGTATGAAAGCAATGGCTGGTGATGTGTAATACAGCAGCTGGTTCCAAAAATTTGATTTCTCTGTTAACATCCCCGGCTTTAAAGTCCCATAGCAACTGGAAAAAAATAATAAAAATCCTCAACTAAATTACCATATTGAAAACTTCCATATAATCCTATTTATGCAGAAGGGTTTTTCTTACAGCAGTTTGCAAAGTTCCTTCCCAGCTGCTAATATTTTAATAAAATACCTTTATTATTACGGAGTGCACTGGGAATTAGACCTGGAACTTCTCTAACTGCAGCTTAGCTAAGAGAAAGAAATACACCACTAAAACCTTTGCAGCTCAGGTCTTTTTACTATTTCTTTGCCTTTCAAAATGTTTTGACTAATTTCAAGCCTTGCACCTGCTTCGATCACCCATTTTACTGATTATATTTTCTTAACCCCTGCTAGAGAGGAGGCTGGAGATTTACACTCCTCACTGACTACTCTTCCATCAAGAATGCTTTAAGAGATGAGCACTTTCCTTGGCAGCAAAGAAGGAAACTATGAGGTGTTACACAGAGAAGGCTGCCTCAAAAATAAATAAATAAATAAAAGAACTCACCTCGTATTTTATCCAGCATCTTCTGAGCCTCATCAGAGGAAATTAAAAACAAAATTGGCTTCTTGAGAGGATAGATCAGACACCTTAAAGAACAGCTGCAATTTGTGTTTCTGAGAAATGAAAATTGAAATGCAGACTAAAGTGGATATTGTGTGATTTATTAACCTCCTTTCTCCATTCTTTCTGAGTGTCAGTACATTCAGCAGATTATCAATAGCATCGTCTTTAATGTATGATTTTCAAAATGAAATTAAACAGACAACTCCCTGCCTCTCCCTTCTCACCTCACACAGAGCACAAGGATGTTCAAAGGCCCTTGCAGGTCCTGTTTGTGCAGCAGGAGGCACGGAGCCTGGAAGCATACCCTGCAAATCTCACAGCCTGATAAAATGCAGTGGGCACCAACTGCTCTAGGTACTAGTGCTGTTTGTGCCAAATGCCTGAGAGCCTTCATGAGCTTGCCCAAGCACACGAGGCCTGTTCATGAGCAAAAATATCAAATGTTACTACTTGACATTTCGTTGTTTCAGTAATCTAACCCCACAGAAACTATATCAAGATCTACAAAGCCATTCAGCCCTTAATCATAGCAGGTATGGATCACCATGACAGTTAACACCACATGCATAAATTGTTGGCCATGTGGATTTATGCCACCAGGATATCATTCACCAGTATCACCCCTTATATTTGATTAGAACTGTGGGATTTGAGAAGAACAGACTTACATAGCCGGTTGCAATTTGAGTTGTGACCTTAACAAAAAAGTCGGGGACTGAGGTTCACAATCTATGTGCTTAAGGAAGAGTTTCACGTTCACCCTGCTCAGATTAATTGCTTCTTTAACCTGCAAAGGCTGACACACATGCACAGCTGTGCACACTAATAGGGGGACAGCAGCTGAGTCTCTATCAAGTTTCATTATATCCTGCATGCTTAATTGTTCTCATCACTGGAAACCATCATTTTATTTAACAGTTTAAATACAACAGAAATTCCATAATCTCATTTAACTGAAAGACATTTATAAGCAAACAGAAACGGTTTTAAGAGGAACAAATATTAAATAGATGCACAGACTTGGTCACCTGGTGCAGGTAAAAGATTTTTCTATTCAACCCCTGTGTCTGTAGCCAAAGCAGGGTCAGAGACTGTGATAAAAAGTTTTTGATTCATTCAGCTTAGCCTGGTGACACGGGCATGCTGGGTCAAGTGCACTGTAGCTGCCCATAATTGCAGATATTAATGAAGCTTTGAAAAAGATTCAAAAATGACTTTAAATGTCCACACTGGCTAGAAACCCATTTTGTCCTCGTATGAGCATGCTAGATCATCCAAAAAATAATTCAGCTACTAAGGTTAAAATACACAGATAACACTCGAGCTCTTCTACGGCTTTTACCCATGCCAGGCTTCTCTCCTTGGCTCATTATCTTGTTCGTCCCCTCTCATTTGACAGGGAGCCCACTGAACATCAGAGCAGCGGATCCACATGCTGATGCTGCCAGACTTTCTACTACAAAGCCCAGTTTGGAGAAGTACACCAACCCCCACTGAAGCTTTGAAAGCAAGACATTAGGTCCCAGCCTTGGAAACGTGTCCTCAGAATAAACCTCTTGAGTGTGTGGATTTTGCCTGTCAGAGACCTGTCGAGTGTGAAAACACAAGTGCCATCATCTTCCCCCAGGCACCCCTCCACTCTGCCTCTGCTGGTGTCTTTGCCCTGATACTGCCCTCAGCAATCCCATGGTCCCACCTTCTGCCTAATTCTTCTTTCAAGATGCTTCCTTTATGGATAAAACAGGTAAAACCAACACAAACAGACCAGGCTGGTAGCAGGTGCTGAGCGGCCTGGGCTAAGTTCCAGCTTCCCAGAGACACCCTGCAGGATCACAGCACCTCTTTGACCTGACTGCATGTATCTGCAGGCAGTCGGCCTCATCACCAGCCCAGCTCACCCAAGGAAGGGGAATGGAGGGGCAACTTGGAATTTGGCTTCTTCTCCCACTCTGGCTCTGCTGGCCACCAGCCACACACATACTCACGTAAGAACCTAAACTTACACCTGTGAAAATCCTTCTTTGAGACAAGAGAACTTCTAGCAAAGCTCAGAAATTTCATTTGTCAGCATGAAAACTTGTCTTTTTCCAGAGAAGCCAGGCAAGTCACTCAGCAACTGCTCTGCAGAAAGTCCCTGAGGCATCGCAGTGCCGCGTGTCAGCCCTCCATTGCCTCTTCCCAGTGCCAGCCTTTCTTTCTCTGCATGAAGAGTTGAGAATGGAGCTGTTCTATTTCTCCCTGCTGTTAGTCAAACTTTGGAGCATCCAACCAACAGTCGTCTATCAGCCTTACAGTTATTTAAAGACAGCCTGTCAGTTTATTATTAATAGCAGCAATTACATTATAGCAGTTAAAAGAGACAAGTGGGATTGGGAATGTACTGCAGCCGGGGTTAGAGATGTGCTCAGGCCTGCTTTGTGCTAGAAGAGGCTTTCAACTGTGATTATATGAGCAAACCCTTCTCGCTGAGACCCGTGATACATCTTCCCACAGCACATGGCAGAGACAGGGGCTCATTCTGCCAGCCCATCTATAAGCTGAGGGGCCACAGAGCCAAACTGCAGCTAATACACCCTTCCTCTCAGCAATATCTAATGCCTCAGGTTTAGCGAGGCACTCATCTATCCTCGTCACTTCTGGTCATTTCAGAGCTTGAGGCAGAGCATGCTGACATCCGCTTTTGGCACATCATTCAGGCAATGCCACTCCCTCATTTCCAGAGGGGGAAAAAAAGACACTTCTCAAAGAGAATGTGGATATCCAGCAGAAGGCCGCACTTTATTTTTGCCCATGTAGCTGCATCTAAACTAAGGGTCTACATCAGCATTATTAAAATAGCTCAACCAATATTATTTTACGGTCAGCAACTCCAAATGTAGGTCTTAGCCACCGGGACAGAATCATCTTCCTAAGTACACACTGAAGAGCTCATGCTTTAAAGGCTTTCTGGAAGAAGGGAAACCGAGGCAGAAAGCAATTGAAAGACTCCCCCAAGGTCATGCAATACATTGATGCAAAACGTGAGCCTACCTGCATTTTAGTCCATGGCACAGATGCCATGGAGGTAGCAATTTAATAAGCGACAAGCCCCATCTGTTCATTATTGTCTCAACTGGAGATTGCCATCCCCAAAGCTGAGCCACATTAATTGATTATATGAATGCTCCTGCTTTGACCCAATGCAAAGGCAGTCAATTTAATTTAAATCCTTGTTGGAGAGGATTTCAATTTGCTGGCTGACTTTATGCTGAAGCAGACAAGGAGCACTGACAGAAGTTTCATAACCCACTCCCGCTACGTCTGACAGAGCACATCTGTCCACCTTCTACCTTCCTGGCAATTTTTAAACCAAAACAAATAAAATGTGAAATGAGCAAAAGGGAGACTTCTGCTGTGGCACTACCCAGAGCTTTGGGCTGAACAGAATTTCAGCTAGCAGAATTTCACAAAATTAATAGCATTTCTTCAGTCAGAAGTTTTATCTGTTCCAAAGTTTCTCAGTTTGCTTTCCAGAATCATGTATTTTCCCTTTCTCTCCATACTTAAATCTGGTAAAGAAAAGGGAACACGGTTCATATTTTTGTTCCAACTACCAGCATTAGGCAGAAGTAGAAGGGTCACAGAAGCTAAAGAGGTGGAAAAAAGCTTTAAAAAAACACTCCCTAAATGCTGCATCCACTCTTCCTGACATTTTAAGTCATCAAAACTTCACTAGTGATATGAGAGGCTGCTAAATTTTCCTCTCTTACCCTTTTCTTTCATTTTTATTAGCGGTTGGACTTTGATTACATTATGCCTGACAAGGACCAGCTGCCTCCACAAGTAACTGCATTATCATCAGAGGCAGCCACAAGTAAAAGCATGATGTACATAAAGGGGTCATAACATTTACTGTTTTGTTTTGGTTTTTTTTTATAAANGTAAAGGGGTCATAACGTTTACTGTTTTGTTTCGGTTTTTTTTTATAAACTGCAGGAGAAACAATTCACATGCACCCTTCTACTGTTAAAATAATGGACTTGCAGGTCCTCCCTTTGAGCTTGGCTCCCAGGGAAAACCCACATCCATCCAACAATACAACTCCAAAACCACCCTTTACCTTTTTTGTCCATGAAATCAAGACCATATTTTGACCATATGAAAGTAAATTAAAGAAGGAGGTTTGTTTTTGTTTTTTTTTGTTAAAAGATAGGCTTAATTTTTAGGTCTTTGTCCTAGAAGTTATGGCCTTGCTTTGTTTGTATTGGGGATATTTTTGTCTTATTCTTGGGAAAGATGAGAAAAAATACACAAATTGCACCTCACAAACAAAAAAGGCATGAGCATACACACTTCAGGTATCTCTTTCCACCGCAGAGACATTACCAACAAGTGCAACAGTAAATAAAGTAAGCAGATGTTCACAGGCAGCTGAACAAGGTGGTTTGAAGATATCCAAATTACTGCAAACAGCCCATTTCTCTTTCACCTTCTACCCCATCACTTGACCGTAACAGCACTTCTGCTGTTCATCACTCTCTCTCCCCATCAATTTTCATTGCCCTCCACAGCTTCTTTATCACTTTTGTTGTCAAACCTACAACTACCTTTAGCTCAAATGTTTGCCATAAATTCTGGCAATAGACATCTAACCCGTGAAGAATATAAATAAATTCGCTAGTTTTAAGAGGCACTAGGTGATAATGTATTTTTTCATATCCACAGATACAGCTAATACCTTCACATCTCTACTGGAAAACTGACTCAGCACTCACGCCCTTACTCTGCATTATTGTCTGTCCCCTCTGCACTATTTTAAGGAGCAAGCATGTTCTGGTGCAGTAAATAAGGACCAAACCACCACATGACTCAAAACAGTCACCAGCAAAGAAAACTTTTCAGCCATTCCCTTTCTGCACACCCTGCAGGATGATTTACTAAAAACTGTCATTAAAAAAAAAAAAAAATTATTGTAACTCTAAGCTTTGCTAAAAGGCACTGAATGTTCACGAACAGACCTATTAAAATTTTCAAAGATTAAAAAACACAGAGATTTATCTTTCAGAAAAAGTAATTCCAAACCCATTGCCTCCTTTTTCTTGCAATTTTGTGGTGGTTTTTTTTGCTGGGGGAGGTTGGTTTTGGTTTGGTTTGGGGT